>JADDOH010000051.1:0-109927 GCA_016648135.1 Agrypnia vestita
GAGCCCCGAGAGAGCTCTAGCAAGCTTCTTTAAAGCAACATGTATATCCTTATCAGAGCAGTATATTGCTATGTCATCCGCGTATTGGAGTATGGAGCATATCTCTCGAATGGACTCTTCAAGGTCAGCAGTAAATAAACTATACAGAAGGGGGCTGAGGACCGAACCTTGCGGGAGTCCCTTCCAAAGATTTCTGATTAATTTATGAGACGGACCATCTATTAAGATCGTCATTTCACATAAAATATTAAAGACTAGTTGTACTAATTTTAATGGAAGACCCAGTTTTATAAGCTTATATTTTAATAAGATAGGGCTCACATTGTCATACGCACCACGAATGTCAATAAAGGCTGCTGCAGTACACTTACCGAGAGAAAGAGATATTCTAATATCTGAGGTAAGAATACTCAGGTTGTCAAAAACAGATTTCTTTTTGCGAAAACCAAATTGAGAGGACGAAAGGAGTTCATTATGTTCTGCATACCAATCAATACGGTTTTTAATCATATGTTCAACCACCTTCAGCATGCAAGAAGATAGGGCTATTGGGCGGTAAGAGCATCCAAAATCTGGGTCTTTATTTGGTTTTAGGATTGGGAGAACCAATTGGGCTTTCCATTCCTCAGGAATTTGTCCAGTTTCAAATATTTTATTAATGACAAATAAGTAATAATTTAAAGTGGAGGTGGGAAAATGTTGAATCATGATATAGGATATTTTATCCAGCCCGGGCGAGGAATTTTTAAGGTTTTGAAGAGGATAGGTTAATTCTTGAATAGCAAAAGGAGCATCCAACCAAGACGTGGGACTTGAAAAATGAGTTAAAGATGGAGATTCACTGATATGAGGCACATGTGGAGGTGCCAGATTGTCAGCAAACACTCCTAGCCATAGATTGTTGGAAGACCGTTTAACGGAAGGAATAAAAGATGAGCGATACTTACGGATCATTGTCCATACAGTAGAAATAGGAGTAGTGGGGGATATAGAAGTACAAAACTGTTGCCAACCCTTTCTTTTTTTCTTTCTTAAAAATTTTTTGGTTTGAGCCTGAGTTTTTTTGACAACTAAGTAATTAGCCATACTCATATCTTTTTTGTAGGTAGACATAGCAGTTTTACGCCTTCTTACGGCCTGGGTACATTCTTTATCCCACCAGGGGGGAGAGGCGGGGAATTTTGGGTTAGGGTTTGATTTTGGGATGCTTTTGTCTGCCGCATGTTGGATAATTGAAATTAATTGAGAAAATGTTGATTGAATTTCCTCAGAGGTAATATGCAAAGGGAGGGGAGCGGTAGAGGATTCTAGGAGTTCGCGGAAGTGGTTCCAATTTGCTTTTTTAAAATTAAATTTAGGAACTCTTTTTACAGGAGATTTGGGTGATTTTGAGACAAATGAGAGGATTATAGGGAAATGGTCACTAGAGTGTGGATCTCCTAGTATTGACCAACTGGTTGACGCTGCTAAGGAATTGGAACAGATAGACAGATCCACCGCACTGGCTCGTTGAGACGGGGGACTGAACCTAGTGGGAGAGCCATCATTGAGGATAATTAGGTTATTATCGTCAATGAATGAAATAATATTAGTTCCAGATCGATCACAAAACGCACTGCCCCATGACTGAGAGTGAGCATTGAGATCTCTCCAAGAATAAAAAAAGAAGAAGGAAGAAGAGAGATAACTGAGTTCCAAGCATCAATGTCGAATGTGCCATTGGGGGGGCAGTATACTGAAACATATCCCACATCATTGACTTTAGCACCTACTATTTGGAATGAGGGAAAGGACGGAAGAGGGATTTGAGAAAAGGAAAAGGAATTTTTTATAAGTAGGGCTACTCCGCCCTTGCCGTCTGGACGGTCATCCCTGAGACAGGAGAATCCTGGGATCTTAAACAGATAGTTCTGCTTAAACCAGGTCTCTGATATTGCTGCTATATCTATATTGTAAGTTTTTAGTAGAGAAACTATTTCATGTTTATTACAAACAGCACTACGGCTGTTCCACTGAAGGATTTGAACATCGGAGGCCATTATGAAGGGAGTTAAGAGATGAAATTATAGAAGCAGCGTTGGACGGTAAAGAATTGCTATTAGAAATTAAATTAACTTGTTGAGGGCCTAAAAATTCCAAAGCAACATATAGGCAAGGGCCGTAAATTTTCGGAATTTTTTGTGATTTTTCTTTTTACGAAAAAACCATGAAAACATGCGTAAATTAAAAAAAAAACACACACATTCATATTATTTTATCGTAAGTGTCGAAATGCAATGATTTTTTTATCATTTAAGTAAAAAAATAATCTTTTTTTGAATTTCCATAATGTTGCCAGCGCAACATTTTCTGAAAAATAATAATAATTTTTTATTTGTTTATTAGAGACAACACTACTATTAATAATAATAATCTTCTTCTGTGTGATATATTTTGTTGCACGGCACGGCACACGACGGGACATCGCACTCATAACACATAAATATGATACACTTTCACACACACACATATTTCAAATAAACGCAACAAAATTGCGTGTATTTTTGTTAATAAATCACTATTAGTATTCAATTGAATCATAAACCAACAAAAACTGACAAATATCGCAAAACATATCGTATATATTTGTATATACGTGTACAAATAAATCGAAAATCGAAAAAAATAAATCGTATTTCCCGCGCACATTGCGCGTGACCTTGACGATGGAATATTTGAATTTCGATTGCACAACACGCGATCGGGGCGCCATCTATGACAATTCTATACGATTTTGACGGCAGAAAAACTTCTGTTTTGATTGTTGATTTAAAATATAATCCGTGATGTTTTTGAATTGAAAATGGAACGACAGGTCACAACAAGATTTCTCTATTGGGAAAAAATTACGTTTTTCAAATTCGATACGCGGCCGTCGATAAATAATTTATTTTGTGCCTGTCGGATATATCCGACGCGGCCCCTGGGGACAGTCGCGCTCCGTCGGATATATGCGACGCGGCCCCAGGCTCATTAATGAGTATCATAAGTAAAGTCTGAATAAAAGAAGAATTTTCATCGCTAATGGCATTTGACAGGGGAGTAGATGGTGGAAGAGTAGGAGTTTTTGTTGGTTGGCTAATATTAGAAGTAATGACATTGGATGGGTTAGAACTATAAGAGAACAGTTGATCATTATGTCCTTGTCTGTCATATCCCGGAGAGCTAGGAACTTTTGATTTAGGATTATGGCATACGGTTTTACGGAAAGAGGTAGCAGGAAGATTAGGTGTAAAGAGGCAACTCTGGGGAGTTTGAGTAACGGGAGGTTGAGATGAGACATTGGCAAATGATTTTTTGGAAATCGAGAAAATTTTGGATGCTTGAAAATATGATGCATTATTGGCGGCCATATATTGTTTTATGTTTTTTGTCTGGTTAATTCTGGACATGAAAAACTAGTCGCCGTATGATTACCTGAACAGTTCACGCAGGTGGGGACATCGGGAGGATTTGGGCATTGATTGGTAAGATGATTTTCACCGCACTTGAAGCATCGAGGAGAGTTAGAGTGTCCATAGCGGAGACAATTATAACACTGAATGGTTGGGAAAGTGTACAGTTCTACCGGCAGAGAATTGTACAAGAGATATACGTGAGAAGGAAGGGTTTGGCCTTCAAAAGTGAGGACCACTGTTTGTGATGGTTTCCATGTGACAGTACCAGAGGAAGTATCTTTATAGTTTAGGCGTCTAGCCTTTACAACTTTACCAATATTTTGTGAAGTAGAGATATACGAAATTATTTCTTCCTCTGAAAGATCAACGGATATGCCACGTACGAGACCCAGGCGGGTAACATTAAAGGATGGAACGTAAGCTTTGAATTTATTATTTTGTGAGTTGCTAAAACTTGATACAAAATTGTTTGCCAAAGCTCCTGATTCAAATTCAACAGAGATTTTATATCTACCTTCTGCCTTAATACCATCTGGGCGAATGCCTTTTGTTTTTTGTTGCAAAATATGTTTACCAAAATCGATTGGGTGGATTGTACCTCGTTCTGTTCTCTGAACATAGACCAGAAAAGGGGATACTGCTGAATCAGAGTACAACAGTTGAGGATGAGGAAGAGGACCCTGAGGAGCAGAAGAAGGCTCTAAAGCTGGGATTATTGAAGGCGTAGGGGAGATAGGAGGAGACGCAACGATGGTAGAGGGCTTAGGTCTTATTTTTGAAGATCTTTTTTCAATTTTCCTTTTTTTAAAAGCCGAAAAAGAGGAATCTTCTGAGGAATCCGAGTCCTCCAAAGGAAAACGCGATATTCCTCTTATGGTAGATGGTGAAGGATGAGGATCAGGGGGATCCGGAGGTCTTAAGTCCTCCATTAAGGATGTAGAAACGGAAATTCGTTAATATGCTACAATACAACAAAATATAAACTAAATACAAAGGGAAAAAAGGTTATAAATATCTGTTTTATCCAAAATAAGTAATTATCCAAGAGAGCAAGCACAAACACAACTGTCACTTTGCAAACTTGCAACAATCAACTTTATCTTTTGAGTTTATTAATAACTACTGTATAAAGTGGGTCTAATGCAACTAGGTACATTTTTAGATACTTTTTCAGAAATATTGCTTGTTTATAACTTCTTACGCCATTGTTCATCGTTGTATTCTGTTGAAAGGGGATACAAATATTCTGTACATATAAACTTAATTGTCGACTGTTCAGCATTTTATACAGGTAAAACTTTATAGGATGTTACTGTGCGTTTGTCTTGATGAAGATACAATACGGTATCGAAACAGGTAAATGTTTAAAAACAATCATTGTGATTTATACAAAGTTTGTTAGTTTTCTCAAATTAATAATTATATCCTACCCCAAAGTCATTTCTTTGTGTGTGATCTTTGGAAGTATACATGACGCTATAAAAATACTAGATAGACATGGAAGAGGTTTCGAGCTAAACCAAATGCTAACGGGTCATGGTTGCTTCGAAAGCTATCTTTTCGAATTCAATGGAAGCATCAATAACACATGCCCTTGTGATACCGAGGCGCAAATTCCTGAACTATTTGAGTGTACATAATGCTCTTGCACATTGATCCATCTGTAAAAATAAAAGAACGGCGGCAGATTATATAAAATACCTAAAAACTATTACGATAAAAACAAAAATCTAAATAATGATAATTCCTAACCCAAGTTTCATACATTTATGTGTAAACAAGTGTTCACAAATCCTTGTATGATAAAGCAAGGAAAAAAAATAAAGGTCACTTAAAAAAAGAAAATCCCAGTCAAGGGTATAACCAAAAATATTATTACAGTAGAATTAATTAATTAATTCGAAATTCAAGGGACCAAAAAATAATTTCAAATTATACGGAACCCCGTTAATTCGAAATTTTGGGTACCCAAAAATCGCGATGCGTTCGTGAAATTCGCCAAAAATCGTAAAACTCGTGGAAAAAACGTTAATTTTGTTAATTTATGCTTATATTATCTAAAGAAATCATTTTGAAAACACAATAACGCTTGCATGCGAAGATGTATGAATGTAGACGAAGCGAAAGTTTTATGTCAGGACAGAAGAGTATGGCGCTCTATCCTCTCTGCCTACCCCCGCGGTAAACAGCGTGATGGTAAGTAAGTAAGGCGTAAACGCCACAAAATAAACTATCCGCGCATATCAAGGTAGTCAACTGAAGAAAGCATAGCATTCCCCATTTTCCCCATACACAGGATTCCCAAATTTTAGGGACCGCGACACAATATGCATAAAAAAAGGCATTCCATAAGGTAGGAAGGAATAGCTGTGAATTGATTGCAAAATTCGCCAAGAGTCGTAAAACTCATGAAAAAAAGACATTAGTTTTGTGAAAAAAGTTTATTTTTCCTATTTAAAGAAATCATTTCGAAAACTCAATATTTATTGTGCTAATACAAATTTATATTACTAAAGTACCCGATATTGACATATTTTTGTTCTCACTTGCGAAAAAAATCGAAATGTTTTTTCAGTTTCGTAGAATTCAAAGAAAAATTGAATTACATGAACCAAAATGTATTGATATATGGTGCAAGGGGCTAAAAAATATTTTGAATTACAAATTACCAGAGTTTTTGAGTTATCGGGGTTAATCTACTATGAAATTCACATTTTGGGACATGTAAGTTTTAAAAATTTCGCATTATGGCGAATTTCGAATTATCGGGGTTTTACTTTATTGGTCAAGATGCATTTTAAAATAGTGTATCGATTTTGTCAGAAGTTAGTTAAATTATTTTTTTTCAAATATTACAGCAATTTTTTTTTTATTTAAAAATTCTTTAAGTCACACATTCACTTCTGTTTTAATGCTAGAATAATTATTTTGCAGGAGGTGGAGGGAGCGGAGTCTGGAACAGTGGTGGTCGTCAGCAAGGTGGGCTACAAGCTGCAAGAGCGCTGCGTACGTCCCGCGCTGGTCGGCGTGGCCAAGTGAACCCCTCAACGCAGTGCTGTCGTGTCGCTAGTGTTGAGTGTCGGGACTAAGTGAATTGTAACAATAATTTTCATCAAGTGATTATTTTAAAAAGACTGTTTTGAATATAGATAAGACCTTCACATCCAGGCCCCGTGTTTCGGAAAGAGTTTATCTTTAGCTTCGAATTTTCCCCCACTAATCTGTGATTCCCACGCACTGCAGTTGTTATGAACATGTACATATCTTGAGAAGATCTTAGATACACAGTTTCCAGAAACTCTTGTACCTACTAAAGGGGTGAGTTCGCCACCAGCAATGACATGTCAAGTAATTGTGAACAATTATCACGAGTCAGAACACATCAAATCAAAAACTAATTTCTGAACATGCATCCAGTTGTTCTCGGTTAGTCGAGATCAAAGAAGATGCAGCTCCAATCAATACTTCCAGAAAGAGGGCAACATTAAGCTTCTAAAGGATTATGTACATATGATACACAGAAAAAAAATTCCTCAAAAGACTTAAAGATAAATTTTGCCTCGCTGCAATTTCCTGGTTCATATTTTGAATGATTTATTAAATAAAATATTTTAAAAATAAAATATTCACAGCCTGACTCGCTCTTCTTCGCATACTTTACTGACAAAAACACATTTGCTTAGAGATCAACTCGTTACCTTTTATCTATTCGTGTGTAAAAGAAAGAAGAGGAAACTTATGTCACCGCGTCTGATCAAACCGCACAAGGAATCACGTTCATCACTTGATAATTATTTACTACTTTGTTGCGTTGTTTAGTTTTATAGATTTTTTTATGTAATAATATCCTTCTCTAAGTTTGTCACGTTTATATATAAGGGAGCCTAATGTAGGCATGGTTACTTTGCACTGCATATGCAAATCACTCCATGTTGTAATTCCTAGTATACAAGACACATTTTTTGTTATTCTGACATAACAATATATTTTTATATATAAATCAAGATCTTCTAGCATTTTAAGTAAGAATCCTCACTGGTGCAAAGATAAAATTACTATAAATAATATAAATAACTTTGTATATATCTAACCATTAGCCTTTAATTTTAACAGATTTAGTTCTGAAAGCAATTTGTTTTAAATAATACGTTCAAATGGTTGTATACAAAGTTATTGCTTATATATTAAAAATGATATTATTGCCATTTGTAAAAATACACATCCCTACTGACGTGCTCTCACACATGACCAACATTGCTTATTTTGAGAATTTTCACTTTGTTTTGGTTGTAAATATTGCCAGTGACGTAATGTGCATATAATTTTGCAAATTTACTATCTGTTGTGAAAATGTCAAAATTTACACTACTCATTCTGCAATAGTTTTTAAATATGACGAGATGCTGCAAGTTCAGCCGCTATAGTGTGCAGTGTGTGATGAAAATGTCTAGCAGTGTGTGATGAAAATTTCAAAAACGCACCATGTTTCCGATTTTTTCGCCTGTGGTTTTCCTTTGAATGCCAACACATTTTATGCCCCCAACATTTTTCAGAGACTGTTTCGGGAGCTAGTGTACCCCATACTAATTTCTCTCAGCAAAGCATAGCAATATTATTTCCATTTTTTTGATAATTACTTTTTGCTTATGGTTGGTTAGAACTTATATTAGTCATAAAAACTATATAATCAGCAATAAAGTTGCTATAAAAATTTCATAATTCAATTTATTAATTCAAAATCAAAATATAGAATAGCTATAACAAACTAGATTACATGCTGTGCTCGAAAGTGCTACCTCATCCAGGAACAGTGCGTGGGGCGTAAACTACACTTCATTAAGCGGAAACGCAAGAGAACGTGGAAATTTGTGGCTCCGAAGCCAAATAGTCAAACTGGCCAAGGCATCAGATAACGGCTTCAGGCGGGGTCTCCCTGACAGGATCTCAGGAAAGACTATTATCTTTCTGGGGGGAGACCTATACCTTCTAGACTTCTCTTGTCATCTCATACAAACAGAGCTTCCACCAGGTCACAGATGTGTTGCAAGACAATCTGTGTAGAGTAATAGTAAAAAGCCGGTGTTTCGTAATGGCCGCGCTATGATTTGATTGGTTGGGCTGGCGCCCGATGTGTTCTGCGCCAATCGCTAGCCAGGATTTGAATTTTTAAAAATCCGCACAATGACGGTTGAAATGCGTGTCAAGTGTCGTTTTTCGATGAGAACCGACATTCCTCTTTGTGTGTGTTCAACATCAGTTCAATTTAGCCTTCCGGAAGAGACACACCAACTGTTCCGGATTCGACGAAGCCAGGAAAATCTCGATTGAAGCGGCACCCGCCTTACCAGGAAACCGCAAGTACAATTTGTCCACTGTGTTAGCTTTGGCCCCGTGTATCTCGGGTGTCATTTACTGTCAATCATTAATCGGCAGCGATTGGAAAGGAAAATCTTTCTTTCTAATATCTGACCCGCGTGCGATGGTGACAAGACGTTCGTTATCGTACAGCCGGAGAACCTCCTCTTCCTTTTGTTCTAACAGGCTTTATAACACACATCTAAAACTCCATGAAATTATTTGGTGTATTTTACAATTCCTCGCTTAAATTTTACACAAATAATTTTGTGACCTTATATTAGGCTCCTGATTACAAATCTGATGACTTCTTAAATTATAGCTGATATCAAATATTTCCATTTAGTTGTATTGTATGGATCTTTTTTTTTGTGATCACGGTCAACCGCACGCTTGAGTCTTTGACAATTTTCACAGCGGATTATGTAACTTTGTTGACCATTTGAATTGCAGATTATTTTATAGATCGCCAAAGCTCATACATAAATCAATATTTCCTTAAATTTCTAAAAAAATCTTGTATAAAAGCAAAGGCAGTAATAGCCCACTGAGGTATTTCCGAGATGAATACAAAAAAACCCTGTCACTACTCAAAGAAATTTTTCTTGAATCTATGAAACCTATAGTTTTTAAGAAGTTATTGGGAATAACTTCTTAAAAACTAATGGCACATTAATTTTCCTTTTATATATGTGTATAAATAAATATTTACTTTTAAATGTGGATATTGCTTTGTTTGCTACCAAATAGTGGACATTGCTGCTTTTGCTGTTATAATATTTGGATATTGCTGTCTTGTGTCAGGCTAAAATCGACATCAACTGTCAATTTAGTACGAAGTGGCCATTTTGTCACGTGACACATCCTTGGGCGTTGATTGGTTGAAGTGATTATTGCAGTCTTTGATTTTAATAGTTATTTGAAAACACAGTTTTTAAAGGGATAGGGCTACATATATTTCCTACAAAATCTCAAATTCAGTAAAATCTAAATTAGTAATCCTCGGTGAGAGCATTCAGAAAAAATTCTTTTTTGGATATTGCTGCCTTTGCTGTTATACCCCTTAATATGTTCTTAATACTCTTCAATATCAATTATTTATTTAACATATCCAAAACAGTGCTTACCAATGATGTTATGTTTAAAGTTTTATTTTGCAGTGATGATTTTTATTCTTTAATGATGGAGTAGCTTGTTGGTGTACCGATCGTGGCGCAAGCCTATTGATCTGGTGGTCGGTGGTTCGAGCCCCATTCCGGGGACACCACCAAGACCTATGTTCATAGCACAAGCGTTTAGCGTTATTTTGAGAATAGTAAGAATATTGATGCGACACACATTCCGTGTTCGCATTCTTATTTAAAAATATATACATATATGTATATAGGTACATATGAAAATAAAAATGTCAATGAAAACTGCAAAGTACTATTTTTCTGTAAATAAACTGTTATTAGGATATTTTATGCGGACTGATTTATTTATTGTATTTCTTAGGCTCGGTTGCGCCAGCAGAAGTAAATTTGATTCGAGTAACATTGACCCGAGTAACTTTTTTTACCCTCAGATCAGAGTAAACTCGATTTCGGGTTGCACAAACAGCTTTTTTAACGCTGTCAAACCAATCACAAGGCTAATAGGGTGCCAAGCGGAATAAACCTCAAATACCGCATTTGTCTATGGAATTTGATTTATTTCAGTTTTTCACCACTGGCAATACGTACTTTTGCGGTTCAAAACCAGTTCAAACAAACCACTTTATTCTATAAAACAAACCAAACAAACGTCAAACCATCGCTAAAATAACGCGAAATTAAGATTCATTTTAATATTTACAAATTTCAATACGAAAATGACAGCGACAAAATTCAAATGACAAGTACCTATATGGATAAATGTCACATTTTCAAATCAGCTGTGAGAGGACGGCCATTTTTTTACCAACGTTTTTACCTTTACCCATCTATCTTGGAGAGTAAAAAAAAGTTACTCAGATGTATGTACTTCGGCGAGTTAAATATTTTTACCATAGATGGCGCAACCCGTTTTAGTAAAAAACGTTACTCATGTAACTTTTTTACTAAAACTTTACCTTTACTTTAGATGGCGCAACCGGGCCTTAATGACATCTATTTTTATTGATATGGAAGGCAGTCATTATTTTTAGATGCTCTTGATTTTCAGAATGAGATATTTTTCCTACTCTCTGCAATCCAAATATTTGCCCGCTCATGTGATGAACTTTAATTCCTCTAATGCCATTCTATGAACTTTGGCTCCTCTTTTCAATATCCTGCTGAAGAATGCTGTACTATAATTGAATGATTGAATAATTTGTATAATAAATATGTAATGTTAACGTAATAAATAGCTGTTTTCGTTAAAAAATATATGGTTTTATTTATATTTGTTAACGCCTGAACTGGAAAATGCTGAAAAAGCCAATTTTTACATTAAAAAAAAACAGTAGAAGAACCTCGTTTATTCGAAATTCAAGGGGTCCAATAAAAAACAGTTTGAATTATGCAAATTCCTATTAATTCGATTCAAGACAAAAAAAAAAATCGCAATAGGATTCTCCAAAAATCGTAAATCAAAAAAGCATTAAACTTGGTGTAAAATCTCTGTATTTATGCATATTTTAAGAAATCATTTTGAAAATGCTATATTTATTATGTTAATACAAAGATCATGACATTTCTATTAGGCGTCTGATACACACGCTTATTTAGTGGCACGTGAGCATGCGCAGTATCGACCTTCTCTAGGCCTTGCTTATTAGTGGCATGTGTGTACGCACATTGCTAGTAACGAGCATGCCACTAGCCATACAACCGCCGGTTGATTTATGAGCATGCCACTAATTAGCATGTATATCTGAGGCCTTAGTAAAGTACCTATCCGATAGTGACATATTTGATGTTGTCACTTGTGAAAATTTTTTCAATATTATCAAATATTAAAAAAATCTATATATTAATTACCCTAACCAATGTCGTACGTTTCTGCATTTGGATGATGATTTTTATTTGTATACAATAATTTTGGCATGGTGCCCGTTGGGTTGTGTGGCGCGGCGGATAACACGTCTGACTGCGGATCGGAAGATGCCGGGTTCGAATCCTGGCAGGATCGATTTTTTTTTTACGGTCGAGAATATTTTTTTTGTTGAAATTTTAATTACATTTTTGGTTTTGAACATTAATTTATTATATTAATTTTTTTATGTAACAAACCAAATTAAACAAAGATTATTTTTTTATAATGTTGTATAAAAGTAATCAACACTGCGAGAAGAGAAGGGAGTAGGTACCTACCTATCGAACTATAGTTTATTCCGCTCTGGCTTATTAATCGGTTAGAAATTTTGAATAAATAATTAATTAGTCATAATTATATCTAAACTACCCGTAATCAAAAGTGGAAATTTACCAGATACAATTGACCGCGAAGCGGCTGACGCAGGCATAGGTAAGCAATTGTGTTTGCTGTATAGCAAACACATTTGGCCGCGAAGCGGCCACAATAGCAAAAATGGAAGTTTGCCAGATACAATTGGCCGCGAAGTGGCTGACGTAGGCATAGGTAAACAATTGTGTTTGCTGCACAGCAAACACAATTGGCCGCGCAGCGGCTATCGCTGGCCGCGGGGCGGCCATCATTGGCCGCTAAGCGGCTACAATAGCCGCCCGCAGGGCCTAGCAGTAAGCAATCGTCGAAGCCGATTGCTTTCCTGCTAGTAAATTTAATTATGTGAACTAAAATGTATTGATTTATGGCGCAAGGGGCTAAAAATTATTTGAATTATCAGGGTTTATCACTATAAAATTAACATTCTGGGACGTGCAGGTTTGAAAAAATTCAAATAATATCTAATTAATTCTTTTTTACTGGGATTTTACTATAGTACTAAAAAAAAAATTCTCAGCAAGGAAGCTCGGAAAAGACCTTCCGAAGGTTGCTAATAACCTACTGTGCTGGTGAATAAAGAGCGGGGTCATTACGGTACATTTAGTTATTAGTTTGCATTGTGTGCCTCCTTACATTCCACCAAACGATCAGCAATAATTTCAAACTTTTGAAATTGCCGGGTACTCTTTGTGCATTTTCTATCTTCCGAATGCCACCAGTTCACCAGTTCAGCCGAGAAACTCAAGGGATTATTAATAAAACTACAGATGATAATATGAAAATAAAATATTGATGTAATAGCGTATTAGAATAGTACATCACGCACTAATGTTAGTCCTACATCATTGTTCTGATCTTCCGCACAATAATCACAAACAACATCCAAAGAGCTTAACAATTGAAGATACATTTTTATTTTTAAAAAAATTAAAATTAATTACCATATTCCAATAAAATTAAATGATCGGCCGTATTCTGAACCAAGCAATATTGCCATTTCAAACCTGTCAAACTTAAGGGGGGGGTAAGGTTAATTCGTACAAAAAAAGGCATGTTGTGAATTTTTTGTGACGACACAGTTAAAATCTCTTTATTAAAATCAATGGTACATTAAAGTATGACATTTCAAGAATATTGTGTAAAATTTTCAAGACGAAATATTAAAAAATACGGCAAAGGCAGCAATTATTCGGACGTGTCTCGGAAAAAAGTAGAATTGCGGTGTCCATCATAACATGGTGCTAGATCATCTGAAATCAAAAAATCAAAGTTCATTCGTTAGATAATAGATTTTCCCAGGTAACACTGGGAGTGTTTTTTGAAATTTCAATTTTTAAATTTTTTGGAACACTGAAGGGAAAAATGCGATTTTTTGCGAAAAATATCGACTAATTTGTTATTAAAAAATAAAAATTAATAACAAATTGAAAAAAAGTCTCCAGCGTTACCTTGTAAATTATGTACAGAAATAGTGTTCAAAATTTCAAAAGGATCGATGCAGTAGTTTTGAAGTTATGATGGACACCGACTTTGAAAACGTGAGATGTGGGGAACACGCTTTAAAGTTTTGCACACTGTAAAATTCAAAATAAAACTCAACACTTTTTGTACTTACTTTTATACTTACACATAATCGTCGATGCCATGTTCACACAGCAACGAGCTTTCATCATCAGCATCTTTTTGTCCCTGTCTACACAAAACTCTTCCAATACAATAGCACGTCCGGTAATCCTCAGGTGAGCGCGTCTCTCAGCTGCCCGAGCAGGTATAGAAAATCAGTCTGAGTATCGCTCAAATGTTCATAATTTCGTCAATTTTGCTTCAAATGACTTGAAATTTTGACACAATATTTTTGCGATGTTATACATTCATTTAAAAAATTAAAAATAAAATGCAAAAAAAAAAGTTAAAAACCTTACCCCCCCCTTAAGATGTCAAAATTAGCAGCATTACAATGTTAAATAACAACTGCCATGATACAGAAATAGCAATACATATTGCCTAGTTCAGAATACGGCCAGATATATGATAATACTTCTTATATTATGTAATCACAAAACACAACAGAACCTCATGTTACGCTTGCGAATGTTGGAGTTACAACAAGTGAAGGCACAGGATCCTAAATGTATTTATTTTGTTACCTTAGCTTCCTGGGTTCAAGAGGCCGATTGCAGACCTGTACCTTCAGCGTGATGTCCTCACCTGATCAATGCGAATTAGACGCTCGCACCCAACATGTGAGTACATCTAGATATGGACAAATAGCTTGACTTATACTATGAGCTTCTAATTATTAACTTAAAAAATGAATTTTTTCACTTGTCATAGTATAAGAGGTGGTCTACTTTTAGCTACAGCTAATTTTTTTTCATGTTTTTGGGAATGTCTTTCATTAACGGTTCCAATTTCATATTTTTATTTCTTTCGTTATATGCGAATACTTTGAAAGTAAATTTGCCACTGCGGATATAGGTAGATATAAGCTTGAGCGGAATGATGGCACATCGTCCACCCTCGAACAGGTCCAGCAGATTCTCGGCATCAGATGTGCAAGGCTCGCTGCATGATATCTTCCGCATAGGCTGGGCCGCATTATAAACTTGCAGCTCATACTTCCAATCCTTAGCCTCGTCGCGCGAGCCCACCAGCTGCACGGCCCAGAAGGCCAAGCCTCGGGACGGGTCCACCTTAACGTGGTACAGGAAGAGTTTCCCTTGGAAACGCATCACCTGGAGATCTTCGTCAGCTTTGTGCACAGAGAAATCTTGGAACACGATCTCCCTCCCGAAGTCCAGGCGGACGTTGTTGCTATGGGCCTCCTTCATGTGGCTGTACAGGTCGCTCTTTTTACCTGTAAGGTGCAAACATACTATTAGGGCCGAGATGTTCAATTCCGCGAAACAAGTTATGCAGGTTTCGCTTTGGAAACTGCAGTCACTAATTAATTTTTCAATTCTCCACTCAAAGGCTTCATAGACTAGCAAACAGATTTAAGCAGTTAGACATTTTTGCCACTAATTTAATTAAATTCAAACATATTTTTAAAAATTTTTGAAAGATCACTAAACTTCATCTGTTGAAACATAAAGAAATAGTGTTAAATATAAAGCTATTGTAGAACAGTCTAAATTTCGGATTATGGCAAATTTCAAAGTATCAGTATTCAAATTAACGAATTTTACTGTATTATTATTGAAAGTGCTAAGTACTTTCTTATTTTTGCTGTATACTTATATCTTACTTGTCATCTTTTTTATGCTTAGTTACAGCATGACATGTATATTAATTACCTTACTTTTATTTTTTGTAAAAACCCTAAAGGGCGTAAAATAATTTCAAAAAAAGTTAAAAAGAAACGCAAGATGAAAGTTAAAGTAGGTACATTAAAATTTTGTAATGTGCTGTTTTTAATTTTGCTGAGTATTTAGGTGAGAATAAAATAATTCATTTTGGTGAGAAAGTTAAACGAGGGACAGGACACGAGTCAATAACGGCCGGTTGTTCAATTAGTAGCAAGAGCTAAAATTTAAAATCTCTAAAATAAATTTTATAATTCTATGTTTCCCGGCGATACAGTGATTGTGACAGCGGGTAAAAACATGAGCCGAATAGTGCAGGATCTGCATGAGGATAATAACAATATTCTAAAGTGGTCACATGACTACAATTTAGTGATAAATGAAAATAAAACTAAATTTATACACTTCTCCTCTCCACATACTAAAAAGCCACCCGTTAAGCTAATATCACATGAATATAAATGTTTAGATAAAAAATACAAAAACTGCAGATGTAATGATTCCAGTCAGGCAGGAGTGAAAAATATTTAGATGTGATAGATGAGAAATTTAATTGACAACCACACTAGAAAAAAGTTTGTAACAAAGTAGGGTAAATCCTATCCAAAATCTTTATCGTTAAAAATATTGTTCCTTTTATACTTGTAGCTATAATAGAAGCGCTAATTTAATATGGTATTCTTTTATGGGGAAATACATTTAAAACATATATGAAACAAATCTAAAGCCTACGAAAGTGTAATTTATCTTACCTAAAAATAAGGTAAAAAAAAATTAAATCTTAATCTAAATAAAAAATCTTAAAATTTTTTTTTTTTAATATTTCTTACTTATTTTTTGCAAAAAGTTGAACCAATTTATAAATCACTTGGAAACAATATTAGTAGCCCTGACTTACCCAAATAGATTGACAAGATTCTATCTTTAAGATAGTTATTAATTACACCTTACAAGAGGGACTGCTCCCCTCAAAACTACAGCAGTGATAAAGAACTCAAATATTGTGTGTGTAGTATGAAGTTTAAATAAATAAAAATGTTTTAAATTATAAGACAACCCGTTAACAAGACGAGGCAAGAGTTATAGATTCAACAGTCCCGGTTGTCGGCAATAAAATAATAAGAAACCTACCGTGCCAGGAACACTTCACTTTGTTTACTATCCTGGCCATAGGACAGAACGTCTGCAGGAAGTCGCAGGACTGGAAGTGAGCTGGCAACTCGTCGCTGAGGCAGCGGTAATCGCATCCATACACCGAATTGTGACAAAGCACCGTCATCTGCGGGGACCGATCTCTAGATTAAGTGACTTCCGAGCGGAATAATAATATCAACTTCATCAAAAATAGCAACATCATTTATATTCATAAAAAGAAAACATTTTGTATGAAACCACTATTTTATATTGAATTGTCAACATGTTTCAGGAATAATGGTCCCTTCATCGGGATACAATACAATGTACACTAAAAATTAAAATTGGAAGTAGGCATTAACAAAAACAAAAAAATAAATACAGTATAACCAACCTCGTTAATTCGAGGAATCCAAAAAAACATTTTGAATTATGCAGAACCCCGGTAACTCGAAATTCGAGGTTAAAAAAAATGCGATTGCGAAATTCACCAAAACGGAAAAAGACATTCATTTCGAGAAAAACATCTGTATTTTTGCATATTTCAAGAAAACTTTTCGAAAATGAAATATTTATTATACTAATACAAAGATCACAACATTTTTATTATCAAAGTACCCGATATTGACACATTTGTTGTCCTGACTTGCAAATATATAAGTTACTGCAATGATAGTCCAACGTTTTACAAAAAATAAATCAGAAATATTGGAAAAAAAAATTGATATTGGATATCTCCAAATCTATTGATAATTAGGTCATGGTTGCTTGAACATTTTCAACCCGTAATCAAAGCAGGAATCTACCTGTAAAGTATTGTGGACTAGCTCTATTACACTGTGCAATCAAGTCGATAATTCAATAAATAGTGGTTTCGCATGAAGTGTTTTCCTTCTATTAATATTGGTAATATTAATAATATCGCATACAGAAGGAAGCCTCGATTACCTTCTGGGCAATGCTCTCCAGAGTAAAGTTGCGCTGCAGGGTCATCTTGGAGTTGCAGCTAGGACACAAGGGCGGAGACATGCGCAGCGTGCAAGACTGGCACACGCTGTGCCCGGCCTCGCATAGGTAGATGGGCGGCTTCATCAGCTGCTGGCACCCGGGGCAGTCCAGATCCTCACCGACCTTGCTGCGAAAACACAGACCCACCTCACTCCGCTGATAATACTTTACAGACTGCGCAGAACAAAATTAGCTCTCCAGCCAAACCAGAACCGAGAGCGTTATTAGACCAATTATTCGCTTAAATTTAGGCCATGCTGTTAACGAGAATTTAATGAATTTTTTTACAAATTACCATAAACTATGTAATTCAGTTTACAGCCCCAGAACAGGTTTCACCTGGTGGGGCGTCATTATATATATTTAAAAAAGTGTAATTGTGATTATATTTAAGCAAGATAATTAAACAATGTATTATTAACATTTTTGAAATGTAATGAAGAAGAATATACGGGCATAAAAGCAACATTATTAAAAAAAAAAATTTAAAAAAACATTCTGAATGCAGTCACCGATGATTACTAATTTAGAAGGTACTGAATTCAAGATTTTATGGGAAATATGTCTCTAACCCTTTCAAAATTGTGTTTAAAAGCAAATATCAGCAATATCCTTGTGGTGTAAAAAGTAAAGGCAACAATATCCACTTGAACCAATCAATCCCCAAGGATATATATCGTGCGGCACAATGGCCGCTTCATATTAATGTGAGAGCTGATGTTGATTTTAAACTGAACATCATAGCAAAGACAGCAATATCCAATTAAGTAAATAGCTAAAGCAGTAATGTCCACTTTTTGGTAGCAAACACAGTGATATCCATATTTAAAAATTAAATATTTATTTATAATACTGAGGTTACAATTCTTTTTAAAAACTTGTATTTCCAATAGTAGCTTGTTGGTCTAGTGGTTAGGACTCTCACCTCGTGATCCAAAAGTCACGGGTTCGAACCTCAGTCCAGACCAGCAAGTAGTCCTATTTTCATAGCATTTAGCTTAGTTTGAAAATAGTAAAAATATTGATGTGACACGTATTCCGTGTTCGCATAGATTCCAGAGAAATTTCCGTGAGTAGCGACAGGTTTTTTGTATTTATCTCGGAAACATTTCAGTGGGATATTGCTGCCTTTGATTTATACCTCTCAATTCTTATATAAACAGAAACAAATTTAATTAATATTATTCACATTTGGAATACATTTAAAAATGCACAAAAAATTATGTAAGTATGGAATTTCCAACAGTGTCGTTTCTGTAAGTGACGTGCACGCAGTTCTCATAAAAAAATTATCCTATCGAAGAAACACACTGTAATATAAAAAAATTACTTGCCAATTACAAAAAACATAAAGACAGCACGAATATAATATGGCTTTAGTAGAAAAATATTTGGTTCAGATTCTTACCGATTCAAGAAACAAATTTGAAGCGCGGAAATAACTAAAATAGAAGTACGGATACGAAGTTGTATACAGAAGCAGTTGAAAATAAGGACAGTTGTAAAACTCTAGCCTTAGGCACAGATTACAGGGTAGAAACTGCGCAGTACTGCTAATCAATATTCTAGTGCAGCTGTGAACCACACAATATGTGGAGCGTATCCTATTTGGCAGGAGATCCTTCCCACAATATTGTAGAATTGTTCATGCTAACAGATTTACTCAAGTTTTGTGATATTCAAATCCACAGAAGTGGTTTTAACAAAATATTCTTCCCAATGTGACATCATTAATCAAGATATATAGTGTAACAAACCTGCAAAGGTTACATTAAAATAATTAAATATTTCTTGTATTTGAGAAAGCACCGTAATGCGGACAACATAATGAATACCAGAAATATGTTTCGATTGTTGTACTAAGTGGTGTGTTTGGTTGGAAAAAATTGCTAAACTAGCAATAAACCTGCCTAGTTTGGCCGATATGATGATGGAGGGGGAAGCAGGTGTGGCTGATTTAGACCACGATTGGGATGAAAATTTGTCTATCCTTGTCATTCCTGCCCTGTTTGTTTCCTTTAAGCTGTACCCAATTATCAACATCTTTCACCTTTTGCCGCAAATGCCTATCAATAGGCAGTCAGTGAGAGTATTGTTACCACTGCAAATGTAACAGTCAGTTGTTTTCTGTCTCCCGCCCTGGTAATACTGCAATGATTTTTAACCAATTCGCATCGCTTTGAACGCTTTTTCCACCGCATCTTAAAACAATTTGTGTTCCTACTCATTTACCACCTGCATCTAGAATTAAGAGTGAAAGATCTGCCTTTCTCTGGTTCAAGACCGGAGACGGCAGCTGATGAACTTGATGAAGAAGATTCACAGAGGAGAAATAGCGGCATTCTGTTAATCTCGCTTCTCATTCCCGCCATCAAAGGTAAGGAGAGACTTCATTCCTTTTGTAGTCAGATTTGCCATTTATCTTGAATCTGTATTTTCCTCTGTCACGCAAACATATCGCGCGCACTCACTGAATAAATAATAAAAAATTTCTTACTTTGATATTTTGTAGGTTATTTCAGATTGGTTGTGGAACGTTCTGTGCCTAATAAGATCACTGCAGAATGTTAAGTTGTTAGTGTGCCATCACCCCGCAGAATGGAATTTATAGTTTTTACGAAATCCGCAATGAAGTTGGATGTTACCTGTACAATTGTTGGGTATCGGGCAAGCCGCCTCTGGGCTGGGAGCGGTTTCGCGGCCGAGAGGCCTGCGCCTCCTGCTGTGGACCGGGGCCCCGGGCGTTTGGACGGTTCTGCTGGTTAGGTTTCCACGAGGGCCGACTTCCCTGCCGCGGATTGCTCGCCATCTTTATCTCCTTAAACAAAATTATTTGTAATTCAATATTTTAAAATTTCTCTTAAAAAAAAACAGTTACATATTTGCTGTGTTCCAGCTAGTGGGGAATATTATTTCTAACATTCCAATTGCTCCGTGCCGACTAGTCTTGCGCGTACTAATGTACTAATTCGCGACATGGAGCGCTCAGTTTAGTTCGCAGCTCCTAACTGAACTAGGTAACTATTTTAGTTCATCAGCTGCCGTCTCCGGTCTTGAACCAGAGAAAGGCAGATCTTTCACTCGCTTTGCTATTGCTCCCTGCACGCGTTCTTTTGTTTTGCTATTTTGTTGCTATTTTTTAATTTACATACATTGTACTCGTAGTATTTTGTTTTTTAAATGATTTTTTTTATTTATTACTTAATCGTACACAGCTGTACTGATCAAAAAAACAATATTGAATATATGCAAGGTGTGATCAAAAAATATGGTGAATAATATAATTACAAATAATGAAATAAGTCTATGACAAATTTGACTTTATCTCCTTCAAAGTACTCTCCTTGGCTGGTGATGCATTTATCCCAACGGTGGTTCCATGATTGGAAGAATTTCATTTCTGGAAGGCTTCTTTCAGAAGGGCATTCAGCTGCTCTTCACATACTTGCAGATTTTGTCCAAACGCAATTAAATTCAACAGCTTTTATCTTGTTCTGCATGCGCCACGGTGTTTTGTTGCTATTTCGACAAAAAATTACAACATTTTTTGTGGACTTAGCGAGAAAATTTGCGTTATGTTTTTTTCACATACTTGCAAAATTTCATCGAAAGCAATGAAATTTAACATTTATTTTCTCGTCGTATATGCGGCAGAGTGTATTGTTGCTTTTTCGACAAAAAATTACAAAATCTGTTTGTGACCTTCTCAATGTCGGGAATGGTGTCGAAAAATTGTCATTTTTATTAAAAATTACGGTTTTTATTTTTGGGAAGACCCAGAAGTCTCGTGGTGCTAAATCCGGGGAGTACAGAATTCATTCACCATATTTTTGATCAGACCTCGTAAAATAAGAGAAGACAGTGCAACTGTTGACCTACGCTGATGAGTTTATGAAATTGCGAAGACTACAGCGGCTGGAATATGTGGAAAGAATGACCGAACAAGAGGCAACCCAGTTCCTGCTGAACTCATGACCAATTTGATGAACAAGCTTAAGGAGGTCAAAACTAAGACGAAGCGACAATGTCTTCAAAGGCATATCTGCCTTGAAAATTAGGAACAGAAGAAAGCTGGCCCAAGATCGAGATGATTGGAGGAAGTCTCTTGAAGAGGCCAAGACCCACCAGGGTTTGAAGAGCCAACAGTGATGATAATGATGAAAATAAGAGAATAAAAAAGAAAAATAATTACAAACACTAAAATAAAAATCGAGTAAATTTCAAACTCTGCAGCTGACGGCGCGTTCCAGCTAAGTTTTTCACCTTCGATAGATATTTGACGAATCCTCTACCTTTTTTTTAAATCTTGTTAATCTTCGTCGAAATCTCCAGTTTCAATTGTTCGAAAAAATACTTAGTTTTTACCGCACACATACTTTAAAACAAGGCGTCCACTTGCTGCGCAATAATACTGGTGCAAAATTCACAAAGGACTCTAAATTATTAAAATTGTGAAAAATACACATTATCATATACGGCACGAAAATATGATATTAAAAATATAAAATAAGAGAATAAATAATTAAATAAGTTCAAAATACTTCACTTAGGTTTACTTTAACAATTAGACTCGTGACGCTCGACGCTTATCAAAATAAAGTACATACGCTCTTGAAAGGGATTCCCGAAATTTTGCGATTCAAGGTGTTTTTTCAATTTCGCGTGTATTTTTTTCGCACACAATTTCACGAGTTTCATGTTTTTACATTTTATAAAGAATTTCGAAACATTTGGTCAATCCGTAACCCGGCTAGTGCAACTTCGGTAATCGGAAGGTTTACTGTAAAGATGCCGGCAAACATGTTGAACATTTTTCGGCGAAGTGGGGGAGAGTTTGCGCATGTACCATTCCACCAACGAGACCCAAAATTTGTCTTCTGCGCATACCCCCACCACGCCGAAAAATGTCCAAGAAGTTTGCCGGCAACTGTATCAAGCTTGGTTTATAGTCATCTTTCATTTAAAGCATAGAATTTTGCATTTTTCGACAATCTCGCCTGCTGCTTTAAATGAATTATTACTTTAATCCAAGCTGATATAACCGGCCTTTCTAGGAATCGCGGCGGAGATAATCGTATACAGATGATGCACCGCCATCGTTTTACGGTCATCTGCAAGGATGTTAGGCACAGTAGACAAGGGATAAAAGAACTACAATACCTGAGATTGAAGTAATCACTTCGCTCGAATGTGCACTATCTTCTCTATTCTGTGATATGCACCGACAGGCTTGCCTGTTGCCAACTGACGCTCAAATTCAAACACAGAATATAGACCAAATTCAAACACTAAACACTAATGAAGCTCCCTCAGCTCCCTGACTTTTGACGTGCCAATCTTGAAACTTCAAGCGTATAGGTACAGATAAAACTATACTATAAAACCCGGCAGCGTATAGGCATGAGTGTACGCAAGTGTACGTGCAGAGGACACAATACAATCACAATACAATACACATTGTAGTACATTGTATATCACCTATACTGCCACAGGTCACAGCAAGATTTAACCATAGATAATGTTGATAACGCGAAGTGCACAAACATCTCTTCATACTTGCAGGGAAAACCATCTTTTCTCTAAAGATTGGTTCTCTATCTCCGATATAATTTTCATTGTTTTAAAAATTAACATTGGCCGGGTACATTTTAAATACTTTTAAAGTTAGGCGGAGAGAGTAGAACGCCATATTTTGCTTCGTCCACTTTCATACATCTTCTCATGCGTGCTCTTCAGTTGTTTGAAGGTACAGATACACATCCTTATTAGTGGCATGCTGAAGAGCATGCCACTAATAAGCATACCCTAACAACTGTACACACATTGATCATTATTAGCATGCTCATAAATAAACATGCTCAAAGCTAACAATCAAACACACATGCTTATTAGTGGCATGCTCTCGTCATAGAATAGAGACGTTCTTGTTCAAAATGGAAACTTTGCAAACTGAAATAGAAAATTCAAGTGAACCAATAAATCAAAACAGTTCCCGAGTTTCCATCCGCACATTTTTGATTTTAGTTTTTATAATTTATATTGTAAGATTTGAATCATTCATGCCTTTTAGTAAAGTTTCATAAACATATTTCTTGCTATATTATTTTTTACACAACGGTGACCGAGTATTCCACAGACATTCGTGATTCCTATAATAAGTCACGAAAAGTAAAGTTTTATCATCTCCCCAACGCGCCATATTTATTTCATCTGTCGCGGACTGAGAAGATCGCATTGATAATACTAGCCGCGAAGCCCGCGAATGACATAAGCATGCTCATAATAAGCAAGCCTGTTCACACATGCTCAAAAGATACCCCTTGTCATGGTGAATGACATTAGCATGCTCATAAATCAACCGGCGGTTGGTTTTTGAGCATGCCACTAATGAGCATGCTTATTACTAGCAACGTGCGTACACACATGCCACTAATAAGCAAGGCCTAAAGAAGGTCAATACTGCGCATGCTCACGTGCCACTAATAAGCATGTGTATCAGTACCTTAAGCTTCTAACAGGGCCATCCTTCAATCGCCCGTATTCCTAAAATATTTTCTTCGAGAGATACGTGAAAATATACAAATCTTCTTATTTGAGTACGACGACCACCGAACACCGACGAATATCTACGTCTCGTTTACTTTTTATTTTTAATCTGGTCACTTAAGTGTTGGGATAAGGATTTTAGATCCCAATATTGCTATTTTCGGAATACGGCGAATATTTGATTTATCTGGTCGTGCCAGGTCTTCCATGGACGCCATCTGCTTCTGCTGCCTTCAACACTCGTCTTATAAATTTTCTTTATCATCTTTTCCTTACTCATCCGTTACACATATGAACATTTTTAATAAAATGCCAAAGGAAATCCGAAAGGAAGAAAAATTTTCTAAATAAAACTTGTAAATTCTACGTTTGTTTGCAGGTGTCTTTTCAATGATTTCCGAACTCGTGTAAAGAATTCTAAAAACGGGAAATAAGGTTAATGAAATATGTTAGTAACGTCATAAAAAGATTTTATGACGTCAATGACAAAAAATAATATTTCTCAAGTTTTTTCTTTAATTTTATCTAATAAATTTAATATTTATTAATTTCACATTTATGTTACGTCTTGAAATGTTAAATATCTTGTAAAGGAGAAAAATTTAAAAATTGACTATTCCTTGATTTATAATAATTATACTCACCACAATTACACTTAATATCATAGTCACCCTAGCGATTAGCCATCAGGCTGGTCTCTGACTGTGTGTGTGCGTGAGTATTTGGCCAACACATCCAACTGGCACCGTGTGCGCACGACCCTACACTCGCGCAGCTCGCGGGAAGTCCGCGTTTTGTGAAACACGGTGTAAACTTTACCACACGAGCGGCTACACCACAAGCAGGATCATTTTTGCTAGAATCAAAGAGAATAAATACCTACTACAATATCGTGAATATTATCTACGGCAGAGTTTTCCAAAGTTTATCTTTAAATATTTGGCTACATTAATTTCTTAAATAAATTATCGATTGTTTTTGTTGACAACTGCCACACTTGCTCACCGTTAATCCGATTTGAAAACCATCGATCCACGGCAAATATTAGCCCTAAAAGATCAGCACAGGAAGGCTAGACTTATTTGCAAGAAATTCATTACATGTTTACTTTTTCTTATAAAACATAATAATTTCGTTGTCTGTCCGTCTGTTCATCCGTCTGTGTGTCTGTCTATCCGTCCATAATTTTGTGTAACGTTCGTAATTTCGTTCAAATTCACGGCTAAAAAAAATTAAAGGGTTAAAGATAGGACTTGAACCCCGGGCCAGCAAACCAGAACCGGCCGCTTAACGCGTGTTGCTACGGTCGCCTCTCCGTGAACCGGCAAAAAGATACTTTAAATATATACATAGGCTTAGCAAAGATGCGATCCAATGTTCCGTCATTTTTGACGTGTCACAGATAGTGATTTAATAAAAAAACATATTTTTTGTTTGACAGTTTAATTTTAATAGATCTTATATATACCTTATTAACAAACAAAAATTAATCGAGTGTTTAAAAACTAAATATATCATCTAGAATTCCACTTCTACAAATGTACAACTTGTTGAGAACATTTAAAAATGTTTTACATTTGATGCTAATTTCGTTCGTTCGAGAATAACTCCTAGCCACTCGGTTATTCTCGCGGCTCATATTCGTGTGCATAGACTGCATAGCGTTTCGGCTAAGTCAGCGTTCTGTCATGTGTTTATCTTTAGTTCAAAACATTTTTCGCTGTGTCCGTAAGTTCTATGGTGGGATTCACAGAAATTAAATAAAATAGAATTGTTTTCTACTTATCGACGCATTCGCACTAAAAAAAATAACAGTGTTCCGAGTTTTGACCTGTGGTTTTGACGCCGCGAGAGCAAGCAGAGCCACCACCACTTGTGAGGTTTATTTTATTTTTATTTATTTTTCAGTATTTATTTAGTTCCGTATTACACATGGCCTTGTATTGTATAAGCATAAAAACAACGTACATCTACATATATATATTGTATAAAAAATAGTCATTTAAAGTTTTTCATAGTAAACTTTTTGCACTGTAATTTAAATTTCTTTATTTTGCATGAATTTCGACAACCTTTGGCAGGTGATGAAAAATTTCGAGTCACCTTTTGGATGTTTTTTGGTAGAATTTTGGAAAATATCTTTTTTTTGTACACTGTTGCCGCTTTTTTATATTGAATTAATAAAATTCTTGATTCTGTTATAAATGTATTTGGGTAATAATCCATGTATCTTTTTTATTGAATGAAACATATTTGTATTGGAACATATTTTATTCTCCGATTCTAATTTCAGTTCTTTCATTATTTTTGTTCTTCTGTTGCACTTCAATATAATATGCATTGCTTTGTACTATTTGTAGTTTCTTCAGCATTCCTTCCTTGCTAATAAAGAACATGCTGGAACTATAATCAAATTGCGGGAGAGTCAACACACAGTAGAGACGTTCCAATGATACCTGTTATATTGTTTGATATTGCATATCACCATAACTATTGATATTAGGTCATGTTTACTTGAACATTTTCGACTTATTATCAAAGCAAGAATCTACCTGTAAAGTTTTTGCTACTAGCTATGAGACACTGTAGAGTTTCTAATTCTTCCAAGTAAAGACACTTTTTTTGCAAATTTCTTCACCGAATACAACTATACAAATACACATATAAAAATATAATATTAGGTGCGCCACTAATTTTCGGAGATTCACATATGGATGGCGTTAGTGACAGGTGTAGTGGACACACATGCTAGAAGTTGTTTTTTTTATAGGTTAAATATCTGTCTACAATAATCAGTCGCAATATTGCAATGCAAAAATATTATTTTAAGGGGTTACGTGTAGTCAGGATTTTTAAAAAATCGAATTTTTTTTTGGTATTTTCTTAAAGCAAAATGTTTCAAAAACATTGTGTGAAAATATCAACTCGATCCGGTTATTAGTTTTAAAGATATCCAACGATAACTGTAGGGCCATCCGCTGCCACCCGTACTGATACGCGGACGGTACTAGAGCCGGCCGGGCTGACAAACGGGGCGACTTCTACGGAATGCGGTTTTTACCTGTTTAATTCTAAGAATAATGTACGAAATTTCTTTTATACTTCTACTTTTAGACATAAGACCCATTTTAGGCTAACTGAGATTTGATTTAGTGTTAGTATTTCAGTGGCAGTGAAATCCAGTAGTCGATAGGTATTGTGCGTGTATTATAATCATTTTCAAAAATTTATAATGAGACGTCATGAAGGTATGCAAGGAATATTAATGATTGCCAATGCATTGGATTACATTATGAACCTAATGCATACCGGTATGCTGAAAAACTCAATATAGAGCGCATAAAGATTGCTGACCAACGTGCAAATCAGGTCACTCGAGAAGGCAAAATGAGACGTAGACAAAAAAAAATCGACATCTTGGAGGCTTACACATCGGCAGAAGATGTATTATATGTACCAAAAATAGACGACTCTACGTAAGTAATTTTTTAAATTATATTTGTATTAATTATTTGTACATAAAATTTTAAACGCGTTATTCTCAAAATAACGTTTTCAAAAACGGTGTCCACAATATTTCAAAAACTACTCGACAGATTTAAATGAAATTTAAACATCATATTTTAAGCATTAAAAACTTGTGCTTAATTGAAGGATTTTTTTTTTTACTTAAACTTTTTTTTTATTAATAATAAATGAGTGATTTTTTCCCTCAAAATTCATAATTAAGCTTTCAAAGACCGCCATTTTGCTAAATTTGAAAAAAAAATTAAAAAGCTTCGATTAAGTACAAGATTAAATATTGAACTACTAATTTCTTTTTGTTTCATTAAATTTAGATAAACCGCTAAGAAGCACTGATGGACACCGCGAGACACTACTTGCAAAACAGGGGTCAAGAAACGAGATTCTATCGTGGTCCAGTATTAATAATTTTATTTGAAATTTTCGGTATAGTTACTTAAAATATAGCGTAAAACGTTGGTATTATGTATTAAATCAAAACATTAAACAACCGTTCAAAAAAATTTTTGAAAATGTCTATTTTTTTGCGCCTCTGACTACACGTAACCCCTTAAACAACGAAAATGTTAAGTTTTGTGCCAAATAAACACCATTTCCGGGAAGCTTTGCTTTTCTGCTTTAACTTAAATGCAGCCGGAACACGCTGTTTACATGATGAGGCCTACAGCAAACATGCACAGTCAAAACCCACCTGTGAAGATTGGTTTAAACTCTTCAAAAGTGGCGATTTCGACAAGGACAAGGTGCGCTCCGAAAGACCAAAAACAATTGTAGACGCTGATCTCCAAGTGTTATTGGACAAAGATGAAACAAAAACACAAGATCAACTTGAGGAGGCATTAAAAATGACTCGACAATGTATTTCCCAATGTTTACATGCCATGGAAAAAGTTCTAAAGGAAGGAAAATGGATGCCGCATGAGTTGATTGACATGGTCTGCTACCGCACCTTCCGTATTTGCTAGACTTGGCCCCTTCTGATTATCACTTATTCCGGTCGATGTCCCATGGCTTGGCTGGGCTACGCTTGGCCAATTTCGAAGTGCAAAATTAGGTAGATAAATGGTTTCGGTCCAAGGACGTGTCATTTTTAAGAGATGATACTTTGAATAAATATTTTTTTGTATTTCTTAAAATTTTCAATTTTTTATTATTGAAAAAAAAAATAGGAAACTTAGTTGCGCGCTAATATTATCTTTTCTGAAACATTCAAAAAACACGAACCTAGTATAAGCATAAAGGTTGTATTGGAACTGTACGGCCTACATGTCAGCTGTTTTTCATCCTCTTGCGGATTTTATTTGTGGTCTTAATTTATGTGTATAACTTTCTCCAATGTAAAGGCTGCTTGGCTCGCTCTACAGTAATAACTATCAGCACAGAGTTCTTATATTACCCAGTCCTTGTAAAATCTTAATTTTCTCGCGTTTCAGCCGTTTTCTGCGTGGTCCTGTTAATTTATCCAGCATCCAAGATCAGCTACAGCGATGGGTGCGTCAGCTTCTACAGCGCAGGTGAGCTAAATGCATATATGTATACTCAAATTAAAACGCACTGTTCTTTGGGAATATTCTGCCGAATGTAAGTGAATATGTGAAGTAAGTAAGTGAATATTGTACCATATACCACCCTAAAGCCAAGAGATCACCTTCTGAAATTAAATTGTGCAGAATTTTTGACAAATCCAAGTGTAATATTTTGGTTTTTGTCATGTGTTGGGAACTCTTCACAATTTAAAAATGTAGGTACGGTTTTATTGACTGTCTAATAATGCTTATGCTGTGGCTAACTCCAAAGGTTGTGGGATCGGCCCGAGCAGCCACCTCGTACCGAGGCGTGCGAGCGGTTTAACTATCTACCCGTCTCACACGAAGGAAGATCTTTTTATCAAACTGTGTGGTTGATGACTGGAATAAGCTTCCAAATAATGTAATTGAAGCAACCACAGTGGATACCTTAAAAAAAAGACTAGACAAGTTTTTGAAAACAGCCCATGTTAGCACTTTTAAGTGAAAAAAATTATTTGATATTAGTATTTTTTTAAATGACTGTAGTAAACTTGGGGTGTATCAGTCTACAAGCTACACCCTACAAACATATTATTTATCCATAATATTTATAAAAAATATAAATTTATAAAAAACCATATTATTTATCCTTGATATACTTACTCCACAATTTAATTAATAGATGTTAGTGTGATTTTTAATTTTTTTTATTAAAGCATACATAGTGAGTACATACTAATAAACTTTTACATTTCATAATTGTTTTTTAGTTTAATGTAAAAGTTAATCACTCCCTCCTTAACTAGACCAAGGTCTATGGTTTAAGATGCTGTTTGAACAGTGGTGTGACCTATTATGGTTTAAGCCGTTTTGCGTTTATTATATTTTTTTAATTTTTGATTAGTTGGTAAATAATAATTGCAAAATGTCTTTATGTTAACATTGTTGAGCAGGATATGAAGATGAAGTAAATAAATCACTTGTTTAGTCTTGAGTTTAAACAAATACTTAAAATGAAACAGAGCAAAGAGAGAATACCTCCGTGCTTCGAGCCATTTACCAACATTTGACTCTGCATGACTCTGCGAGCAATGGGCGTGTGAGCCACTTCTGCACTCTATAGCGCTTCCCTTGATGTGGTGTAAGCTGAATCAAGTGTTCACAGAAATCATAATTATTGAACATTAAGAAGAGCCCTTTTCAGGTCCGCCAACTCTCATGTAGTGAGCAGTTGGAAGATTCAGAGCAAAAGGGCCACGAAATATTTGTCGTACAAATCAAATCATAATCAAAATTGACAAGTCAGGTCATTAAAAATATTAATAATTTTATAAATTATAGCAAACATACAATAACCACAGTTTTTCAAATAATGTTTTTTATGAAGATGGCTCCTACACGGTAATATCGCCATTCGGATTCATGTTTGGTCATCATTTCCTAATTTAGTATTTATTTTTATCTACTTAAATTTGAGAATTCCTTTTTTATGTGGGTACATCTATTTATTTTAATATTTTATTCAGGGTTTGAGGATATATATCCGCAGATATATATCCGCAGATATATATCACGATATATATAGCCATGTATTCACTAGGGAACAAATTGTCCCTCAACAGCACGCGCGGCATAGAGTCTACGTGACGTTGCAATGTCGTGCACTGTTCCACGATGTCGCGCACAACATAGTGCGGCATTTCTACGTGCCGTGGAAACGTTGCCGTGCGCACGGTACCCGAGCGAGCTCACTGCAACATTACGCGGAGCGTCAGTACCATGTGGTACATTTACAAGTGAATACGCATGCGCTGTATCTGTCAAGATGACAATGTGGGGAAACGAAATTGTTCTTGAACTCATCGAGCTGTATCGATCGAAGATCGCATAGAATATCCGTCCTTCTTTCTCTTTGCAGTAAATAATTTCGCATCCACCACCTTTTTCTCCTCTTACGTTTCGATAAACTCGTTAACATAAATGGATACGCAGCTGTCATCATAATTATTTGCAAAAAGGACCTTGTTTTTAATAATATTCAATTTACTACAGTAAAACTTCGTCAATTTGAAATTGCGACCCAAAAAAAATTTCGAATTGCGCGGAACCCCGTTTTCGCTAAATGACAAAGTGTAAATAGATACCGCAGCTGTCATCATAACCTCATCGGGTGACATTTCCGCGACAAGATATGTGAGTCCCGGTGTGTACACATCAAATGACCCCGTCATTGTCCCCGAAACATGAACGTAGATGTTCATGCGACATGCCGCGCAGAATGCTGCGCTATTTGTCCCCTAGTGAATACATGGCTTATGGCTTGATTTTTACTTTGGATGTACATCCAAAAAAAATTCTGCATTCGTTAATAGATGACGCTATCTGTATTTAAAAAAATGCTACATTAACCGAATTGCTTGAGTAATGAAATCACTCAAAAATAAACATTCTAGGATTTGTTTAAACAATAATAAATGTTTGTAGTTGGTTTGTTGTTAAAATTATGAAATTAAATTTGTAAATGTAAAATTTTAATATTTCTGATAAAATACCTGTGATAGCTGAGATTTTTCTTCCCATTTTCAGTTCTATTAGAACATCCCTTCATTGCACAAGAAAGCATATCAATTTTTTGTATTATTTGTACTTAAATACACAAAATATTATCCAAAATACGGAGAACAAATTTGACAGCTCGATTCACTTCTGCCTTCAAACAATTTTTTGAGGGCAGGAGAAAGCTTACAAAGCAATTAAAGACGTATCCGACCGGGTGATTTTTTTGTCCCCTTATCTCTCGTGTGTTACTATACTAATTAAACTGAGTAAGCTCTATTTTACCAAGCGTACAGGTTTGGTAAAATGTTTGGTTATCCCTCTATAGATTGTATAACTCTAAGGTTAGAATATAAATGGTTGGAAATGTGTCAAACTCGTAACCGCTCGCAGGGCCTAGCAGCAAGCAATCGGCTGTCACCTATTGCTAGCTGCTAGTGTTTTATAATAGGCAGATTTTATTATTAACCACCTTCACTTCCGATTAAATTATTTTATTAATTTCACGTTGTAGGAGGAAAGAGCCCACAACGAGAAGCTCCGGGCTGATAAAATGCAAGCTGAGAAGCTGCTGGCTGAACAGCGTATGCAATATGAAAAGCAAAAAGCTGAGAAGCTACTGGCCGAACAGCGTCTGCAATATGAGAAGCTGCTAGCCGAAAAGCGTCTCCAACATGTAAAGAAAGATGTAGAGACGCAACTGGCTGAACAGCGTCTGCGACATGAGAAGCACAATTCTGAGAAGCTCCAACAAGAGAACATCAGGCTGGTTGAGAAACTGAAAGTTGATGAGGACCAACGGTCATCGGCACCACTCAACACCCCCAGGTACTTCCAGTGCTCTGATACCCGATAAGTCCAATAGTTCTGTAACATGAGCAAGTGGAAGTTTCTGAACCTCAGGCTTATCTCCCCACCTCCTACTATTGCTTGCCCAACGTAACTTGGCGTGCGGCGAATTTTGAACTAAAACCCGCCCCGTCCGCACCCGGCGGTTACCCCTCGCCCTATCATTTAGTTCAATTTTGTGTTTGATCGGGAGCTGTGACATCTTGATTACCAATATACACTGAATTATTATGTCCAAAACATCCTAAACAGTCCGGGATGGTGCAAGAACAATTGCCAATGAAGTATTAAAGTTTTGCGAAGCTGAAAAAGCGAATAATGGACCAATATTACCGTCTGACAGTTTAACAGATAGAACGGCCGCCATTACTGCACGGTTTCTTTAGTGCTGCCCGACCAAATTTCTGTATTTAATACGACACCGGTCACCGGACATTCTGTACATTATGTATTGTGTAATAAATTTACACCCTGACAACTTCTGTTAGGCGATAGGGACGTCCTCCCTCGCACGCCAAGTTATAGTGGTATAGCAATACTTCCTTATTTCTCATCAGTTGATATAATCAATTCAAAAATACCTAATTGTTACAAAGCAAGATGAATGCTGCAATAATTAAGTACAGCTTTAGATTAGTACAGTATATTCGTTAATTTAAAATTCAACAGACCCAAAAAACATTTTGAATAGGCATGACGTCAGATATTAAAGAGTTAAGGTTGTTATTACGGTCGTTAAACATATTTAACTGTAAATAGTTGCGGATATTTTATACGAACCGTGTGTTTTTTCCGAGAAATGATTCTCGACGTTTCGTTGAATGCTTATTCAACGTCATCTGGAGGATGACCTTTATCCGCGGAGGTAGAAGGCGGACTGATTACTGCTTTCGAGGGCGTAAATTATATGCACTTTGTTGTGGAGTGTTCACTTCTACAATAGAGGTCGCCAGTGTGCAATATGTACTAGTTACGTCGGCGGACTTTACTGCGACGTCTCTCAAGGGTTGAATCAATGTCGTCAGAACAGGGCGCCAAATACTTGATAGTTTGTAACTGTCATCTCTATTGAAATTGGGATGTATGTATATTTCAATGGATTCCCTAACTAATCTGGGTATAAGGTACGGTTCTGTTGATAAGATTTTTGCCTTGTCAAATCTGATGAAGTGACAGAGATTCCCTTTGGATGCATGTTCGCAGATTGCTGATGTATTGGAGTTGTTGTTTTTAATTACTCCAATGTGTTCCTTCAATCCTTAAATATGTCTAACGATCGTAATAACAACCTTAACTCTTTAATGACGATTTTAACCTCTAACCGCCCTATTAATAGGTTAATCAACTATGAAACAACCATTTTGGGACTTGTGTGTTTTAAAAATTTTGAATTATGATGAATTTATAATATTTTTATTAAAAATATAATATTTTTAAAAACATTGTATTTTAAAACACAAATTGTTAGTGAACAAACTGATAAATTTTGCAAATTTGCATGAATTTTTCAAATAATTTTAATAACTATCTAACTAATCATCACACCTTTTCTCCGCAAGGGTAGGCAGAGAAAATAGCATGCCATATTCCTCTATCTTGGCATGCCATATTCCTTTGCTTCGGCTACATTTATCTTCTACACCTTCTTATGCAAACTCTACGGTTGTTGAGGCTTTTAACAGGACCATCCTCCAATACTTGTAGAATCTGATCTTGCCAGGTCTTTCGCGGACGCCCTCTATTCCTGTTACCTTCAACACTTGCCCTAAATATTTATTTAACCATCCCCTCCTCGCTCATATGTTCTACGTGACCAAACCATCTCAGCACTCCTTTCTTTATTCCATCCACCACACTACAGCCAGCATTACATTCACTTCTAATTTGTTCATTTCTCACTCTATGGATAAAAGATTTTCCACACCTTATTGATCGCATTCCCACCTCATTCAGTCTACTTTCATTTCATTTTTGCCAATTCTAGGCTTCACTTCCATAAATCAGAGTTGGCACTAGAAAGCTATTATGTACTGCTAGTCTTGCTTCCTTTGACAGATTCTTACTGGTCATAAATTTAATAAGTTTAGGATAATCGTTTACCTCGTAATATTATGGAAAAAAAAGACATCTCACGAGGCCATTCAGTCATAAAAGGCCCACAAAGTGGAGCAATTTTCTTCATTTTAACATCGTAGTTTTGGTTATTTATTCATTGATTAAATCATTTAGTTTATGTAATTTTAACAAGATATCCATATTTAAAATATATGGAACCTGATGAATAAATTTTTAAATAATATAATTTCAAACAAAAACTTGATAAAAAACGCAAGAGAAGATATGAGAAAAAATGGTGAAATTTGCTCACTTTAATCGATCGCCTTAATCTCTTATGGTACATATGAGACTTTCATCTCTCATGTCGGAGATTTGTCGGTGACGGGCAGTATGACTAAGTTGCATCACCACTCTACATAAAATACAAGGAGCAATTAATTATAGTTCGCTTTGCACTCTACTGAGTGCCACCCTATACACAGCAAACACACTTTGAAACATGTATTTTCCGGTGCAAGTGTCGCAAGGTCGTGTAGCCCACCTCCCCGTCTATTATACTCTTAATATTTACCATTACAGAGCATCGGTGATGTGCCTGAATGCGAGGTACGGCTGCACCCTCCTCGTGCCCGGAGAAGAATTGCTCACTCACAGCCATTCTTGCTGGTTCCGTCTCCTGCCGTGTCCGCTGCAACCGTGCTCCTGGCACGGTGAGTGGACTCAGTAGCGTCAATTATACAATCCAGAGAATTTGAATAACCGAGCCTACTGTGCAAATGACTGAATGAATTAATCAAAAATGTTCTTAAGTTTCCGCGGCCAGTCAGAATGTTCTGGTTTGAGTTTTCTAGGCTATTCTGCTTTATGTTTGTTTTTACGACCTTTCTTGCTGTCATTTCGGATCCCATTACAGTGTCCATAATCAGAGCTGATACGTTGTAGTTATGTATTGGCTTGCAATATTGTGTAAAAAGCAGGGAATATCTTTATCAGTATTATGCTAGTACTGGCTAGCAACACGGCGTGGCAATACCGTGTCAGAAATATGTTCTGTCATGAGGTGTCTAATGTTGTATGTTTGTTTCACCTATTATCGGTTGAAATGTCATTGCAGAATCTGCAATGAGATTTGTTTTGAAGTCCCGGATGTCATGAGGTTTTTTAGTTCAAGACCATCATCTCTATTGATGTTCACTGGGTGCTTGTAGATCTCAAGTGTCTCTTTGACAAGACGTGCATGGTGACTCTTGGGTTTTATGGCAACCGAATAGTACATCAGTCCTGATAATGGACCCTGCATCCGAAACGTTGACCAGAAAGGTCGTAGAATACCCCAGAAAACTCAAACCAGAATTTTGTCAATTTCTCTTTATTTTTTAAGATGATTCCTTTGTTTATATAAGTAAGACAACAATTTAGAGCAGAAAGCATTACCGGACCCATTACGGACTCATTAAGACTCATTACCGGCGTTTCAAAGTTTGCGCACATCTCAAACCATCTTCAAAACCTTCACTGGCTTAGATGTCCAGAGAGGATTGAATATAAGCTTTGCCTTACAATATTTAAGGCTATTCACAACATGGCCCCTCAATACATAACCGACTTCTGCATTCCATTCTCCGCAAATAATAGACAACTAACACTTCGCTCAGCATCAACATCTAATACAAACAGGTTAGCTGAAGTAAATCGCGTCCACAACACTAATTTCGGTGATCTTGTTTTCGCGGTGGCTGGACCAAAGTTATGGAACAAACTACCTAATAAACTGAGACAAACAGACTGCTTACCACAGTTCAAAACACAATTTAAGACGCATTTATTTAGACAATCCTATAAAAACCACAACACTAGCTAATGTTTTCTACTCCTATTGCGCACTCCGCGAAAAATCCCGATTCTTTCAGGCACTCCCTACTATTAAAGTATTCAATTTTAATTCCATTTCTCGCATGCCACCTAGTGAATAAGTAATAGTAAAATAAGTTTTTTTCTTTTTTAGCAGTAAGTTGTTTTGTAAGACAATTTTTCTGTGTAAAGCACCCTTGAGGTGAGTATTCGCGAAAACGGCGCTATAAAAGTTGTCCAAATATTATATTATTATTATTATTAAAGCAATCCGCTGGAGGCACTGGGCCTTGTTGATTATTAATAATACAGTAATCGAAGCAATGTGTTCCATCTTCTTCTGGTTAGAGTTTTGGTATTTTTCCAAAACAGTATGTATAGTAAAAACTTTTTAATTCTGTGGGATAATTCTTAATTATCTTAGTTAATTCTTTTAATCGAGTAAATATACAAATAAAACTCGTGTTACTTTTATTCTATTTATGAAAGAATTTTTCGTATTGGTGACTGCATATTTTTTCACAATCTTTCCCTTGCTGTCAATTTTGTAGTCCCCATTTTCAATCCAGTCCACTTTCAACTAAGTATGTAGTTAATATTTTATATAATATGTATTTCGAACTGATCAATTAAAATTTATAATGAAACCCTACAGACAAAATAAAAATGAAAAAGACTAAAATGAAACACTAACATAACAAAATATGTTGTGTCTGAAATTTCAAAAGAGTGACACTTATCATGAAATTCACATATAAAAACACATTTTTCGTATGTGACGTTGCGAAATGTTTTGAGCAAGTCCACCAAGAGCAAATGCCAAGAAAATTACCCTCTAACGTCATGTGCTCATATTTATCAAATATCTTGTAGGAAACTATAACTCGCTGATGAAGCATGCGCAAGAAGCCCATCCCGCCCACTTGGGCATACGCTTCGGTCAGACAACAGCGATGCCGGTGGCCAGGCAGACATGGATGCTCCGACGCGGCCCGCTCCTCTTCCTGTTGCACTCCCGGGGTGCCCCGGACGCCCGCAGTTGGGCCTGCTGGACCTTGCAGCTTCTGGCGCCCCCCGAATGGGCCGCCAACTGGAAGTACGAAATCACCATCAGCAAGCCACAGGAGCCGAAGAAGTGCATAACCATATCGGAAATGTGCCCCGCGGAGCATGAGGATATAGAGCGAGTGTTCGAAGAGGCACGCTGCGCAGCTGTACCGCACATCGTCATTAAAAATTATATTCATAAAAATCAAGTCACTCTAAAACTGTCCGCCTACAACAAATCCAGAAGCATCACGCCCAAGCAGTGAAGACAGAAAATGCGGCCCACAACTCATTATTTTATGACTCATTTTCTGCCTGACAGCTAGGTGTGCATATGATTAGTATCTTTATAATATGCAATACACATAAGCATACAATGTCATCGATATGCATCTTTTCCATTTATTTTATGTATATCAAAAACGTAAGTCTGATTTAAATCAAAAATATAAGTCTGAAAAATCTGGCGTGCATTGGTATGAGTTGTGGATTGTACAAAGGTTTTCTAATTCTAGGTTAACACACAATTAGTTATGATATAAAAAAATACAACATCATACTTGGGGTATAAAAGCAAATAAACTTAATGCAGTCATCGAGGATTTTTAATTTATAATGTACCGAATTCAAGATTTTATCGGAAACATAGCCTATAAATACATATGAAACATGATTTTGGAAGGCAATGATAGATAAAATCATTTTAAATTAGTAATCCTCAGTGACTGAATTTAAAACATTTTTTTTAATTTTTTGGACATTGCTGCCTTTGCTTTTATACCCCACAGCTAATGTGCATTGGGACCATTCAAGTATTACGTAAGCACCAAAGGGAGTGGGGGGCCTTCGCTTTGCTTATTTTCGATGACATGGTGGACAGGGGGTCTGTATGGTACGAGAGGGTTTGCTATACAACACTTTAAGTGACATGATCTCGATGCATTGTTTATAGCTACAAATGCTCCTAGCAGAAGTGCTTATAACCGAGTAGAGCGCGAAATGGCTCCTCTTAGTCGGGAACTGGCCGATTTGATATTGCTTCACGACCATTTTGGGTCTCATTTGAACGACTGTGGCTTTACAATTAATGAAAATTTAGAAAGATCAAATTTTGAGTTTGCTGGAAATGTATTAGCAGAGGTATGGGGCTCAATGCAAATTGATGATTATCATGTTTCTTCCAGACATTAATAAGTATTCAGAACATGTGCGTAAAAGCCAATATTTACTTCAAATTGTAAAATGTTTAAGATTTCTCCCACCACTGCTGGGGGGGGGGGTTTAAAATTACTAAAATTCTGCTTACGTAATACTTGAATGGCCGTTTAAATAAATCATATATATCTTCGGATCTCCAGGGCTACGAGTTACAAATAACTGTATGCGTTTAGGAATGCTAAATATTAAATTACACGCATGATAATGGTAATTTTTTTTCTAAAAGGTGATAAAATATTAGCAGATTATACTTATTTGTAATGATGAATCTTATTGCTAAAAAATGTAAAAAATAAATATGTATACATATTTATACGATGCTGAACTGGATGCAAGATGACGGTATGCTTTTGGGCCGGTTGTATCAACTTGGCGAAGACGGTTTAACCGGTCGGGTGTCAGAGTGCAGATCTGCGCTCCCTAGACACATATGTGAATTCGGCCTATTTTACCTCCGTTTATGGGTTTTTAAAACTTATCATTGGTTACATCTCAATTTTTTGAATGAATTAACGAGTTCTATTTGTCAAGTCAAGGCAAACCAGACAAAAAATCATTCCAAATGTCATCTTCGAACCGCGCATTAATTATGTTATTTATCTGTTAAAAAAAGTGTTTTTTGTATTTTTAAATAAAAAGGTGTTAATATTAAGTATTTTTATATTCTTAGCAAACCCTTAGAAAAATTATTAAATTTTTTTATGTTTTAATTTATAATATGTTATAAAATATATGTACATATTTGAGGGTTTATATATTGTTATTTGAATGTTTGTAGGTTCTTTGTAATATCAAATATTTTTAAATACATACAAGATTGCCAATTTAGGGCGATACAATACGATGAGATGTGAATTATTTTTAAGTTAAGTGAAAAATGACATTATGCCACACAACTTCAAGCTCTTTTCATCACATTTTCTATTTGTATACAGTGTTCCTGATATTCTGCTTTAGATGTTCCATACTCATTGGCATGTCGGCATAGACATCCCCCTTTAAGGTGGCAGTTCGCGCCGCGACAGACCGAGACTCCTACTTGACTCACTTGACTGCATGATTTCGTATGTGAGTCAGTTTGCGAGCGAGACCGAAGACCGTGAGACGGTCGCCGCCTAGGACCAGTAGTGTATATACAACTTTCAAAATTTGATAGATGAATGGTCGATCATGAATGCAATCGGTGAATGTTTCATTGAGTAAAGTGATCACTGAATCCAGTCAATGACATAAATGCTTAAAACAGACTTCCAAACATACTTCCTCATGTAAATGGTTTTGTCTCTGTGAGACGTATAATTTGTCTTGATAAATAATTAACAAATTGAACGAAGAACACTTGTAGATAGAATAATTTAGTTTTGTACTGTTTAAGGTCAAATTTTGCAGAAAATTGTAATTAAAAGAAATTAACATTTTTATAATCGTGTGGTGGGAATTAATTTTGTTTAAAGAGGAAGAAAGATATTAATAAAATCAGTAAAACACGCAAATATTAATGAAATATTTATTTTTGAATCATATGAAAATTTACAGTGGCCTTTCTACTATTCCACATTCAAAACACCATTTAAAAAATCAAATAAAATAGTATTAATTTGAATCAGAATATTTTGAGTATGTTCAAATTTTTCAAAAATACAATAGTTCCCCACAGAAACAATAAATGCAGGTGCGGTCCGCTGAGTTCGCTTCCGAAGCCGCCGATGTACTCGCAGGCCGGGAGTGCAGAGCGCAGAAAATTCTTCAAGTCCAGAATCCGTGCCAAGTCGTCGCCTCAGGTGGTAAAACAAGTCCAATAAATCCAAAATCGTAGCCAAGTCCAAGTGCAGAAGTCAGTAGAAAATCCAGAGTCCAAATCCAAAGAAGAAAAGCAGGGTGTGAAGTAAAAGTCAGAATAAAATGTTCCAGTAGGCGTACTCGGCAGAGGCTCCCAGCAGAATGAGGCACTCGATTTTTTTTTTTCGATTCCTTAGAGTCTACGATACTCTGAGTACTTTACATGCGGCTAGACCGCCTAGTTCTACTTCTACAAGTGCGTCAGTTCTATAACTTTGACACTTTTGCTAACTACTTATTGTAATAAACATCGTATGTTTTATATTTTACATGAATTCGAAAGGGTAAAAATTTTTTAATAAAAAACCCAATGAGGCACTCGCCCGCCCGGCGCAGTATTTATACAGTCCGGAAAGCTCCCCCCTGACTAGCGCCGCTGACCAATCAGCGCGCTCGACTCACCGGGCGCTCCGAGCGCAAAACAGACGGCCCCCGATGCCGATTCGCCGATTAAAATTGAATATTTTAATCGATAGCAAATTAAACGCCACCCCCCCGGGGATTTTAACACATCATCTATACCTATCTATGTCTTGCCCATAGGATGATGTCGTTTACTGGAACCGCAAGAGTGAATTTACCTAGTTATTCAACAAAATATGCCGATTTACCGCGGCATTTTCAAGAATTAATTTACATTTAATTCGGTTAAAAATAGTAAACATGATTTTACGAGATTCTAAGTTATACCATTAGATAGACCTCAACCAAGCGCATCCTTTGGTGATATTTTCAAGTATGTCGGATAGATATTAATTGCGTAATAGGCAGACAAAATATGTCACCACAAATAAAGCGCGCTAGCGCACTTACAGACACGCAAAAACATATCACTCCCATAGATGTTCACATGAGGAACACAATAAAAAATGTTTCAGCTCGCTAGGACGTCTGTAACGTCCGTAATCAGAGTTCAAAATATTCGCTGGCGGCCCTACTCCAGCCGCACGGCGCCATCGTGGCGCCGGGTTTTTTCCATTGGCCCGCGCGGCCTGAGAACAGGCGGCGCGGTCGGCGAGTCTACCAGGGCCCGCCCAAGATATTCTACTCTCTTATAAACATTTTTCATTTTAATTTCTACTTTACAACACCACACAAAGGACTCATTTGGCACATTTAAAATACTTATGTATTTTTACTTCCTCGCCTCTTCGAGGCAGGACATTTACATTAATTCCATCAAAATAGCGGCCATTCTATGATGGTCCGCGGCGCTCCGCGCGATTTAAAAATGATTTTATTCCCATCGCGCGAGCTTTCCCTGTATATCAAGACCACGAAACATCAATTTTATTCAATATTACATTTACAAATGTCTTATCTAATTCTTAAATATTTCATTCTTAAGATATTTCATTAAATATTTCATCAAACTTAAATATTTCATTTTCTTAAGTATTTCAAATATTTCAACACTTTATAAGATAAGACCAAAAAATGCAATTTCTTCGTAGAATTTCTTCAACGCCCTCCGTCGGAGATGCCAAACACATCGCGTCGGTGCAGTATCCTCTCAGCTAGGATCGCAACGCCGGCTCGCTGCCCGCGCCGACTATCCGCCTGGAGGCGAGGTGGGTCCCCACGTACGGCATTCGCCCATACAACGGACCTGGGCCCTACTAAGGGCCAACATTCACGACTTCAGATGGGTCATCATCATCATCATCACGTCGTCATAATTCTACCTGTCCGATACAATAGTGTTTTGTCATCATCATTAATCAAGATATAGATGTCTCACATAGACGTCTATGTATATGGGAAAGTAGGTATGGGAGTAGCTCGCCTAGTGATCTGGTGGTTCGCGATTCAGTGATTTTCGAGCACCATTCCGGGACACTAACAAGCTAGTTCTATTTTCATAGCACGAGCGTTAAGCTTAGTTTGAAAATAGTAATAATATTGATGCATCACATATTCCTTAGCATTTTTTTTTTAAAATTAAAATTAAAATGTCTTTTTGGGTGTTTATAGGGCTTACGACTGGCTTAAATGATCGCTTACAATGTAACAATCACCAATTTCACCCACGATTGACTACCTTACCTATAAAACTTTTAAAAAATAGTAAAAATATTTATAACAGAGCTCAATTTATCCATACAAATAAACCTTTATTACACATTTTTTGGAAGTGATATTCTTTCAATGAGTCTAATAAAATAAGCTGCCCGTTTTATGGGTTTCGCCTATCAAAAAAAAATATCATGAAATAGGGGTATTAAAATTTTATAATAAGGTGACAATTTTTTTTTAAATAAAACAAATATGAAAATCCTAACCAAAAAACATCCTCACAATGCAAGAGCTGTATCGGTAATACAAATATTTTGTATTATTTACATTCATTTTTAATACTTTTTATAATTATTCGTTTTTTGGAACGCAATATTTTGATGGACATTCTTAAAAATTAGCAATGATTGCAATAAAATTAGCTGCTTGACAAAAACTGTAATATTTGAATAGGCAAGACAATAAAACTCAATCCCAAGTATCAGCAATGCAGCCTGGCTTACAATAGATTATTCTTGGTAATTTAATTTTCTAATTTTTGTTTTATTTTCATTTGTATTTAGTTTCAACTATGCAAACATTAATTGTTTATGTGAATTTCTTAGATTACGAAACAATTGTACTAGCATATGCACCAGATAATCCGCGATGCCGGAGTCGCATCGGTACCACTATAATATTTCGTTTAATTTCCTTTCATATTTATTTATTTAAGGAGCACAGTAGACCGAAATTTAACTGAAATTAATAATATTAATATAATAAGGATATTTTTATCCTAGGTCATTTATTACTATATGACCATTTCAAGGGTGCTCCATGTCGTGCGGATAGTTGTAAAAGTTGCCATAAAAATTATTATATTTACCCGACTTGTATCAATCGATCTTCCTTAATTTTTGACAAATATTACTGTAAAGTAATAAAAGTAACATTTTTTTATTTGTATTAAAATAGTATTTTAATAATAAAAGTAATAATCAAAAATAATTATTTATTACAGGGGGTGTCTCATATTTAGTAGCAAAAACTTCGGGGGTCTTCTTCATTCAATTTTTAATAAAAAATATTCACTTTGAATTAAATGCGCACAGTTACGGAGATACAGGACATCAAATTGCATTTTTTTTCAATATTTCTGGATTATCTTTTGTAAAACGACTGTCATTAAAGTCATTCATATCTAATATTAAAAATTCGTACGCTCTGATATAATACAAGTTAAATAATAGCGGGTTTCCCTTTCCTAGATTGCAGGTTTCAACACCCTGTTTTAAAGGCGGCCATACACACTCCGGTGCATCGTAGAGGTACACCGCATATCGCAGATCGGTCCGTACCGCAACGTGTATGGGCTTACCCGTAGATCTCATACACGTTGCGGTACACCGCATGAGTCTTACTACGATTTTCGAGTGTACTATAGTAATGGGTCCGCTCTGTACTCACTACTACAATGTAGTACTACATTGAAGTGCACACTTCGCACATTTTGAAGTGTAGTGCACACTACAAACTACAAACACCAAAATTATTGAAAGTATAAACTTCAAATAGTACTCTTCATTTCAAAGCGAACACTACAAAGTACATACACTTCAAAGTTATCGAAAGTATGAGAAACATACTTTAAATAGTGCATTTTTTACGTGAAATTTTTGGAAAGTTGATGTAGATATATGAAGAAATCTCTGGAAACTGTAACAACCCTCCCCCCCCATGGTTTGAAAAATTTTGGGACCCATGAAGAAATTTTTGGGAAGTTGATGTAGCTAAACGAAGAAGAAATCTCTGGAAACTGTAACAACCCCCCCCCCCATGGTTTGAAAATTTTTTGGAATCAAATGAAGAAATCTGGCTGGCGACCTTTTCTTTTTTTGTTAGGTCGCCAAATGTTACTGTGGAGAAAATATCGTCAATTTATCTTAAATATTTTTCTCGTTGACATTTTTTTTTTTTTAGCTCGCCAAATTTTTATTTGGGAAAAAAATATTAACTCACTAGTACTACATTACTTCATTTCATTACACTTCACTTCATTAATACTACAATTACTTCATTAATACTACAATTACTTCATTTCATTACTTCACTTCATTAATACTACAATTACTTCATTACATTACTTTACTTCATTAATACTACAATTACTTCATTTCGTTACTTCACTTCATTAATACTACAATTACTTCATTACATTACTTCACTTCATTAATACTACAATTACTTCATTACTTCATTTCATTTCGTAGTACTACAATTACTTCACTTCAAGTATTTTTTACTACAATTGTAGTGTACACTTTGTAGTCTTCAAACTGGTGAACGTGTGTGTAGTCTTCAAACTTGTGAACGTGTGTGTAGTCTTCATTTTGAAATGTAGTTTTTCCCTTCGCTAGTGTACTATTCGCATGTTTGAAAAGCATATTTTTATACGGTTATAGGATACTATTTTTTAAAGCTCTTTTGTGCGTTTATTTTTATTTCCTGCTTAAGCAATGTTTTATATGATATTGCACGCGTTAAAGATTTTATATAAATATATTATATGTATATATTCATATACACGTTATAAAATTATACTTTAGAAGGATCAGCTTTTTCAACTACGGTTTTTGCATGACATTGCATAATATGTCAAATATTTTATTCAAAATGGCAGACGGCATTCAATTGTGTTCGCGTGTCACATCTGTCAGCTGTCATCTGTTGCGGTGTCGCACCCAGCACTCGCGGCATGACGCCGGAACGGCCGGAAACAAACTGAAGCCATGTATTCACTAGGGGACAAATCGCGAAACATTCCGAGCGGCATGTCGCATCAACATCTATGCTCATGGATATTCTATGCGATCTTCGAATGTCTGACGGATCTTTTGCCAATTTCTCTCGAATAACAACAACTGTTTTTGACAATTATTACAAATAATCGGGCCTTCCATAGCCAAGCAAGACAATATTAAGGAACGCTGTTGGCCCTCACATCATTTTATTTTTCACTCACTTACCACGTGGTACTGACGCAAAGCATGATGTCGCCGTAAGCTCGCTCGGGTACCGTGCGAGTAGGATAACGTAGCAACGTTGCCGCGACACGTAGAAATGCTCCGCTATGTTGTGCGCGACGTCGCGGAACAGTGCGCGACGTTGCAACGTCACGTAGACTCTATGCCACGCGTGATGTTGAGGGGCAATTTGTTCCATAGTGAATACATAGCTTGAAACTAAACTAGGGATGGGTAAAAAATATCAATATATCGATATTGTTTGAAAAATATCGATATATTGATATTCAATATCAACGTTCCCTGTAAGGTGTGCGCGTGTGCGCGCGTTCACCTAGCAAAATGTCTCCACACACATGTTTTACACTCCGCACAGTCAATATTATAAAATAAAGTTTCCTTTGCCAGATTTTAGTTTTGCTCGAATGCATGAAACAATACATGCACAATTCTTTCGCACGCTTTCGGAGAAATGAGTCGAATAATACAATTTTACCTACTAATTATATAAAATTCATCCCCTTAAAATGTCGAAAAGGAGTGGATGTGGCGACCGTTAAGAAGAAATCCTGCGATAAATTTAAACTGGAATGGCTCTCTGAAATCGTCGAAAGAAAAATGCCATCTTCAATGCATTTACAAAAAGTAACAATTGGTGAAATATTTGTTTATTCGAAGACATATGATCGTGACAAATGCATCATATATGTTCCGAAGCAAATATGAAAAGTAGGTACAATAGAAATGCGAAGTTTTTCTAGTAAGTAAGTAACATTTTTTAAACTAAAAAATATGTATTTATTTGGAATATCATATTGAGGCTTGTAATACGGGCTTGCCAGGCAACTTTCCTCCGCTTTCTTCTTACCGGACAAAGCTAGGGAAATTATATAAAATCACAGTAATTAATAAATACCCTATGGGGGGGGGGGGTGAAAATTTATCGCACCGCCACTGCACAGATGCGTCGAAGATCCGCACACACAATAGAAAAATTAGAGGGAACGTTGTTCAATATATATATATATATATTATTTTTTTTTCATCAATATCAATATATCAATTCAATATCTTTATTTCAATATTTTTCGCGATATATGAAATATCGATATTTTTTTCTTGGATAATTGATATTTTTTCTTGACGACCCTTTTTTTTGGTCATCGATATATTTTTTTCGATATATCGATAGTTTTTTCCCAATATATCGATAGTTTTTTCCCAATATATCGATATATTTTTCCCGATATATCGATATATTTTCTTCAATATTTTTTTGGCGACCTTTTTTTGGTTACCTTTTTTTTGCACATCGATATTTTTCTCGGTTAATCGATAAAATAATAGCTTTAAATGTTGTTTCTCTTTTCAGGTGTGTACTTTTATTATTTTTAAATTTTAATATGAAATATTATGTTCTTTTGCTAATAAAATATATACTCTTTTCAGAGCAACGCAAAAAAGCTTTTATTTAAAAAAAACTAAAATATTTGGGAAACGGAAACGAAATATATATATATATATATATATCGACATTTTCTTTCATTTACCCATCCCTACCTTTTGTCCGTCGCGGTCGCAGAGACAAAAAGAATCGAATTTCAATTCTTCTGCGGTCACTCGTACAGGTCTGGAAACCTCCACCCGCGAACACCACACACGCTGCGGTACGTCTCTAGAGGTCGCCCGTACACAGGGCCGGCCCGTTCATATAGGCAAACTAGGCGATGGTCTAGGACGCTCGTATTTGGGGGGCGGCACCGGCCTAGCGAACGGATAGTCAGCGTCAAGATCATGTAAATCGGTCGAATGGTTTGAACGCGCGGCCGCCGCCCGAACCGAAGCACAGTGGGTCGAAACCGTAATTTGAGGGACTTAGGGACCAACTTTCTTTTTTTACTTTTTTCTTTATGCCGATGGATAGAGCTCATTAACCTTATCAATAGTTGTCGTATGAAACTTTTTCCTAAACTTTATAGTTTGAGCAAAAAAGTTTTGTATTTTTTGTATGGAGCGGATCAAATAAAATTAAATTTCTGCTAAGTGGTGACTAACCCCGTTTTGAAACCTTTTTTTTCTCAGACCTTGTCTAGTCTACCATCGTTTGATGCTATGAGCGTGTACATAAACTTGCTACTCTACCAGATAAATGAATCGAAAAAATAAAAAACGTATATATTTATAATATTATTTTTTATTTTCGTAATTTCTTTTATGTCAAACTAAATATGAAATAGTGAGTAAAAGTACATAATAACTCAAATAATCAACAAAAAACGAACATAATTATACTAAAAACTAAATGAAAACTTAATAATACAACAGCAAACATATTTTTTTACAAATTGTAGAAAGTAGTTTTACGATATATGTACAGGCTGTACCAGAGCTAGCAGCAAAAACTTGGCAGGTAGATTCCTGACTATGTTATGAGTCTAAAATGTTCAAGCAACCATGACCTAATATCAATAGTTATGGAGATTTTTATATTCGTAACTTCATTTAAGTCAAACTAAATATGAAATAGTAAGTAAAAGTATTATAGTATTAATATTATTATTATACATTCTAAAATCAAACTCACCGCTCGACGCTCTTCACCCTACCCGGCGCGGCGAATACGAACGCGAACAAACAAATAAATAATCGATCGATAATAATGATAAATATTATTAATTAATTATGCATACCTAATTAGCGGTCACCCGGTCGCGGGTCGCGGGTCGCGGGTCGCGGATCGCCCGGAAGTCCGCACGTGTCGGTGGGTAGGTACATGTCGAGACAAGTTTGCACCCGCACAGATGGCCGGCCGCTCTGTGGCCGCTCTCCGACGTTCGTTTTTATTATCATTGTCACGTAAATTATTTTACAATTGCGGGGACATTTTACATTTTACATTTTTACTGACACGTTTATTGCACATTTTAACGCACACTTTTTTGCCGCTTTCTCTTCATCTATAATAATAAATAGAAACAAAATCTTTTGAAAATAATTCGGTCAGTTTTTTTTCTTTAAATATATCGCTTGTGTCTATTACCATCACGTTTTAAATTCCAATGAAAAAAAACCTAAATATATTTAAAAAATTTCACTTATTATTATAAGTTCATAAAACCTTACGAAGAAAAGGAAGAAGAATTGATTTCGAAAAGATTGATGTATTCAAAAATGTGTAGAATACTTAATTACCTACTATCATCATTTTAAATATCTTTAATATTCGAAAAATTCATTTAGATATTATTTAAAAGGAGTGCCGATCACCTCTCTTATTCATATAATATATATACATGTAATGCAAAACACTCTTTATTATTTTAAAATATCAAATTATCTCAAGATCTCATAGATATGTACTGAAAAAACGAAATTATGTTTGCCGCCATTTCAAGTGATCGATCGCTATCAAAAGTTAGGTGTCGATAATTATTATGCGCGAAATATTGAAGTCGACCTATCTGTCTCAGATGACAAAACGGCTGATTTCAATAAAAACGGGTAAAATTTTCATAAAAATCAATAATAAACATAATACATGTGACATTTCATATGACAGATTCTCCGCTGTGCTAAACCAATTAAAAAATAAAACTATATAAAAATCAACAATAAAACCAATACAGGTAGACCAAAAACTAACTAAATGAACATTTAATAGTACAACAGCAAACTTCACTATTTTTTTACAATTGTAGATAGTAGTTTTATACGAGATATTGTTCAAATATAAGAGCTAGATGGGAACGAAGTAGTCGAATTTAACCCAGTTTATAAGGAAAAATTGTGATTGGTTAGAAAATGAAATAAGCTGGCCCGAAGGAATCATCTCTGAAGCTGTGAATGTTGAACAGGAATTACAAATTACGGTTTCGACCCTCTGTGCGGCGGCCTGATAACGTCACGGAATATTTAAAATTTGAATTACTCCGTCGGTATGTATAATAGGTACTTCACTACGAATTTCGAAAATTTATGACAATTGGTTCACAGATTTATTTATTTATTTATTTATTTATTTATTTATTTAATGTTTATGGAAGACCAACAGCACAAAAAAAAGCATAGAAAACATTGATACAATATAGATGGCCAATTACAGGTCTCCACATTTAGAATTATGTCAGTAATAATAAATATTTATGATATACTAAGGCATATTAATTATATAGAAAGAAAGAATAAAAACATTTAAGCAAACAGAAATATGTCAGTAATGATAAACATTTATGATATACTAAGGCATATTAATTATATAGAAAGAAAGAAAGAAAGAAAGAAAGAATAAAAAAAATTAAACAAACAGAAATATGTCAGTAATGATAAATATTTATGATATACTAAGGCATATTAATTATATAGAAAGAAAGAATAAAAAATTTAAACAAAAAGAAATATGTCAGTAATGATAAATATTTATGATATACTAAGGCATATTAATTATATAGAAAGAAAGAATAAAAAATTTAAACAAACAGAAATATGTCAGTAATGATAAATATATGATATACTAAGGTATATTAATTATATAGAAAGAAAGAAAAAAAAAATTAAACAAACAGAAAAAGAAACTTAATTAATTAATTACGTGGAAAAAAATTCAGCACTCAAAATTTTTCTTAATCTTGTGTGGCTGCACTCGAACAGATCAATATCCAATAATCTTATCAGTTTATTGAATGCATCGCATACCCTCAAGAAATATGAATTACGACGATAGTTGGATGAGGTAAAATCAATGTGAAAGATTGGGTTGTGTCTACGAGATCTACAGGGAACATGGAATTTTAGTCTATTTAATAGTTCAGGACAGTCGACGTTGCCTGATACAATTTTTAGTAGGTACATCAAATCACATATTTCGCGACGTTTGTATAACGGTAGGATGTGATATTTTTTGCATGAACTGACATAATCGTCAGAAACGCAATTAAATGTAAAGTTGAGAAAGCGAATAATTTTTTTTTGAATTTGTTCCAAGCGATTTACATAGATCATATACTGGGGGTTCCATACTTGCGTTGCATACTCGAGTTTGCTTCTGACAAAAGTGCAGTAAAGTAATTTCAATGTCTTGACACACTTAAAATCTTTAGACATTCTCACGATAAAACCTAAAGCCCTATAAGCCTTACTTATAATAGAATCGATATGTTCATCGTATAATAATTTTCTATCATTGATCACCCCTAAATCTCTGATTGATGTAGCTGTTTCTAATTGTTCTCCTTTTAGTATATAGTTAAATAATATTATATTCTTTTTGCGTGTGAAAACTACACAAGAACATTTTGAGGGATTCAAATCAAGTTTATTTAATTTACAATAATTATCTAACCGTAGCAAATCATCTTGTAGATTGAACGAATCGTAAATACTAGAAATTGGTTTAAAAATTTTCATATCGTCAGCAAAAATTAGGACATTAGAGTGACGAAAGCAATCGTGAATATCGGAAATGAAGATTATAAACAACAATGGCCCCAGCAGTGATCCCTGAGGTACTCCGCTGGGAACTACAACCCAACTCGACATGTAATTGCTTACTACCACAGCCTGAGTTCTATTATCGATGTAGGATGCAAACCATCTTAGCAAGTCACCACGTATTCCGGCCAAGAAAAGCTTATTAATCAACAGATGATGATCTATTCTATCAAACGCCTTACTATAATCAGTATAGATCACATCTGTTTGAAGTCCTTTATCCATTTTATCAGTTAGAAAGTCATTAAAGAGGATTAGATTGGAAACGGTTGACTTCCCTTTGATGAATCCGTGTTGATCTGGATGAAAGGAGTGATGAAGAGCTGCATAGACTTGATCGTATATAACCTTCTCGAAAACTTTAGCAATTGTGCACAATTTAGAAACAGGTCTATAATTTGCGACGTCTGATTTCGAGCCTTTTTTATGAATCGGCGTAATAAATGCCGATTTCTAGATATCTGGCACAAATCCATCCTAAATAGAATTTTTAAATAAAATTGTTAGAGGTACAGCAATTATATCAGCACATTTAATTAAATATATTGGTGGTATTTGATCAGGTCCAGCAGATTTATTTATATCAAATGCTTTAATTGATTTATTATTTTCGATTTACTGACTTCTATTGATGAAATGAAACAATCGGTGATTGGTTCGTAATTGGACAGAGAATTCGTATTTTGAGCACTTGAAGAGGGATTAGAAAACGTAGAATAAAAATAATCGGAAAAATAGTTACATATGTCGGATCCTGATGTGGCAGTATTGAGACCGTACGTCATATTACTTGGCAGGTTGAATGATTTAGATTTTGATTTAATAAATGACCAGAACGTTTTGGGGTTACGTACTACAGACTCCTCTATTTTAGAGATGTAATTCAAGTAACATTCGTTTTCCAATGACTTGGCTCTATCGCGTAAAATATTGAAAGATAATTCGTCAGATTTATTGCCATAAATTTTAAATTTACGAAAGTACTTGAATTTTTCTCTGATAATTTTTTTGAGTACCGCAGTGTACCAAGGAGGGAAATTATCAAAATTTCCCGTCTTGCACGGTACGCATTTGTCGTGAATAGTATAAAGTACCTGGTAAAATGATCTCAATGCTTGCTCAACGGGCTTATCCGCTAGCAATAAATCCCAATCAATCTTGTTTAGTTCATTATTAATAACCTCAAAGTTAGCACGATGATAACAATATTTCGTTCGAGGTGCTGGTTTCAGTGAATGGAAGTCAATAAAATTAGCCGTTATTGTCAATGGTTTGTGGTGGGGATCCACAGATACTAATGGGTCAAGACATTCTGAAACTCCGACCAATTCGTTGCAAAGAACCAGGTCCAAAATCCGCCTATTGTCGTTATATACCCCATTGAATTGATGGAGATCAAACATATTGGTAAAATTGATAAATTCACACTCGTCATTTGTGTGGTAATTGGTAGGTGAGAAGTAACAGGAGGAGGTATCAAAATTCCATTGGATTTTGCTCAAATTAAAATCGCCTAAGATTAAAATGTGATCATTGTGATTGGATGTTAAGATATTGCTTACTTTTTCTACAAAATTATTCAATTGTTTAGAAAAACAATATCCTTGATTTTGTGCACACAAATAAAGAACACATACATGCAATTTATTAGAAGTACGGGTTTTCGCGTTATTCAGGTGGATAGTAATCCATATATCTTCAGCTGAAGAGGACCAAGATGGTTGCGGACAAACATTTAGATTAATCCGTGACGCAATTAAGACATTTCCACCGTATTTTTGATTAGTTTCTTCGTAATTACGGTCGCGTCGCCTAACCAAATAACGACTATCAAACAATTCAGCGTCGCTTATGCTATCTGTTAACCACGTTTCAGTTAAGCACACTAGATCATAATTAGCCATAGAAATATTGCGATAAAAGTCATTTGATTTGGTTCGTAGACCTCTCACGTTCTGATAATAAGCGGTGAACCTATTAGATGTCGACATCTATTAATTAAAAATGAAAGATAACGACATAAAAATTCGAATAATTATCAATGAGAATAAATAAAGTACACAATTGATATTGGGCATGCATTCAAGGCATTCAACTTTGTTAATGAGATATGAGTATTGAACATTAGAAACAAATTTCGTAAATTTGACAAGTGCAGGTATATTCAAATATAGCTCGTTCTTTTTTAATTAATGAAACAGCCATAAATAATGTGGAGCTAGTGAGATGAATATAATAGAGTTAGAAAAATAGAAAAGACTGTTTGATATAATCAGTGATCTTTTCAGGATGCATTTACCGAGCCTCAACGACAAGTGCATCGCCAGTATAAGATACGTGAAATCGTAAATATGCCAGTTAATAAGGAGATAGACAATAAAAAGTATATTAAATATGGACAATCTAGAGAAAGTAATAAGAAAATTGAGAGACATGGAGAAAATAATAAAATAGTAAAAAGAAACGAGAGAATAATAAATTGCTATCGAGATTGTGTAGAAAGGTAATTTGAGAATTTCTAACGTTGCAGTAGTGGAAACGTAGTAGTAATATAGTCATAGTTTGTCCAGGTCCTGTTCGTTCCGAATGGTGACAATTTTAGCGGTATCAGTAGAGATCTTGCGAGGATGAGCAGCCGTAAAAAAGTACATATTTGTACTTTTTTACGGCTGCTCGTTCGCGTACTTCCCGATAGAGGATTTTATTTTGTAGAGTGAGGTGCTCGTTAATGAAGATCCGTTGGTCCTGGTTGCCTAATCCGAGGCGATGTAATGTGAGATGGCTTCGAGATTGGCGCGCATGAGCAATGACTTCATGGCGCATAATCTTGGATGACAGCTTCACTATCATGTTTTTAGGACGAGTTGAGTTCACTCGATGATATCCCGTTTAGAAATGGGAAAGTTTATTGCACTGCCCACATCTTCGATTATTTTCATTAGGTTTTCATTCCGCTTCTCCGGTATCATCTGAATCTTTAGGTTGCAGTTGCGATTCACTTGCTCTATATTATTTAGTTGTGTAGTGATTACTTTAGAGGTATCTTGCAAGCGCTCGATGTCCGAGGTCAGTTTTTTAATTGTAATGAAATTTTCCTTTGATTCTTTTAAAAGTTCCTCATAACTTTCGGCGAAAAAATTTAGTGATTTTTGGATGTCCTCAACGGTTGACAGCTTTTCTTTTATTGACATGAGTTCCACGGACACTTTCGTTTCGATCATAATAGATATTTCTTTTTTTAGGTTGGCAAAAAAATTAGTCGTGAACTCATCTAATTTTATTTGCAATAAACCGTCAATATCTTTGATGCTGACGCATTGTGTATGGGCACTTTTATTTATCGGGGCGTTGGTTTTATCACTTGGCAGCACTGTTTCTGGGCTCTTGGAGGTACCTTGTCCGCTGCTAGATGTCGCTGTATTGCACTTGTTTACCTTACATGAATGATATTTCCAAACGGTTTTGTTTTGTTTGTTCATTTTTCTGAATTTGGTTTCTGTTAATCCTGCACAATTAAAGTGTTTATAAAAAAGGCATTGAGAGCAAAGGATTTCATCTCCTGCGTGACAAACCTCTTTACCGCTCTGACAGTGCATACTGGATGTGAAAAAACGAGGTAGGTAAGACAAAAATTTAAGACAGGGATATAATTTTACTTGTACCTTGATTGAGAATTCTTGATAAGCAAACTTCTTGTGTTTTTACTATTTTTTATTCTTTTTCAACACTTTACTGTGTATCGAGAGTTGATAATTTCATTTGCACACATTGTATTTACAAATTTTAAGGAGAAGAATATTTATATTACTGTAGGTAATGGTACCATAGACTAGGTAGATAAAATAATATATAGTAGGTACATATGTAAACACTTCAGATTTAATTCATTGTTCTCATCCCTTCATCTTATGGAAAGTGAGCTATGGTAGCATAGATTAAACAAAATATCTAACAGGATCCTCTAAATGCTCGAATCAGCATGTGTCAAGACCGGGAGGAACAGAGACGCATTACGCACCAAGTTACATGTTACCAAGGGACCACGACAATATTGAGATTGATGAGGAAAAAGGTCTTTGGTAGGTTGGGGGCCAAAGTCTCGACTAGGCTCTTTCATTTTCAATCAATGTATATTATAGATGTCTCACAGAGACGAAACTGTATTTTTAAGAGAGAGTAGGTATAGAGCCTTTTGGGTGTAAATAGGACTTACGACCTATCGTACGGTTGGCTTAAGTGATCACTTTACACATATGCAACGTTCGCCATTTCCACCCATGATAGAATACCATGTTTACTAATTTTTGGAAGTTGTATATATTTAAATTATACGCGACGTTTCACATGTGAGTTGCAAGGATCCTCAATCCAGTTTTGTTCTGAAAAATTTGGACATACTCAAAATATTCTTTAATTTTCCCCTGTCTTGCGCAGATTAAATAGTTGATCACTAATATTGGCATAATTTGTTTTCATAATCGCTTTGTTATTTACCTGGTAATCTTTGCAAGACGTGTAAAAACTACCTCAAATCAGATAATTTGTATATCAAGAGCATACAAACAAATCATCGCTATTCAATTGACGAAACTAGAGGGTGAATATGTTTTCTTCATGTCGTCAATTGTATAGTGGCGTTTTTTTCTCAATATTAATTTTTAACTCTATAATAATGAATGAAGCTAATATTAATTGGGCCTTAACAAAAACGCCCAGGCTTCAGAAAATCACACTGCAATAAGATGTAATGGGATTTATCGCTCACCTGGAACCGAACCTGGTACCTCCGATACGAGACGTCAGTGTCATGTCTACTGGACTACGAGCCGCCGAAAGGGGGTTTTGCTTTTATGTCCCTCAAAGTTTGGGCTCCATGTCGAGGGTCTCTCTTATCGCAGTTCGTATTAGTCTAGTAATGCCATGCAGCGGAGAACATTGTGCCAGAAATGGAATACATACAGTCAGAAAAGGAATACATGCATTTGTAATCCACCATCCGTGAGTATCCATATTTGGCGACTGACAACAAAGTCAATATAAAATTATTAGTATTTAAAAAATGAGGGTAAACAACACTGTTTTATTCCACTATATTAAAACAGTGTTGTTTACCCTCATTTTTTAAATATTAAAAATGAATTTCCACAATGTTACAAACAAAAAACTTGATCATTTATAAAATTATTGTTAATTATTTGTCTAACCACAAAGTTAGTATTAGTATTTGTGAGGCCTTTTCACGAGCGATGCAAGATCAGCCTTTACTACGACATACATACTTTGTTTATTTTTTGAAAATTGGTTCACGGTGTTACTAACACAAAGTGCACACGGAGTTTTTCTTTGTTTCTTGGTGAATTCAGGCGACCCCAATTCGTATCGCCAATTACATAAATTCTCCCACGAACAAATAGGCAACAATATACGGACTTGCCTCGGTAACAACTTTATTTTCGCTTTATTGAAGAGCTTTTCCGTGAAAGCAATCATTTAGTCTTGTGATTGGTGAAGCGATTGGGGAAAATGTATTTCCGTTTCTCCTTCACCCCAATTTTTACCCCCGTACAAGATACACAATGGTTTATTACATGTACGAAGATACAAGAGGGTGGTTCGTTGTTTTTCAATTTTATTTATAAATTTTGGCGCCGTCCGGATATCGTTCGGCAACGACCTTTTTTATAATCTGTTGCTGAAACCCGCTAGACTGATGAAATCATCAAACTCTTTGAAAATACGTGGCAGGGAGTAACGATAGACAGAAAAAAGTAGAGACGCCTGGAGAAGTCTTCATTCAGTAGTAGATTAACTGTACAACTATACAGTATGTCCGGTGAGCGGTGTAGCCTTTAATAGCATAAAATATGATCAATTTCATCGTCAAAACACCCCATATAATATGTAAAAGCATGTTTCTTTTTCGGAAAAAATTCTTTTAACAATTATTTTTAGTCTCTTTTTTAAAATTTTTGTGAAATACTTAACGTTATATTGATTCTTATTGTTTTATCTTTCAAATGAGACCTCTTTGTTATTTATAGGACCTCTACATGGGTAGATATTAGTAAATTGACATACTATTTCCATTCCATCCAACACTGTTGTTAAATTTACAAATACATTTACTTAATATTTCTAGAATATTTTACATAGGTACTTATTATTACAGTGTTTCTTAATTTGCACTAATTACCGTGTTTCTATCGCTTCAACCACTTTCTAGAGTAAGTAATCCGTTGATTTTTGGCACGTAGGTACTTCCCCGATATCTGTCACTCGGTTTACAACGCACTGGCCTCACTGTTTTCGCTACAGTTTATCGTTAGTTTCTATGCGTTTCTATGTCGCAATTGTCAAACGTCAACAATAACTCTCCGCTCGGCATTTGCTTCGCCTGTTATACATACAATGATGGTTTCGCGATTCCACCAGAACATTGCATTTGCTCGACTATTCCAGTGTTTAAAAGAATGTCCTAGCCGAATCCAGAGTGTTGTGGAGTCTTCGAAAGATTTCGATAGTGCTTAATTACAATACCAAAACCCACGAGCGTGTAACAAGCTATATATATGAATGTGTAAATAACGGAATGTGGCGTGTTGATATGCACGGTCATAAACAAATTTTGTAAAATTCATCTTACTCAAACGGAGTATGTGACGTATCATCGCTCTCTGTAGCAGACGAGGAAATTACAACATCGGTGTTACATTTGTATGAAATGTCCCGCATAAATCACGAGAATTGCAGTCGCCGCGCTGCGCTGGCGCCGCTCCGGCCCTGGTCTTGTCAGATAGCTCTCAGCGGCCCGCGATAAGTCTCGTGTTTGTGTCAGTGTACACCGGCGCTCACTCCAGTGGCTCCCACTCGGCCAGGGCCGGACCTCAAACATATTCGTATGTAGTTTACAATTGTAATTGCACACCGGATTTGGCGAATATTTTATTTTATGGAATGAGATTTTACGGAATACGGTATTTTCGTCTACCTTTCTCTGCAGCCCACAGTTCGAAAAGCCAATCCAATAAAACAGTCAGTATCACCTCTGCTCAGTTAATACAGTAGATCGGCTTCTTCCTCCTTGGCTTTCGACCTTTCCAGTCACTATCAGCTTCTCTAGGTTATCAACATATCTGTGAACAATATGTACAAAAAAGTTATTGCCAAAAAAACTCAGTAAAAACTAGAATGTGTGCTTCTTTAATTTGTCTACTGATAAACGCTAACATAGCATTTGGACAAATGAGTTTTTTTACTAGGCTCCTTTATTTTGTAATGTTATTCCCGAAAACATTTATTTGAATTACATGAAAAGCACACTGTCACCTTAAAAAATGATTAGAGATGTTATGCAGAGTGATAATGATGATATTAAAATGTGTGGTCACCCTACTTTTATTTTTCCTTACACAAAATTTTTCAGTGGACATTATTGAAACTGTTTTTAATTGCAATTGCATACAAAACTGTGGAAAAAGGTTTCTTTTTTAAAATTTCATTAAAGTATTCATATCATTAAGTTGTATTTAAAAAAAATTTCATATACCTAAATAATTTATTTTCTATAGTATTTTGTGTTCATTTTGTTGTCAAACTGCTCTTCTCGACACAGGTTCATCCTATTAAGATGAGTGGCTCGTTTCCTTTCATACATGTATTTAAGTTCAGGATAAATAATTAAAATAAAAAAATCCAAAAGTGATTAAATTGTAAGATTGAAAAATTTTCTATCGTTTCAGTAACGATTCAGACTACCTCTTGAAATTAATTTACTCATAATATTGTTGATTGATATTTACTTTGATTGGCAGTTACATTTGTTATTTATGATCACATTATTATTTCAATTCACATTATCATTTTATTTATTATTTTAATTTAATTAATTCTCAATTAAAAATTGTAATGTACTCGCATTAAAACGCGTACATTACAATTTAAAAAAAAAGTTATATGTTTAGTCCCTAGAAACTAATGTAATGATAAAACAATTCTACGTGTGTGTATTATTACAAAGTAGTGTAAATTGAATAATTAATTAAGGATAAATTATATAAATCTCACAGAGACGAAGCTATTTATATATGAGAAAAGTGGATGGAAGTCTCTTAAATGATATTGCTAAAAAAACTCCACTTTGAAAAATAAAATATAGAGGTTTCATTACCAGTTGCGAAATCTATGTATACTAACTTGTTAATGAGAAAAAATAATATCAGTTGTCTCTAGCAGAGACCAGAGCAATATATGAAATGTTCTCGATTCGAACATATATTATATGGAACTTTCAAAAATTTGATAATGTTTTAATGTTCTTACAATGGAATTGGTGAACGTTGCATTGTGTAGAGTTATCACTTAAGCCAACTTATACAAGTTGTAAGCCCTGAGCCATCATATAAGTGACTTCCATCCACTTTTCTCATAAATAAATAGTTTCGTCTCTGTGAAACTTCTATAATTTATAATTAATTGGTTTATCATCCCTCTGGGGACCAAATCCAGTAACTATTCTTAGAACATACTTTCATATTAGGTCCTTACATATGAAATTGGCGTTTTGCCGTACTGGCAAATTTGATCTCAAATATCTTCTCTTTGGTTAGGAATTCCAAATCCAAATTTATACAGCTATTTACTCATGTACTTGTGTTTTGAAAATTATAATTCATTTGTTTTTTCCTCAATTGTTTTTTTCTTTGCGTCACTCAGTTTACAAAATGAAAAACTTGAAATATCGCGTTATTTACGAGTACGAGTTCCACCGTGGCACCAGTGCTGCAGAAACGGCTCGAAGGATTAATGATGTGTATGGCGACGGTGCCGCAAAAGAAAACACAGTGCGTTTTTGGTTCCAACGTTTTCGTTCTGGAAATTTCGACCTGCAGAACAAGCCCCGTGGACGGCCGGAGACCAAAGTTGATAATGAAGAATTGAAGGCTATTGTGGAAGCGGATCCATCGCAAATCACATCCGAGTTAGCTGCAGGCTGCGGTGTTAGTGATAAAACTGTTTTAATCCACTTGAAGCAAATTGGTAAGGTGAAAAAGCTTGAAAGGTGGGTACCTCACGAATTGAGTGAAGCAAATCAACAAACGCGCGTTGACTGCTGCGTTGCATTACTCAACCGGCACAATAATGAAGGGATTTTAAATCGAATCATTACCTGTGATGAAAAGTGGATCCTGTACGATAATCGGAAGCGCTCATCGCAATGGCTGAACCCTGCCGAACCAGCCAAACCATGCCCCAAGCGAAAATTGACTCCAAAAAAGTTACTTGTGAGCGTTTGGTGGACTAGTGCTGGTGTCGTTCACTACAGCTTTCTTAAATCTGGCCAGACGATTACGGCAGATGTCTATTGTCAGCAACTGCAAACCATGATGGAAAAGCTAGCTGCTAAACAACCGAGGCTGGTTAATCGCTCTAGGCCACTGCTGCTTCATGATAACGCTAGACCACACACTGCACAACAGACGGCTACCAAATTAGAGGAGCTTCAATTGGAATGTCTAAGACATCCACCGTACTCTCCGGACCTTGCCCCAACAGATTACCATTTTTTTAGAAATTTGGATAACTTCTTGCAAAGGAAAAAATTCAACTCCGATGGGGCAGTCCAAACCCTCTTCAAAGATTTTATTGATTCCCGTCCGAATGGTTTTTTTAGTAAAGGGGTCGATGAACTACCTATGAGATGGCAAAAGTGCATAGATAGCAATGGTACATACTTTGATTAAATAAATATATTATAATAAAAAAAAATCGGCTTTATGTTCCTCCCATACTAAACGCCAATTTCATATATAAGGACCTAATATAAAAGTGTTATAAATTTAATAGTTTACTCCTGTTTAAAAAGGAACATTCACCGCTATGTATATATACTTATTTAAAATTCGCGCTGTGCTCACGATTTCCTCGAAAATGCTTGAACATCCATAAATAATATCATGTGTAGTATAGATGCGGGGATGTCTGGGCGACAAGCCCCTGGGGGAAGAACGTGAACATCGTAAGTTGTTTTTAAAGTATAAAACTACTAGGGGCTCTGTCCCTGGCCGCCTCGTGGCCCAACCCCAAATCGGTGCTTTACATTTTACATTCCTTTGTAAATGGTAATTGCACAAATATAAAAAAATCTGAGTATGTTTAAAAAAAGAGGCAACAAAGTACATATAGCATTTTGAAACATATCTATATCTATAATACATAATATATATTATTCATTCATTTTATTTGTATTTAAATCAACAAATCTAAAACATATGTAATATGCTACCAAAATGAAACAATGGTTTTTGTTATCTTATAAACATATAGGAAATTTTTATATGATATTAACACTGCGTGAAAAAGAAAATTGTTGATACAATCTTGATACAAAAAAAAGAATTTTGACCAAAATCTCACTTGAATGCTTATTGTTTCACATATCAGATTCGAAAAACATCCTTGACAGGTGTTATTCCTTCCCGATAATACAATAATATTATAGAATTAGGGATGATTTAAATACACGTTTAATATCTTTCCCGCATTGTTTCGTGACGGCATTTAGTCAGTTTTATGAATTGTGAATTTCTCCAAATGGCTTTCCTACGCAGACTTTAAGACTTACACGTAGCTACTCGCCCCAACTAGAGTCTAGACAAAACCGTGGGGTTAAGAACCTTAATGGAAAAAGCAACAGTCGCGACACTGAAAATGCAGCCTTAACCTATCTAGAAAATTAATGTTTTTCAGATTTTCTCTCTTGGAATACCAGTTTAACGTTCGTAAATTGCATCAAATGTGACTTGATAAATATCTCACGAGTCTGCTGAATTGGGACTGGGCAGATTCGATGTACGTATTACAATTTTTTGTCATTATCATGAGACATCCAGAGATCCTGCATCTCATCATTCAAGGCAAAATTGCATGCAGTAGAGGTCCTGGAAGACGAAGGACATCGTGGCTGAAAAACATAAGGAAATGAATGGTTTGGGAAATCCATGGTCTAGCTATTTCAAGCTGCTACTAGTAATCCTTCAACATATTATGTAGCCAAAAATTATATTATATTGTCACACTTTGCTTATATTATTAATATTCATCAGTGGAAGATTTACTATTTTTTTATGGTATATACTTTATTTTAAGATTTGCCGCCAACTTTTCCGAAGATAAATAAATACAAATCATGATCGCTAACGTCCGATAACCAGTCAAGTAATAAAAGAAGGAATAGTGTATGATGATATTCAATATCATTGATAACGTTTTCATTGATTGTTTCACAGTTGTTTACCATGATAATAAAACCAAAATAAATGTGTTATGTATGTGGATCTGTGAAAAAAACGATAAATGAAGTTCGAAGTTTTCTAGGAGGGAAAACAGGATTTAATACTAAATTAATGTTGTTAACAACTCATTTGGGAGTCAGTCTAAAGTTAATTGAAAGATCATGGGTTCATGTCCCGGTTATGTACAATTAAAATGGCTAATTTTGTTAATTGATTACTAATAATTAAAAATCAATTAAATGTAGTATTTAATTTTTTATGAGATATTGGTGAAAGTATAATTAATGTTGAATTTAGCTTGTTGGGTTTGTAGCCGAAAATAGCCGAAGTAAAAGATTTTGAATAAATTTAAAGCAGAGAACAAAAGGAAACGGAAATCGTTTTATAAATAATTCCGAATACTATAATAAATAAAAACCATTTTAAGCAAGAGAAAATGCGATAAATTATGATATAAAATTCACTTTTTCTATTTTGATATTTTTGTAATGTTTAGTAAATGTATTATTTATATTTTATCGGACCGTGTTTGGGCCAAAGGCATTATTAATTAAAGTATTATTTTAATATTGTTTTGTATTGCTTGAAAAACCTTCATCATTTGTTATTCTTCCCTTATTTTTCGTTTTTGTTCATTTCTATTTCGAAATTTAATTTTTATTATACGTTGAATTCTGGAGAAGGGAGCATTGGTCCCAAAACCTGTGGATAATTCGATAAATAGTGTTTTTTTTATGCAAAGTGTTTTATTTTTATTAAATATAAATTATATTACCACACAGCTATTTTCTGTTATTGAAGAAATTTTTATTTTATTTTTACAGTAAGTTATCGGGTTATGCTCCTGTCACTATTTAAGTTTCGACAGGGTCATCCCCTCCCGTATTCAAGTGATAACTAAGCTAAACAGTGATGATATTAATTAGTACTTTTTTACGCGTTACCTGATAATTCAACCCTACATTATTTATTGTATTATTATATTCCTAATATCGATCGAAAACATTCCGCCTCACCCATTTAGCTGTATACATTTGCGTTAATGACGCAATAGCTTGTACCATAGAGTGCTCATTTGTCAAATATACGTTAATGTTGTACGCACTCACACGAGTGAGGACGAGCCATTTTAAAGTGAAAGGTCACTCCTGGAATATTCATCGTGGCATTTTAGTAATAACGTTCCATCTAGCGGCCCTATTTGAAAGGGTTCCCAGTTAGAATATCGAATGCATAAAGATGTTACGGCCGTTTTATAGCTGCAAAAGGCCTCGCTCAGTATCTTCCGTCGCGCCGCCCGCTGCCTGGCGCCGAGCCGTCCGCATTAACAACTGGGCTCACCCCTCCCCCACTCCGTGACCGAAGTACGCGATGTGCTCCCGTACGACCCTCCCTCGAGACCATGATCCACTGAATATTCAGACGATTTGATCATTTTTGCGCTTTTATTGTGGACTGATGGTATTCCATTTTTCTAACTAACGACACCACGTTCTTGATTATAATGAAATAATCTTAAACTTCTAAATAAATTAGGTAGGGTATTGATGTGTGGACAGCAAGTTCCCTCTAACGTCACCCTGCGCAATTTCTAGGCGTAGTCAAGACGCGAATCAAATTGCAATGCGCGCACGGGCTACAGGGGTTCCTTCGTCGGTGTAGAGCGAGCGTCGCGGCTCTTGATGGTATTCCATTTTTAAAACTAACGACACCACGTTCTTGATTATAATGAAATAATCTTAAACTTACAAATAAATTAGGTAGGATATTGATGTGTGGACAGCAGGTTCCCTCTTACGGCACCCTGCGCAACTTCTAGGCGTAGCCAAGAGGCGAATCAAATTACAAAGCGCGCACGGGCGACAGGGGTTCCTTCGTCGGTGTAGAGCGGGCGTCGCGGCTACTGATGGTATTCCATTTTTAAAACTAACGACACCAAGTTCTTGATTATAATGAAATAATCTTAAACATAACATACAAATAAATTAGGTGGGGTATTAATGTGTGGACAGCAGGTTCCCTTTAACGGCATCCTGCGCAATTTCTAGGCGTAGCCAAGACGCGAAGCAAAATGCAAAGCGCGCACGGGCGACAAGGGTTCCTTCGTCGATGTAGAGCGAGCGTCGCGGTTCCTAGGTGCAAACTTCAGGGGCTTAGAGCGCTTTCCCACCACACTACTGCTGGTGACGGATCTTTTATACACCCATTCGATGTTACTAAATTCACTGTCAACCGCGTCTGCACTTCGTCCTGGTACCACCACGTACAACAAAATTGTAAACAAATAACTAAATTCAGTGTGAAAAAACTATAGATCCTGTGAGTACAATTCAACATTTCATTTCTTTTCTTATTCACTATGACTTCTGTATCAATCCCGAGAAATCCTGATTTCTGCAACTCGGTACAATATTGTATGCGAGACATGTACAATTGTATAATACATCACTTATACGTGCAACATAAAGCACTAAAATAACAAAAGTTGGGCAAAAATACTGGAAAAAAAACAACCCCGTTTAATCATTCTATACAGCATTATAATCTACACCTAGCGGCATGGAAGTCAGCCTTAAGCCATTTGGAAACTTGTCGGACGTGTGTTGTGCTGGCACCGGAACGATACATACGTATTTTAATCATTTTTTTGGTTTATCTTGCAGCGCCGGATACCGCGCAAGATAAATTAAATAGACGATCCGCACAGTCCGACATCCGTTAGTAGATATATAACACACTACATGAAGACACACACTTTGCTTTCGACACGGTACTGCAATCCAGTATTTAACATAACACAAACTTGGAGACACCCTGACTTCGGTACGGTATTGCAAGGTAATACTTAACCTACACTTCAACACTCACTCATCACATCAGCCCTGATGATGGACCCTGCAATGGGATCCGAAACGTTGGCCAGAGAGGTCACATACACACGGCAGAATATCCCAGAAAACTATACACAGAAGATTCTGAACGGCCGTGAAAACCTAAGGACATTTTTAGACTATTATCCCTTTAAGTAAAGTAAAGTATTTTTTCAATATGGAGAAAATTTTATTGTCTCGCTGTGCCTACTAAAGCGGCCGCAGGGCGTGGTTAAAATTAATTGTTTTCGTACGTTTTCGAACATTCGCGCCTCACATCTTAAATTCCGAAACAGCAGCATTATAACCTCCATCCCCAGTAATGATGATTTCGAATGTCCGTCCGTAACTTCCTGATCTCACTCCTTTTCAAAATTAGTATGATTTCAAAATTATTATTAAATAAAATGAAAACACAGACTTCATGTTTTTTTTAACTCTGAATTAGATTTTTTTAAATATTTCAGTTAAATGAAAATTAAAACTAATAAGTGCATATCGCATACGTCATTGGTATTAATCATTAATTAATATATATAATTGTGTAAGTAGCAATGTTATTAATCAAAATATGTATCTAATTCTCTACGTAAAAATTTCCGTCACTAACGCTACCAGATGACTCAAATAATATTGAGGTGTTATATTATAATGAGGTATAAGATGCAAAAAAATATAATTCTCTATTTAATATATATAATGTCCATCATTTACATTATCAAGACTACGCTATTCTAGATAGCGCTGTTCTCTCAGCCTTAACTGACGGTCCAAATTTACAGATTTTTGACTGGTTATATATACTATTTACTTTATTTTTTTACAAACAGACCGTTAACAGGTCATTAATTTAATGACCCCAATATATGGTCCTAGATTGACATTTAAGTACAAAGTATGAATATTTTGTGAACATTTCAGTATGATATAGTTACACAATACACTTTTTACGATCAATGAAAAATGAATTGAATATGATATAGTCACATAATACACTTTTTACGGTTAATTAATAATTAATAATGAAAAATAATAATATATCTACTATATAATAATAATGATAAATATACATAATTAAACATGAAAAAAATAATTTAATTAATTGCGTCTAAAAAAATATTTTATGGATAACTTAATCATTGAATCAAATAATATAAATAACTTATAAAGGTGCTAAAAAAATTCTATACAAAAGTACATTCCGGGTCTCGAAACCGAAACTATAAAGGAGGAAAATATATAATTTACAATTTTCTTTTTTTCTGTGTTTCTTAAAAAGTAATTCATCTATTTTTTTTCGATTCTCAATAAACTGTCGTAAATTTTATTCGAAATAAAAATGTTTTTTTACATTAAAAATACTTTCCCGTAAATTTTTAATATACTTAAAAATGTTGATATTAAACTATAAATTCATTATGATTAGTAGGTACATATACATTTCAAATGATATTTTTTCTCTCAAATTCAGTTATCGTGTACAGAACTCCGACCAAGACACGCCAATAGGTTTTATTTCATTTCAGGGGTAGGTCAGTTAGCGTCGTCAAAGCTTTGTACCGGGCCGGGGTAGCCCGGGGAGCGGGGCTGCTTTGTTTTCTCGCTCTGGCCTCTGGGAAATTAATGCCAAGAAATGTTGCTTTTTATTCGCATCATTTTCGCGAAACGCGGGGCCCAAGCAAATGTTGTTTAACCTCACGTTTTATGTTGCTCTGGTTGTTTCGGGTAAATAATGCGAATCGTGAGTGGTGTGGAATAGTGCAATCTGTCTAATCATCAATCTATGTATTACCGCATTCATTCTTCATTGCGCATGCTGCATAGACTTGGCAATGAATTTGCAGACATTCTTCTTGAAAGCTTGACGACATTTAAGAGAAACCTGCTAAAATTGAAATTTCATGATTTTTCATCTTGCTTTACCATCACGCCGTTTCCGTGGGGTATAGACAGCTCTAGCCTTATCCACATTCATACACCGTCGCATGCAAGCTCGATGATTGTTGAGGTTTCTAACAGGACCATCTTCCAGTATCTGGTTAACCTGGTCGCGTGCGGCCGCCCTCTGTTTCTGCGTTAACATATCTTTCTTAATTTATTATCTTATCATCGACTAAACCATCTAAGCGGCCTATTTTTAATCCTATTCACTTTGCAAATATTCATTTTTCACTGTTTTCTAATATGTACAAATTTTACTCTGCCATACATGGATGTGCCACATACAGGTAGGCCTAAGTGATCTATTTTCCACTGCATTCAGTCTACTTTCGTTCCTCTTCTGCCAGCTCTAGGCTTCACTTAAATACGTCAGTGTTTAGTTTTAATATTATTTGTTTTATTACATATTTTAATTTTCTTTCTAGGTATAAATATTTACCACATGTCAAAAATATGAATTAACAAAATATTATTTTTTGGTTAATGGAAATTCGTACCATATAAATAAATAAGTTATAACACCAAGCAGCGCTCATGCTTGAAGAACACCGCAAACCAACGACAAATGAGAGTCGGGTATTTGAATACCTCATACATATCCTTGGCAAGCGGATGGTAAAGTTTTAAGGATGAAAATAACTAAAAGTTGATTTTTATATTTTAAAATTATGTAGTATACGACGAAAGAGAATCAAAACATTAATCTTTGGTGTACCACGAACGGCTGTAACTAAAGTTACGAGCAATTTTAATTTTATGCTCGTCTGTACTACTGGTACTCAGAGGCAAACATTTACTGTAGCAATCTTGAGAAACAGGTCAAACTTACGGGTAGAGATTTGCAGCTGAGCGCTGAGAGCGTACGAAGAAAAGAGAGAGATAGCTGGATAGGGCGATAACCCTGCTGACTTTCCATGTCCAAAATTGTTTGGATCTCTAATCGATTTCTTCAAACATCGAGAGAAGGATCTTGCTCCGACCATTGATGGAATTCTTCATCAGGAAATAACAATTTTTTATATTTTCATTAACAAAAATACTAAATTGTTCACTTCCTTTGTGCTCAAATTTGCCAGGTAAATAAAATGGATAACGCACCATTACCGGATAGAGTGGAAGTCCGTTGGTTCGAATCCCGGTAGCAGCTAAAATATTTTTTCGTTAATATGATTTTTTCTGTATGTTTTTTCTAATTGATTAATAAATTTGTTTAAAAATATTTTCATTTCAAAATTACGTGTCCGTGTTACCGCAGCACCGCAATTTATCAAAAATTTTCATTATTTTTTATGCAATCATTCATATTCTCTCGGTTCAATATTGCGTTTATTTTATATTAACCAACATTTACGTCGCGTAATCGTTCAGACGCCGTCAATGCAAGTTAGAAGGCACCGACGCGATAGGCAAATGCATTTACAGCATAAATTCACTGCACCATACTTTAATATGCATTCATTTTACGAAAAATAATTTATTGATATTTCCGTACAGTTCTCAGTCCATTAGCAGAACAATGAAAAGCGAGATATTGTACCTATGTATTTGATTTGTGTCAAATCCTACTGCATTTGCAAAAATATTCATTTGCGACGCGTTACATTTGCTCGTGCGTCATTGAAAATTGGTCCGCTTGACGCTTTATGACATGTGAAAAGAATGCTATGGATTATGTGTATTTTATTCTAGCACCACTAAAATATTTCACCATAGCTTACTCGACTTACGTATTCACTACTACTAAATCATCTTTAGCCAATAACTCGCTGCATCTAATCTTCTCTTCCTCCACCTCTACTCTGACTCGTACCTCCTCACCATTTTTCCCCATTCCTATTCCCAGTGTTACAGTCTACACTCATTAATTATCTCTTTTCTTCACATAGTTTTTATATTCAGTCCTTTTCCTTTCTTTAGTTCTAATATTGTTTAGTGCTTACTACTTTTAATTAATTAACTTTAATATATTCTCTAATTCAACTTTGTTCTTAAAGGTTTATTGTGACTTTATATAAGATATGGTCTGAAGATTTGTTAAGAGATGTCGGAAAGATGTCCATTTTACATGTATTTAACATTAAGCGGCAAAGAAGTTAACTGTATTATCCACAATGCGTAGTTAAAGTAGGTGTCATTTAAAAAAAAAATAGAGATGCGAACACGGAATACGTGTAACATCAATATTCTTACTATTTTCAAATTAAGCTAAACGCTTGTACTATAAAAATAGGACTAACTTGCTGGTCTGCAGTGAGGTTCGAACCTGCGACCTTTGGATCACGAGACGAGAGTCCTAACCACAAGACCACAAGCTACTCATATATGTATGACGCCCGCCAAATGGGCATGGCTTTTAATTTGTTACATATACATGACAACCGCCAGGAGATGGCTGTCCCTTAATCATCTGTGAATATTTTTAACTCGTCTATGTATTATGCACTATAATGTTCAAAAACTGTTATGATTCCTTAATAAATAAATAAATGTGGTTTGCTATATCTGATCTATAGAGACTGCGGAAAATATGTAGATTAGATTTACGCTCAGAAATACATTTAGAAATACGACAGAGCGGAGGGGTAGTCGAACGGCCTTACCCTCCCCCGATTTCCAAGCACGTCATATTTAGCAAGCACGCATGTACCCACAACCCTCAGGGCCCTTTCTGATGAGAGCACGTTTGAAATCGTAGTATCTGTGTAATACATTCCTGTATCTTCCTTAAAGTCTTAAAGCTGGACACTCACTGCAAATGCATATTACGGCGTTTTTTTTCGAAAATGTGGGTTTTTATTATTCATTTATATCAGAATGTATATTATAGACAATTTTTTTGCAATTTTTTTAGAGTAATAACTTAAATAAAACCTTTGTTCTTATATAAAAGTAATAAACTGAACATTATTTACAATAATTAAGAAAATATAAGTATTAATCGACAGGGCGGTCAATAAAATCGTTTTTAGTTTCCTAGGCGGCGCTAATTTTTAATGAATATTTATATGTACGTACAAAATGCTTTTTTATACTTATAAAGTATATACTTTATTATCTAGAATCCGCATCAAGGAAATTCAAGAAATATTCAGTATTATTAAAGTTATAATGTTTTAAATTTGCAAGAAATATTTACGTTTTTTGTTGATTTTAAAACGCTTTTTATTTATATAAAGAGATGATTTTAAACAGTATATTCTATTTATTCCCGTATTTTGAGGCTTTACTCACTTAATAAAAGTTAGTTTTTTTTAAAACACCTTCATTGATATTAAAAAATAAAAATTCCAAAGTATGAAATGTGTCAATAAGTGACGTAATTATAAAACAGAATGCCATCGGTAACGGCGTCATTTATTGGCGTATTTCATACTTTGGAATTTTTATTTTTAAATAATAATTAAGGTGTTTTTATTAAAAAAACTAACTTATATATTTAGTGAGAAAAGCCTCAAAATACGGGAATAAATAGAATATCCTGTTTGAAATCATCTCTTTATATAAATAAAAAGCGTTATAAAATCAACAAAAAACGTAAGACCTTCTTGTAAATTTAAAACATTATAACTTTATTAATATTGAATATTTCTTAATTTCCTTATTATGCATATTATGGGTATATGTAAATATTCATTAAAACTTGGCGCCGCCTAGTACACTACAAAATTTTTTTGCCGCGGCGGTTTAATACTTTTATATTATAAAAAAAGTTATACCTGAGTTATTGTCCTAAAAAATGTAGTCTAGAATATACATTTTGATATAAATGAATAATAAAAACCCACATTTTCGTAAAAATAAAACGCCGAAATATGCATTTGCAATGAATGTGCCGCCTTAAGTCGTCCATGAAGATTTTAACTGTGATCCGTTTGGAGCTATTAGCCCCAGCCTCCCGTTGTACCATCGTAATCGATATCTCAAAACAGAAAAATTCTACGTGGGCGCGCCTCTTAAAATTACTTGAACTTAAGGGGTATATCGTCGTAATTGTAGAATAACGACGCAGTGATTTTTCTTATGTTTGCAGGAGAGCAGTTTGAAGTTTTATTTACATAACGACACTTTTTGTCATAGCTCAATGACTACAAAATATTTTCATGTGAAACTTGGGTTAGTTATTTAAAGTTGATACCTTTCAAACCACAAATATTTTCAGCGCAGTACAACGACGTTTACACACATGCTGCATTGTTCTACGTTCGCAAATCAGAACCGTTGTTATACCGACTTCGTATAACGATGGTTAAATTAATGAGAAAAAATACACTTTTTATATACCATTAGATGGTTTCTTTTTTTCACTTTTTAACGATCCATAAAAGTCAATATGAAATTTTTTGCACATCCGCCATTGTTCTACGATCATGACGATATGTCAATGAATTTAATATAATTAAGAATTAAGACAGTGATTCATAATCAGGCATATTATTGACCATAATGAATTTGTGTTTGAGGAACATACCAATTATTCTTTTACCATTGCAATTCATTGGCCTAATAACATAAAATATTAGGTCCTTACATATGAAATTGGCGTTTAGTATGGGAGGAACATAAAGCCGATTTTTTTTAATTATAATATATTTATTTAATCAAAGTATGTACCATTGCTATCTATGCACTTTTGCCATCTCATAGGTAGTTCATCGATCCCTTTACTAAAAAAACCATTCGGACGGGAATCAATAAAATCTTTGAAGGCGGTTTGGACTGCCCCATCGGAGTTGAATTTTTTCCTTTGCAAGAAGTTATCCAAATTTCGAAAAAAATGGTAATCTGTTGGGGCAAGGTCCGGAGAGTACGGTGGATGTCTTAGACATTTCAAATGAAGCTCCTCTAATTTGGTAGCCGTCTGTTGTGCAGTGTGTGGTCTAGCGTTATCATGAAGCAGCAGTGGCCTAGAGCGATTAACCAGCCTCGGTTGTTTAGCAGCTAGCTTTTCCATCATGGTTTGCAGTTGCTGACAATAAACATCTGCCGTAATCGTCTGGCCAGATTTAAGAAAGCTGTAGTGAACGACACCAGCAATAGTCCACCAAACGCTCACAAGTAACTTTTTTGGAGTCAATTTTCGCTTGGGGCATGGTTTGGCTGGTTCGGCAGGGTTCAGGCATTGCGATGAGCGCTTCCGATTATCGTACAGGATCCACTTTTCATCACAGGTAATGATTCGATTTAAAATCCCTTCATTATTGTGCCGGTTGAGTAATGCAACGCAGCAGTCAACGCGCGTTTGTTGATTTGCTTCACTCAATTCGTGAGGTACCCACCTTTCAAGCTTTTTCACCTTACCAATTTGCTTCAAGTGGAATAAAACAGTTTTATCACTAACACCGCAGCCTGCAGCTAACTCGGATGTGGTTTGCGATGGATCCGCTTCCACAATAGACTTCAATTCTTCATTATCAACTTTGCTCTCCGGCCGTCCACGGGGCTTGTTCTGCAGGTCGAAATTTCCAGAACGAAAACGTTGGAACCAAAAACGCACTGTGTTTTCTTTTGCGGCACCGTCGCCATATACATCATTAATCCTTCGAGCCCTTTCTGGAGCACTGGTGCCACGGTGGAACTCGTACTCGTAAATAACGCGATATTTCAAGTTTTTCATTCTGTAAACTGAGTGACGCAAAGAAAAAAACAATTGAGGAAAAAACAAATGAATTATAATTTTCAAAACACAAATACATGAGTAAATAGCTGTATAAATTTGGATTTGGAATTCCTAACCAAAGAGAAGATATTTGAGATCAAATTCGCCAGTACGGCAAAACACCAATTTCATATGTAAGGACCTAATATAAGTTTATTAAGAATAAACATTTCGTTTTTTTCTAATAACTTAAAAAAATTAACCCAACGAAGCATCCCTTGATATATCGTTGTTTTCAACTTTTCTGTGTATTCAAAAGAAAAAATGTAAATTGCATATCTCTTAAAATTTGCGTATTACTTGACTACTTGTAGATAGGTTTTTGCATCACTATGCCATCGAATGAAATAAATTTATTATATTGGCAGCAGAAATGTATCGGTATCTTATAATATAAATATACTGCTCGTATACATACATACCTAGGTCAAGTCTCTCCTATATTTATACAATATTTCGAGAACTTCAGGAGAAAATAACAAGGGGAACAAAACTATGCTAGAATGTGATATTTTAAATTATGTTATACTTAGATACAATAAAATGGTATTGTCATAAAGTAAGAGTCTTTGACAAGCGCACTCTTGTTTCTCAAAGGAAGAATCTTTGATATGTGCATTCTTTCTTACGCGTGGAAGTGAATCCTGGATTCTGAAAACATTATTATACATAATATATTATCTCAGAAGAGGATGACAGCATAGTATAGAAAAAATTGTGCTGTATATCTAGACACAAAAAGAAACACCTGGGTTAGGGTGCAGACTAGTGATGGGTCGTCGGCGTATTTACCGTCGACGAAACGAGACCGTCCACGTCCGTCCATCGACGAGACGATCAACTAGTTGATTTCGTCAACTAGTTGACGCGTCAACTTCGTTACGCGGACGTCGCGGACGTTCTATCTAAATATCGGGACGATGGTCAACTGTCTACGGTTCGACGCGACACTGCTCGACGGCTCAACCGTTGGCTGTTTTTATTACGTTAATTTTTAAAATTTAAAAAAGTTCGAAGGAATATAGTTTCGGGGAAAGTAAAACCGCTACTTGTGCTTATATGTTAAAAGAAATACTTTATTATTTATTTGTTTACGCACATTATAGGCTTTTATATACTTCTATCTATATATAATAAAGAAAAAAGTAGGTATACACAACAAAATCAGGTGTAAGCAGTAAAATATTAGTTCAATAAAAAATAAAATAATTAAACAGAATTGTTTTATTTTATACAGCGCTAAATTGGGAATTCACCAAAACGTCGCACGTGCACATCGCACAAATCAAGTAAAAAATAATAGATAATAGCTTATTAAGCCTATCTCACCTTGCGCATGCATTCAAATTTCAAGTCTCTGTCATAGTTCGTGCACACAGATCTGCACTGTATGGTCGTGTAATTTAGAGTTGAAATGAAATTACCCGTCGAGCCGTCTATGACGTCTATGGCGTCTACATGTCGACAGCGAGAGATGAGAGAGAAATAAACGGAGACGTTTTGTCTTGCTCTCGCTCGTTGCTTTGCAGTACGTTGAATCTCGAATTGTCCACCGTCCGCGGCGTCCGCCGTCCACCGTCTACGAATTCAACTAGTCCATGCGATAAACGTAAACCGTCGACGCGTCGACGCAACGTCAACGGTTGATTTCAACTAGTCCGTCCATTCAACGCCCATCCCTAGTGTAGACCGAAGTGAAAGATGTCACTTTCGCTGCTAAATATTTTTCTTTTAGGGTTACCTACCTTTAGCCAAAGCTTCTGGTTACAACCGGACCTTAGTGAGTTTTACCTCTAAAGGGATGATTCGATGAAATTATTTTGTCGCCCCTTCAGAGGTAAAACGCACTAACCGCAATACTGGCCCAAATGAGTTATGAATACCTTCGTATTTTTCCATCTCTGTTCCAGTTAAAAATCTAAGTGAATATTCCGTGTCTATTCATAGATATTTAGTAGTAAAATTCATAATTTGAACATTTTCAATCATTTTAATATCACATGTTGAATATATCCCAAAATTACTCCAATGTCATTTTGTGAGTTTTACCTCTAAACTGACGATATTATCTATAATAAGTTCATTGAAAAATTTGACTTCGGATAACAAAAATAATTATTGTTTTCTTTCAATCTAATACTAATGACGGCACAAGAGGATGTCTTAAGATTAGTTCTCTATATTTCATTCTGAGAATGTCCTCTTTTTTCTTTCATTCTTTCGTAAAACGTGTGTCATTGTCTGACCGAATCCAGCGTATGGGTAGGTACTCCGAACGTATCGTCACCTCATTCCAAACATTCAAAGGTGAGACCTGATAAGAACGAAACGGCTAAGCAATACATTACCCCGGTCGCTACAATGGGGGACCGCTGGGTTTGTTTTCAATAGCAGAGCGATGCTGTGTTTATCTTAGCGGAGAGAAATGCTCTTGTTTACGTTAAGTTCTTTGTTTTCCTAACCCATTATTAAGAGCACAGAGTTATCAAGTGCTGGTGATGTATTTTGCTTTTTTTTTTTAAGTGATTAAATGTTTTCGTCGAATATTTTGCGAGACGTTTTTCTTTAGATTTTTTGTTGGGTTATTCTGGTATGACTAAATCAAATACTGCCGTCGAGAATATATTATGCTAGTCTTCTCATCTGTGTGAATGGTTGAAGCTGCGAATGCCATCAAAATTGACTGTATTTCGTTTGTTGACTTTCGTTTCATTTTATGGCATTTTCTGAGAGCGAGAGGAGTAGTAATCTAAGAGGGCACAAATGTACATTAGAATATATTTGTATTTACTTTATGTGTACGAGCAATTCAATTTATAGTCAAGATTTGACGTTGTGAATTAAGTCATATTTCATTATGTATTTGATTTCAAAGCGCTCGCTTCGTCAAGATGTACGAGTATTATTTTATATAACGTTATATAGTTTAATACGAAAAATCGATTAACACGATTGTGGTCCCAAAAAAATGCCATGTATTTTTACACATTTATTTTCTTATAACGTGAAACAAAAAACGCTTAACACAAAAATATTTCGCATTGTTTGAAGCACAAAATAATATACCGGTCGCCGCATCATTACCGAACTCCTACTGTTTATGATTAACATTTTTTATAATTCACACAATAATTTATACACAACGTTTTATTCCACTTATTTAAGTTATATAAGCCTAAGCGCATTCGATGGGTACAACCATCATCTTCAGCGGCAATATTATAACTAATTGTAAATCAATATGGCCGACAAATCGAACGTAGAGGGAGGACGGAGGGGGTAGTCATTTATTGACATATACAACAGTAATGAATTTTTAAATACAAATGGATGCAAAAATTAATTACTGTTAAATTAAATATTAAAATAAGTATTATTGTACGTAAAAATTAATAAAAAAATATTGATTGTATTATTTGTATATATCTACTTCTTTTATTTGATTAATTACACCAACATGTGGAAAGGTTTTTCTGAAACATGTTGGTGTAATATACAAATAAAAGATGTAGATATACACAAATAATACAATCAATTTTTTTTTAGGGGGTAGTCATTTATTGTCATATAAAACAGTATATGTCAATAAATGACGACCCCCTCCATCCTCCCTTTACTTTCGATTTGTCGGCCATATTGATTTACAATTAGTTCTAATATTGCCTCTGAAGATGATGGTTGTGGCCATCGAAAGCGCTTAGGCTTATATAACTCAAATAAGTGGAATATAACGTTGTGCATAAATTATTGTGTTAATCATGAACTTCCACTCTGTAAATGAAACAACGCTTAATTTATTTTCTTTATAATGCTTTGAAAAAATATTTTGGTCCTCGTAGTTTCTTCGTACTAAACTTTACACTGGATTTGAGTATGTAATAATCTATTCTCTATGTCGTGCGGCGATAGTCTTGGAGGCGGCTCGGTAGTTTTTGCAGTTGCCCTTTGGCTAAAAAAATGGCGAACGCGTGTCGCATCACGGTCGGAAATGTACATTACTTACGTATAACACTGATCGGGGCGCGCAGCGTTCACCATTGCCTGCAAAGCGGCCATTATAGCTGTTTTCTTGTAATATATCTGATATTTTATTTTCTAGGAATCATTTTCATTCATACCCGTATTCTCATGAATATAATCATAGGCAGTATAATTTAACCACTTCTTCTCTGTTCATACATACATCATGTTGGACATTAATTAGTTTGCAAGTCTCCCAATGTCGCCCCTCTTCTATAACTGTTATTATGTACAATAGTCCGTTCTTCTTCTGTTTTGCTGATGCTGTATGTATTTCGTGCGCCCTTCGTATTCTTTACTTCATTCTCAGTTTGATCTCGCGTTTTCATTGCTGTGAAGCAGACTAAACGAAAAATATAAGTAAAAAAATGCGTGGCCCATTCCAGTTTCGGACCTCTCGATGCAGAACAGGTTTTGCGCTGTCTCTGGAGGGTAGCCCTACTCGCCGAGAGCGGCCCGACACTTGATACTCTTTCATTTTGCAAAGTCCAACATTTGACCCTTCGCAAAGTTTTTGTTCATTAAGGTTTCGAGTGACCTTCATATTTCGCTGACTTAATAATAGATGTTTGGAGCCGAGGCCTTTGACGCGGGCCGTTCTTTTATACAATTAAGATAACAATTCTGTAGTATTTATAGATAAATAAAATACTTGTGCAAGTCACTTTTGAGTTCAATTTATACACAACTAGTTTCGAGAGCTACAGATGCTCTCATCTACAGGTGAGAATATAAACTAAAACATTTTAGGTACTGATAGAGGTGGGTGGGTTGTATGCGGGGGAGGGGGTGGCCAGGGGTGGAGCTTGATTTAATGGAAACAAAGAGAGGAGGGGTGAAGAGTTTTTGAATATTATATTATTAATTAAAGGTTTTCCAGAATTTAAATATTTTTGAATTTCTTAATTTTCAAGATTATTCATTATTTGGCCTTTATATTTGACTGGGTGTAATGTAGCTCTCGAACTAGTCGTTTATAAGTATAAATTGAATTCAAAATTACACAAGTATTTTATTTATCTATAAATTATCATGTCATTCTACAAAGAAAATGCCAAATCCATAAATAATATGATTCTGTAGTATATATTATGGATGTCTCATAGAATCGAAGCCTTTTTTTTTAAATTAGTAAAGGCATGAAAGTTTTTTTGGGTGTTGTAGGGCCTACGACCTATCGTACGGCTGGCTTAAACGATCACTTGACACAATGTAACGTCGATAAATAATATAATTCAGTAGTATATATTATGGATGTCTCATAGAATCGAAACCTTTTTTTATATTAGTATAGGCATGAAAGTTTTTTTGGGTGTTATAGGACTTACGACCTATCCGTACGGCTGGCTTAAACGATCACTTGACACAATGTAACGTTCACCAATTCCATAATAAGCCAGCGGTACGATAGGTCGTAAGCGCTTATAAAAAACATAGCTTCTTCTCTGTAAGACATTTATAATATATCTTGATTAATTATGTCCCCCTGGGGATAAAATCCAGTATTGTGTTCTTTTAAAATTTTAACATACTCAAAATATTCTGAATTTTGTAGAATTTTTCTCGTGATTTATCACCAATCGTTTCATTCATCTGGCCGCCTGTTGAAATTTCCCCATTATAGAGTGTAATCGTCCGAATACATTTTCGATTTAATGGTGGTTGCGAAAAGCATTTGGAGTTATATTTATTGCTTACATTTATGTATTTGTATAGGTTACTGTACATACTATGATGATGGCTAAATTCTGTGACGTGAGCGGTGTAAGAATTTTAAAGCATTGTCAATCTTTTTCTCTTCTCCTGTCGGTTCCATCACTTCGAGGTTCGTGATCTCAACCATTGTCTGCGGCCCGCAATCACACTGCCATTCCAATGAGACATCCCGTAGAATGTTTGACCTGGTCAGTCCAGTTGGATGTATGTCTCTTTCTCTTTGGTCTTCTAACCTTTTCGTTTCTGCCAACTTCTTCAAGTTCTCTTCTCCGCAGGCGATGTGTCCAAAAAATTGGAAAACGCATCTCAGATTGATAATGCCCTCGCGTCTCAAGTGTGTCTTTATTTTCATGTGTGAAAGAAATATTTTTGACTTGGTTGACACTCTTCGGTAAAAATTTTATCAAAGTTTAAGGGGAAGTTATTTGACGCGACTTTGTGAGTACTTCATCGCACTGCACCAGGGGAGGTGTTAGGGAAATGACGCCAAATGATTTCCGCTGTGATACAGTAGCCGATCTCCGTCAGTGACTAATGGGACTACGATCGCTTTGACAAGAATAGCAACGAAGAGCACAGCTTCGTAAATTTACAATTTGGTGTTGATCGAACAATTCCCCGACGAGCTGGGCTGAACAAATCAAACAATTATTCAATGAATATGAAATTTCTTGGGTTTTCACGGCCGTTCAGAATCTCCTGGTTTGTGTTTTCTGGGGTATTATGCTGTGTTGCAGTGTCCATTCCGACAATTTAACCACGACATCGACACTCGCTACACACGTTGGCCCTTATGAGGGACCCTGCAATGGGATCCTTAACGTCGGCCTCTAAGGTCGTAAAAAGACGGCATAATACCCCAGAAAAGACAAACCAGGAGGTTCAATGAATATTTTTATTTGTTTTTTTGTTTTTTTTAATTTTCGTTTTTCTTAAAAAACTTTTTTTAGTCATTAATATTAAGTTTAAGTTTATTACTACTTTTTAAACAAATATAATAAATACACTTGCGTCTGTGCTTTTTCTAATTTTCGAAGCACTTCTGGAACACAATTATCGGTATGACATTTAGTATTCTAAGAGATTCTGTCTTCTCAGTGTTCACGTAACTCGTTTCATGTTTTTTTTTAACTTCGGGAATAGGAAGAAGTCGTAGGTGTCGTCATGTTTGGCGAAAATGACGGGTGATGCGATTATCGGAAAATTGTTCGCCAACCTGTATGAGCTGCCTTAAGTGATCGCTCTACAAAATATTCACCAATTCCACCGTAAGAACATCAACAAATTACGAAATTTTGAAAGTTCTATATAAATAAATTCAAATCTAAGAATCTTTCGTTTATTTGAATGAACTAAGCTGGAGACATCTATAGTCTTTTCTCATAAACTATAGTAAACATAGATTTTTCACAGCTTGCCTCTCACCCAATGTGCGTCTCCGAGCTGCGGTGCCATCAACAATCCTAGTACTTAACCATCTACTTCCTTTCACGTCTGCCGTGACACAGTATTATCGGAAATTCATTCCTCCAGGAGTGTACACGTTACGTTCTTTTATTTTCCTGGAACCAGGGAACAAATAAAGAAATACGCGCGGGAGCGGCGAGGGAGTATCTGTATTTTTTTTATTGTTTGACAGCTCGTAGCTAACGCGTCTGCCTTGGATTTGAGGCCAGACAGGAATCTAACGAACGTATATAAAAATGTTTGAGTGTCGGGACTCATGGGGATAATACGTAAACACACGAGCTCTTATCAATTCAGGAATTCCAGATCGCGCAATTATGATAAAGATTTATTTTTAAATTATCAAAAATTAATTAAATTATTGAAATTTATAATTCTGACCTCTAATGTTTGTAGTAGTTTGTAGTTCTTGTTGGAATTCAATTTTAATGATTAAATTAAAACATTTTTGAACTTTTTTCCACTTTTTTATCGTACCGGTTTCGGCCTATCACGGCCATCTTCAGATTGCTACATTACTCTTAAGCTAGGGAATTTATACAATTTTAGTACAAGGGTGTTTAATATTGAGTTTATATGATGTTTATATTAAGGAAAAAATGTGAGTCTGAAAATGGCTGTGGTAGGCACGGCACGGTCAAAAATAATAAATAGTGGAAATATGTTTAAAATTGTTTTCATTTAATAATGACAATAGGGAATTTTGAAAATAATTTAATTTAAATTTTCAGAACAAGAAAACACTTTGTGGCTTGAGATTATTTTAAATTTAAAAATAAAATTAAATATTATATAATTTTAAACCACTTTTTATACAATATATTCGTCAACTAGTTTCCGTTGGTCTCATCAGGACACTATAATATAGACTGTCTATATCAATCTACAAATGCTCAACCGATTGAAAAAAAAAATTAAAATAATTTAATATATTCAGGAATTATTTTCAGATTGTAGTTTCTATTTGGTATAAAATGTGATTTTTCAGCATAAATTTTTTCCAATATGCATACACTCCATATTTTTACAACCTAAATTTGTTAATTATTTTTCTCACTGTGTGATACAAATGTTTTGCAAATGCATAAATGTTATTTGAAAAAAAAAGCGAGCGGATCTTATCGATATCAGTGGTGCGGTAGTGTGAGTGAGCAAAAGCGCAAGCAGCGTGCGCGTTAATGCTTCACACGCCCACATACGCAGGCGCGCCGACGGGACTCACTCCTGACGCTCAGTTTTCCTCATATCGAGAGAAAGGATGTATACACATAAATATTATTTCTCGAGTACCTCGGCTTTGAATTTGCTATCGTATTCATTTATCTGGGTGTACTCCAATTATTTTTAATGGAAAACAATGTATTTTTTGTTGTAGATAAAATCGGCTGAATTTTTGGAAAAATAACTTGGTGTAATCTAAATTTCAAATACATTTCTTAAGTGTCAAGGAAATTTCAAATAAATTAATAACAAAGCCAAACAGAATGTATATTTTTCATGATGGTAGACCATAGTTTCATTTCCAGTGACAATTCTGGCATCAACATCGAAGCTTTTTGAAAATGGCAGAGTATGGTTAGCGTGCGACACCAACTGATTTTCACCCATCACTTTTGGCACCCATGGCAATGCTGGCTTGTGATGGTTAAACCGTTATTTTAACCGGTTACACATGGTACAGTTATTTGAGATTTGTATCTATGAGTGGTATAACTGAGATTGTACGCGACGCGAATTCGCCGCGTGCGTGGGGGATGGCGGGAATATGGGCGGGAAATGGGATAAGGAACAGGAAGGTTAAGAGGAATGACGAGAAATGGACTGTATTAGTCGAGAAAGGGAGGAACGTTTCGACCCACCCTTTTCTCCTGGCGTTCTTCCAGGTGTCGTCACCTCCCCAAACACTTGATTCACTCGGTTGGCCGCTTTAATCCCGTTGTCCGGCGGTGACGAGACGAGAGAATGTTTATAGGATGCACAGTCCAACACAAGACGAAAATTTACAGGGCAGTGAGGCGAGAAAGTGTCCTGTCGCTAACAACGATATAGCGAGACTTGCCGAAAAGAATGGTAAACTGGTACTCTGGCGGTAGGAAAATTTCGATAGAGACAAATCAGTGTTGCCACATAAGAAAAAAAAAACAACGCTCTTTCTATGCCAACGTGACGTCACGTATATCGAACAGAGATATACCTGCTGTCTAGTCAGTACTTATCGTTCCGATCCATTTGTGTTACTCCTGCTGCTCTCCCGATACTTTCGTCGATTTTCTTATTATACAGCAAACATTTCCACTGTTTACACTCAATTATGAAACTTTTACATTTTCTAACAATTTGCGCGCACGCTGTGATGGCGCACATAACTGTCTCCTAACTTTTATTTAAGTTTGTGGAAATTCGCCTCGCGTTATGGCAAGTACCCATTACGCTCTTGATCGCTCCTTTTTGCTTATAATGTTCTTTGTCTGCGTACCGAGCCCGTCTTGAAAACCGATCCGGGGGTGATTGGGAGCCCCCGCCCTGCGTGAACTTCTTGTTTTCGTTATTGAAAAAAGTTATCATCCCGTTAAACTTTTATCGCGCTTTTAAATTTCATCTTATATTCCGTACCCAGGCGGCGCACGGCGCGTCATTTCGCAAATCTCACACGTCATGTTTATAATTTAGTCACATACGCCACCTGACTCAAGAGGTGATAATTACTTATAATACCTATCTCAATATTAATAATTTCGTTGTCTGTCTATCCGTCCGTAATTTCTTTAATAAAAACTTTTTTATGTAAATAAATAAATACTTATTCTTTAGGAACCCACATGTTAAAATATCGTCATTTTTAACGGGTCACAGCCAGTAAATATAATAACTTCGTTGTTTGTCTATCGGTCTGTAACTTGCTGGAATTAAAACTTATTATATTAGAGTGTGGCTTTAAACAGCGGGCGGCTCAAACAACGTGCAAAGGTTGCCGCACCAAATTAAACGGTCTTGACATTTTGTATTATAACTTTATTATATTTAGTTTTAGGTTTAAGCGAATGAAGTCAATTTAAAAAGAAATTACTTACTTACTTAATTATTACGGGACATAATAATTGCATCAAACTCCTGCAATTATGTCCCGTGATTTTTTACGGGTGTGCGGCTGGTTCTATTTTAAATACAGCTACATATTTATTTACTTGGTAATATATGCGAATATCATGTCATCTACACAGTTATGACCACATACGTGCTTCTTCGGTGAAGATGTAATATAAAAATTAAATGAACAAAAGTCATTATGAAAGTAAAGTAGAACCCCGATTATCCGATATAATGTGGATTCAGCCCACTTAGGCCGGCGCCACACTAAGCGTATATTACGACGCGAAACGCCGCTACATTTATTTCCATACAATATGCGCTTATCGAACACACTACGCGGATCATCTGTCGTGTCATTTGCTTTGCCGATTTGACGCGACCGAAAAGACGCGGCGTAAGATACGCTCAGTGTGGCGCCAGCCTTAAACTCGATAGTGCAGGGACTGCCGTGCCTGTTTAATAAATTAGTTATTTTTGAAATAGTACGCAATTTACGTACTTATACATATAAATACACCTTTTGAAAACGAAAAAAAATAATAAGAATACCTTTATATTTTATTTCATAATTTCGCAATGTATAAAATACATTCGGAACCTAATTGAAAACATTAAATCATAATCGAGGTTCTGCTGTAGTTTTGAATGTCTGAATTTATTTAAATTTATTGATATGTGCAAGACAATTTTTGTACAATCCTTCAAAAAGTATTTATTTTAAAAACATTTTTATTCATGTAAAAGTTTCCCCCATAAGTCAAAATCTCTTGCATCTGGGGGTGAATAAATTGAATAGTTTAAGATTTTTTAATATAGTGTTAGTTATTTTTTATATTTGTAATATGCGCATCTTGGAAATAAATATTTTAACTCTCCTCACGTTCTGCGGTTCATGTTCGTGCGAGGCTGAAAATCTCAAAAGAATTTCCATAGCGAAGCCTCATGACGAATACGAACGCACTTCGATTTAATGTCTGCTGCGACCGAGATTCCTCTTAAAATGATAATAGGTATACGGTGTAGAGATGTGGACTTTATAACAGACGGGTAGAAATATACTGGATGTTCTGGTTTGAGTTTTCTGTGTGTGTTCTCTGATATGTTGTACGGCAGAATATCCCAGAAAACTCTAACCAGAAGATTATGAATGGCCATGAAAATCTGAGAACATTTTATTACTGGATATTTTGAAATGTGGGGCTGCATATTGCATTTACCGTAGGCATATATTGTTATTCATTCTCCAAGAGCTTTAAACCAAGTAAAACCTGTCCACGATTATTTGCCCAGAAAATACTGAAATATTACGGACGGACAATGCGACGAGATTAAGATATTCTGAAGAAACTGATCAAAACTAGCGAGCAAGAGCGTGGCTAATATCGCGTCGATAAAAATGTCAAAACAAACTATCTGCGCAGCTGTCGGTCCCGCTTTTATACGCAAAACGCTGGTTCCTCGAACCTCCCAGATCATTCTAGTGTTTACTTTAATGTTTTCGAAGTCTCCAGACGTTTATAGACGTTTCCCAATGTTACACCAGAGTGTGTTGAGAGCTCGTTCTTATTATTGTCATCGACATTTTACGAGGAATTCTGTACGTAATCTTTTTTACCATCTCGTTGTAGCGGACGAAGCATTGTACTTTTTGCCACCTCTGTTAGAGAATCAGAATTGAGGATTCGAGAGGTAAAATGATTTGTTGCTCAACCTTAGCAATGGCCGTCTCTATTGGATTTACGAGTATTTTTCGTTGTGACTTGTTTGCGATTATGTAATCCTCTCCTAATAATAAACCTTGATACTCTTAACACGTTAAACATGGTAGAGTACACTATTGTATTATTCACCCCAAAAGCCTATTCTAAAACCGTTCCAAAGATATCCCCACATAATTTTCTATTCTGAAACGTCTAGTGCATGCTCGACCTTCTAAGGGGCGGTTGTTTGATCAGTAGTGAAGGTCAAGAAAAACTTGATTTTTACGTTTTCCGCCAATGAAACAACCCGTTTTCCCAAAATTATATGTTTTTTTAACTTTTACTATTACTTTTTTAACGAATTAATGAATTGCTTACTGTTAATTCGGTGCGATTCCAAAAACTTACAACTATTCGGGATTTAATTAAATTTTATTTCAATAATAAAACCCACCTGAATTCCCTAAAGTCTGTTAATTCGTATACCTATCACAAATTCATTGACACAAAAATAATTTTGTTGATACCATTTATTTCCTTTTGTAGTTATACTGAATTGACACTAACTGGTCAATATGTAACCAGTCTTCTATAAAAGCGTTTTGTATAATCAATTTATTTTGTGTTTCTGGGCAGCTGTCGGGATTTTATTACATTTCGGAAGCGGAAACAACAACGCATTAAACGTGACATCGCTAATAAGAAATAACCATGTAAAGTAACGCTTTGTTTTAAACATGTATTTGTATCGCGCCCCACTGTGCGGCGAGTTCCTTAGCGAGAGTCGCTCGGCTGGAGGGACTTTGTGAAATCGATACAAATCGCGGCGCTGGATTCATAAACCCGCCGTGAGGGGTAACACGAGAAAGCGCTTTGTCTCGGTGTATCGCCGCCCTCCGAAGCTAAGGTAACCACCAAGCCGGATTATACGGAAGACCTTGGGTTTCGTAATAATCTTCTGGGTTTGAATATTTCGTATTTTTGTTTAAGGTTTTAGTAATAAATAGTAAAAATACTCGAATACAATTTTTTTTTACACAAATCTAAAGTATCATTTTCGGTGCACGCTTCTTCCAAGAGGACACTCTGACGAATTTGCCGCTGGGTGGTTGCAGCTATTAAGCCATAGGGTACAACCGAAAAATTAAATAAAAATATATTTAGAAATTAGACATATAGGTTTATAGGATGACGTAGGGGAATTTCGATATCGAAAAAAATGGCGGACTATCGAATTTTATTTTTGATTTTTTATAGAAAATTTTTATCATTTATTAAAAAAAATATATATAAAAGGGGCCCTTTATAAAAAATTGCGTGGTGCCATAGATACTGGATTTTCAAACTGTTTACGACTTGGCGCATGCAAATCGGATGTATAGTTTTTTTGATATGCTGTCAACCAGGTTGAAAAATGTACTTTTGAGAAAAATGCGTACAAAGTTTTGCTGAAGGATAATTCAACATACAAACAAAAAAAATTAAACCGCTGTATCCCCGTCAACTTTACAAATTTCTTTAAAATATTTGGTGAGAGCATTCTAAACAAATGCATCTTTCAGAAAATGAAAAAAAAAATGCCAAAATATTTTTTTTTCACAGTGGTCTGGAGCCTTAATTTAATTCAACCCCCAAAATATCAGCAATCCTGGATCTCTCAAACCAAGGTTTTCCTCTAATAAATAATAAAAACATTTTGAAAGTGAGAATCGTTTATTGACAACTAGCCACCCGGCCCGGCTTCGCCCGGTACAGTGTTGTCCACTATTAAAGACAAAAATTGTTAGTTATATGCATGCTACCACTGAATTTTTTGTAATTAATTTAATTTCAAACAATTATTTCCGACATCTTTTTTTCGTATCTCTAACGGATTAGGCAGCGTTTCCATGAGAGCGCTTTAGCGGTAAATTTTTTCTCGACTCGATTCACTAATACTGTCAATGCTCAGCTCCTAAACGTGCTAGGGTAATTTTTAATACACAGAAATCTTCTGGAGAAATGCAGACCATAAAAGTAAAAACCGCATACACATCCGTTCAGTGGTTCCCGAGATTAGCGCGGTCATACAGACGGACAGACGCTCGCCGGGGAGTTTTTTATAATATGTATTGATAACACGGTAACGGTGAGTTGGACATAGTTTATAACTAAACTATGAGAAATGTCCTAATATCAAATAAGTGACTTTAGAGTATTCAATTTTTTTTAACGATATTTCTGACTTTCGGTAAAACTTAGTAACTCGAATATTGTCGATTACAAGTCAATATTTTTTTGTTTAAATATATACGGTATAAATCCTTTTAAAATAAAAGCACAACACATAATATCTTAGTGATAAAGATTGCCAGCAACAGCGAAAAATCATCTTAAGAATAAAAGAAAAAAAAAAACAATTTTGAAATAATTACAAAAACAGAGTCACAATTATATAGAATTACGCACAGCAGCTTGAATAATGTTAGGTTTATACGATTGAAGACTTGCATTAAAATTTTCTACATATTGAATACATGCAAGTACTGAATTCTGCTGAATGGCGAGTTATATTCCGCATTTATGTGTTTCCAGTAGGTGCATGTAATCTAATCACGTTTAAATAATTACAACCTTGTAAAAAAATTTAAAAAATTACTAATTTAATATTGGCAATTTTATTAAATGAATATTTAATAAAATTCCTAATATTTACTTGGTAATTTTGTTTGCTGTTTACTAAGCTACCCTAATCTGTAACAAAAAACGAAATGATCGATTTAATAAAAGAAACACCCTGCCCAGCATTGTTCACCTATCAAAAGTAAAAATTGTGTTAAATAACACAATTTTTTTATTATTTAAAATCCACAAGAGTTCGCAATATTTATGAGTTTGTTGGATTTGCATTAATCATTATTGTGTGAAAATTACCTGCGCGAAATTCGCGGAAATTTTGTTCTCAATTTCCTTTCTTTGCATCATTCTCCCTGCTCTTGAAAATTTTCACTTGTGGCTCGACTGCGAGATGATATCCCGGCGGGCGAGGGTGGCGCTACGGGGAGGCGGTGACGTCATCCCACATTATAGTCTATTGTGGTATTAAATTAACCCAAAGTCGGAAGGAAGGAATTGGGGTTTAACTGTGCTTAAACGCTTTCCAGTTACGTTTGACGTGTAATATTAAACCAATCATTTGCAAGGAATACTACTTGTATTATAATATCATTTTCGACAGTGTATTTTGATACAATTTTGCTATTTATGTGTTAGTAAGTGATGATACATTTTGAAAGATATTATAGTATATGAAGGATGTGGGAAGAATGGTAAGGTGGAATGTGTTAACGGCAAGTGTTGGGATCATCATTCCCATGAACTCGGTGATCCAAGGAAGGATAGAAGCAATCAGATATCGAGGAACCCACATAAAGGTAAAGATACACATGCTTATTTAGTGGCACGCTTATGAGCACTAATAAGCATGCCCTAACAACTGTACACACTTGCTCATTACTAGCGTGCTTATTAGTGGCATGCCCAAAGCTAACAATCAAACACACATGCTTATTAGTGGCATGCTCTTGTCATAGAATAGAGACGCTCGTGTTCAAAATGGAAACTTTGCAAACTGGAATAGAAAATTCAAGTGAACCGATAAATCAAAACAGTTCCCGAGTTTCCATCCGCACATTTTTGATTTTAGTTTTTATAATTTTTATTGTAAGATTTAAATCATTCACGCCTTTTAATAAAGTTTCATAAACATTATTTCTCGCTATATTATTTTTACACAACGGTGACCGAGTATTCCACAGACATCATTTTATCATCTCCCCAACGCGCCATATTTGTTTCATCTGTCGCGGACTGAGAAGATCGCGTTGATAATACTAGCCGCGAAGCCCGTAATAGGCAAGCCTCTTCACACGTGCTCCAAAGATACCCCTTCTCATGGTGAATGACAGTGGCATGCCATTACTAGCAATGTGCGTACACACATGCCACTAATAAGCAAGCGCTAAAGAAGATCGATACTGCGCGTGCTCACGTGCCGCTAATAAGCATGTGTATCAGTAGCTTAATGCACTGATCTGTTTAAAATTTTGATACTGCGCCTCACTCCTGGAGTGCACAAGAAATGCCCCGGATCAGAACAGATGGCAAAGACCATGCCGTCATCCATAACAATTAGTCGCAGTTACATGAGCATTACTGCTCTCATTTAGAGCAAACTGAAGAATAATATATATCAGAGTCTCGGGGTTTACAATCACGACTGAGTTGAAGAGGGGAACAATAATAATCTACGGGACGTTTGATAACTATGCCTGATCCTCGCAATGTGCTGGTAGTCTTTGATATTTCACATCTATCATATGGTGAGTGCACAAGTTCTTAAGTTTGCAATATTTAATATAAATGGCAGAAACTATAAATACATGTAATGAAAGTGGATTACATATATGGTGTAACAGAGCTAGTCCACAATACTTTGTAGGTTGATTCCTGCTTTGATTTCGAGTCGAAAATGTTCAAGCAACCGTGATCAATAGTTATGAAGATATCGATATCAAAATTTGCAGTTATTTCAATATTTCTGACTTATTTTTTGCAAAACGTTGAACTATCATTAAACTAACTTATACCGATTATTAAAATTCATTAGATTCAAGACAACTCAAATAAGGTTTCGTGGTCACAAATAAGGTCATGGTTGCTTCAACATTTTCGACTCACATTCAAAGCACGAATCTACCTGTAAAGTATTATTTTAGTATTTTGTGCTTCCAAAAATATACATTGACGTCATTCGGATACGAAACTTGTGCTTTCTAAAATAATATTTTAAAAATAAAAATTGCTTTCATAACTCATTTTAGTAATATCTTCATTTTGCTTTACGAGTATGTCCCCGAGTCCAAACAAAGAATTAAAGAATTAAATATGTTTATCACTAAAACTCAAGTATTAGTTTGTATTGCCATAAAATTATGTGGCGTTAAAAGAAAAAAAACGGTCTCGATTAAGTTTTTTTTAAATGAAATAGTCACTTAGTAGGTATCGTAAATATATATTTTTATTTATTTTATTTATTTATTTATTTATTTTCAACAGGCCAAGAGGCCCCAATTACGGAACCGAAGCACATCACAAAACAGCCAGGCTTGAGTAAATCACATAGATTAATTGTGACCTCATCGGAAATCGAACTCGGAACCCTCGGTGTGAGAAACCAATGTCATACCCACTGGGCCATTTTGTTTGTCTCACATGTTACGTATTATTGTTGTTTTAAAAAAATTGATTTGTTTGGTATTTACTCCCTTTATATGAACTCGTGGCGTCTGCTTGCTTGCTTGTCAAAAAAAACTTTAGATCGATTTTTGACCCTTTTACCGTGATCCAATCGAGCTGAAACTTGGCAAGTAGACTCGTGGCGACGATCAAGAAGATCAATCAAATTTTCGTTAAAAAAAATTAATAATTATAGTATAATTTTTTTTAGAAATTTTATTGGTTTTTTCAAATTGTAATCATTAGAATATTTTGATTAGCAACGGCGGCCCGATAACGTCGCGGAATATTTTCTAAATTTGAATTACTCCGTCGATATACATAATAGGTACTTCACTACGAATGTCGAAAATCTAAATTGACTGAGAAATGTTTTTAGAATTTAATCTTCAAAGCATGAAGTGTCTTATCAAAGCTCAAAACATCTTGACATTTTAGAAATATATTAAATTACTGTAAGTTTAGTGTTATGTTATATATTTTAATTCGTCTTTAATTGTTGTTATATTTTACAAAGAAAGGGAGCATAATAAAAACTTGGTTTTTATGGGTTACTTTTTTATTTCTTCTTTTTTTTGTAAATATTTCTACAACCTATGTTAGTAAATAAATAAAGAAATATCTGCTCACGTACGAAGAGGAAAAGTATGTAATAATTTGGGCCAAATCCCCGAACGGAAGCCGTCGCCGTCGAAGAAATAAAATTTTCCCGCCAGGATGAAGGAAATGGAAATCTATTGCACCGGATGAGCTCACGGGGAAACACTGTTTATGTTTCCTGGTTGATTTTCGTCACCAAATGATCTCGCGCATTGAAATCTAAAAAGATCTGGAGTCTGTCAACGGCTGCTTAGGTTTTCGCTGATACTTATTCAGGTCTGTACGAAAAAATCTTAAAAACTTAAAATCTTAAAAATTATAGAATGCCCAAAAATCTGGTCCGAATAGTTTTTAAAATATATATAATTCTCAGTAAAAAAACAAAATAAAAAATAATCAGTACAAAATATTAATATATTTTCATTTTTCGGCATAAATATATGATTTCAAAAAACGTTATCTCTCTGAATGTTTTTAATCTTCTCTCACTGATTACTAAATTTCATTTTTTCAATTTCTTTTTCAATCTAAATTCTTTTAGTGAAAAAATAATAGTGAAATTACTACCCTGATGCATATATTCATCAATGGAATATGTTTCTATACAAAAAATCGTATATATTTTAGACAGTATTTTCCAGATTGCTATAAAGCAGAAAAGCTATAAAACATTGTTTTTTGGAAACCGATAATACCCTGTAAACATTACGTTTGTGCCAAATTATTTAACTCGGCATTGGCGCATGTTTCAAAATCTGTCCAAAATGTGACAAGCTGTTGGTGACATGTGTTTACCATTTTGATTGCAGAACAGCTTTGGCAGTGCCCGACTGTCAAACGTTCATGGACTTGCTACCTGATTCCGTCAAACACTGGGGCCAAACGAATACTACAGTGCAGCCACGTTTAAATATTTATAGAAAATAGAGTGTTGCATGTCTGTTCTCATTGGTTTAAACTATCATAAAAATCGTGATGAAACCGCTATTATATAGTATTTTTTATTTATTTAATTTACACGGATTAATAGCCTTTTTCCTACTTTGCATTTATACATAATATTAACACAACAACATATGTCTAAATTATAAAAATATAATTATACGTCAGTGTAGAAATTGACAAAAAATTAATATTAAAGAGTAGATATATTAGGTCCTTACATATGAAATTCACGTTTTGCCGTACTGGCAAATTTGATCTCAAATATCTTCTCTTTGGTTAGGAATTCCAAATCCAAATTTATACAGCTATTTACTCATGTATTTGTGTTTTGAAAATTATAATTCATTTGTTTTTTCCTCAATTGTTTTTTTCTTTGCGTCACTCAGTTTACAAAATGAAAAACTTGAAATATCGCGTTATTTACGAGTACGAGTTCCACCGTGGCACCAGTGCTGCAGAAACGGCTCGAAGGATTAATGATGTGTATGGCGACGGTGCCGCAAAAGAAAACACAGTGCGTTTTTGGTTCCAACGTTTTCGTTCTGGAAATTTCGACCTGCAGAACAAGCCCCGTGGACGGCCGGAGACCAAAGTTGATAATGAAGAATTGAAGGCTATTGTGGAAGCGGATCCATCGCAAACCACATCCGAGTTAGCTGCAGGCTGCGGTGTTAGTAATAAAACTGTTTTAATCCACTTGAAGCAAATTGGTACGGTGAAAAAGCTTGAAAGGTGGGTACCTCACGAATTGAGTGAAGCAAATCAACAAACGCGCGTTGACTGCTGCGTTGCATTACTCAACCGGCACAATAATGAAGGGATTTTTAATCGAATCATTACCTGTGATGAAAAGTGGATCTTGTACGATAATCGGAAGCGCTCATCGCAATGGCTGAACCCTGCCGAACCAGCCAAACCATGCCCCAAACGAAAATTGACTCCAAAAAAGTTACTTGTGAGCGTTTGGTGGACTAGTGCTGGTGTCGTTCACTACAGCTTTCTTAAATCTGGCCAGACGATTACGGCAGATGTCTATTGTCAGCAACTGCAAACCATGATGAAAAGCTAGCTGCTAAACAATCGAGGCTGGTTAATCGCTCTAGGCCACTGCTGCTTCATGATAACGCTAGACCACACACTGCACAACAGACGGCTACCAAATTAGAGGAGCTTCAATTGGAACGTCTAAGACATCCACCGTACTCTCCGGACCTTGCCCCAATAGATTACCATTTTTTTCGAAATTTGGATAACTTCTTGCAAAGGAAAAAATTCAACTCCGATGGGGCAGTCCAAACCGCCTTCAAAGATTTTATTGATTCCCGTCCGAATGGTTTTTTAAGTAAAGGGATCGATGAATTACCTATGAGATGGAAAAAGTGCATAGATAGCAATGGTACATACTTTGATTAAATAAATATATTATAATAAAAAAAATCGGCTTTATGTTCCTCCCATACTAAACGTCAATTTCATATGTAAGGACCTAATATAATACAATAAAACACATTTATAATAAAAAAATTGAAAACGTAGAATATAAAAGAGTAGAAAAATAATACAATGAAACACATGAATAATAGAAAAATTTTAAACAAAAACATAAAAGTATTTAGGAGTAATACAATTAAGCACGTGAGATATAATTCAATAAAACACAAATAATGAAAAAATTTTAAAATATAAATACATAAATGAGTAATAATATAATACAATAAAACACATGGACAATAAAAAAAATTGAAAACACGATTAGTATACGTGCACTTAACATGAATGTGTCACTATACCAAATATATAAAATTGACATATCTCGGTTGGATTAGACAAAATTTTAAATATACATATTTTAAACCAGTGCATATGTGTAATATAAGAATACATAGTTAAAATTACAACATATCAATATAGGTATATTTGAAAAATAATACATTACCCTGGAGTAAAATATTTTGAAAATAATTTGTATTGTATTAAAGTGTGCAATACAAAGTACCTATTGTTTTCGATATGATGAATACTGCATAAAACAAATATTAGTATCATATTTTGTGTAGGTGTTTTAGTTAAGCTAAAATACCCTCCAGGGTATGCTTGGCTACAACAGTTTAGAGACTAGAAGGAATGTGTATCTGATTACGCATTTTTATCGATTGTTGCGCGGTATGATCGATAATCCTGAAATTATGCGGAGCATTGGTTTGTATGTTCCCGATAATTACCTAAGACAGCGTCAGCATAGATTGTTTCACATTCCAATATACAGGACCAACCTGCCAATGGTTATGCTTGTTGGAAGAGCTAACGCCATGCTGAACAATATCACTCTGGATATCGATCTGTTCCATGTCTCTGAGAGGGTATTCCAAAGCAGGATTCTCCTACACCTTTGATGTGAATGATTTTATAATGTTTAATATTTGCTTGTTTATATATGCTTAATTCTAACTTATTTATAACATTTATGAATTAAATTTTGTGTTTGTAATGTAAATGTTATATAAAAAAATAAATTGAATTGAATTGAAAAAAACTCTGTAATGAATTAATGTAATGTATTAATCTAATTTAACTTTTTGTATTTTATTAAGTTAATTAAAATTTTTGTAATGTTTTAATTAATTACTAATGAGTAGACCTTTCTCCATTTAAGGAAGACGATCGAATTGGTATTTGTAAGCCGTGCGTACGAGGCACATTGTTTCGTTGTGTTGGTGTTTATACTCGTAAACACCAACACCACGAAAAAATGTGCGGCGTACGCACAGCTTACGCAAACTATTTCGATTGTCTTTCTTAATTGCAAACAGGTCTAACTTTTGCGAAATTTTGTGTTGCAAAATGAAATATGTAACATGCCCTAAAACAGGCCTGTCTAGTTGGGCAGTTATATATTTTATCGTATGATAAATAATTGTATTGTAAATTAAATGTTTAATTTTAAAAGTAGGTAGAAATCTGTTTGTTTCATATTTGTATCATATTAGCAATAGTATATTGTATCTGCATAGTTATCGTAAAACAAGTCATAAGCCCAGATAGCAGATATTCATCCGTATTCTGAAAATAACAATGTCTGGATCTCTAAGATCTTTATCCCAACACTTAATAGACGATAATAAAAATAAAAATGTCCAGAGCGGATTTTGGAATTCTACGGCTCAAATACACTGTATTAGAAGATGATATAGAAAGATTGTTTCTTACAAACGTATTAATTTCTTCATCCACAGCGTTCAGATGAAATATCATGGCTAAACTTGTCATGACCGCGTTCGGCGTTACCGCGTATTCAAATCTTCCCATCTTGGCATTTGACGGATAACAATTTACATCTTTCTCCCTCCCTCTATATCTATCTCATGTAGAAACTTACAGAAACAAACACCGACGTAAAGCTATGTCTCGTTTATTTTTTTATTTTATTATCGTCTATTAAGTGTTGGGATAAAGATCTTAAAGATCCAGACATTGTTATTTTCAGAAACGGGCCGATTGACAAAATCTTTTCTTGGAGATATTATTAAAACCTGTTTGTGACATGGCCAACTTACGTTGCGTTATACATAGGTGAATAAGTATGTGAAACACAATCTTTTACGTGAGAAAAAGTAATTAATATTATATTCGTTCATAATATACCAGGAGTTAACATAGTTTCACGTTAGTTCTCTATTGATTTTCTTTAAATATTATTATTCGCACATTCTATTTGTGCAGTAGTGCCTGTTACCGTTTTTATTGACCAATTAGTACAATGCAGCAGAACAATCATTTATTTGATAAGCCAAGCTACACTTACAATACTTTATTTCTACTACAATACTTTATTTCTAGCATATACACGATTTCGGAAAACATAAAAAAAACATATTTAATTTTTTTTCGAATTAGCGCTTTACGCGTACTAAGCCAATTGAATCATCAATTATTTTAATTGAAATTTTATTTAATTAAGATAAATTATAGAAATCTCACAAAAACGAAGCTATTTATATATGAGAAACGTGTATGGAAGTCTCCTATGCGACGGCCCAGGGCTTACAACCCGTACAAGTTGGTTTAAGTGATCACTATACCCAATGCAACGTTCACCAATTCCATCGTAAGAACATCCACACATTATCAAATTTTTTGAACGTTCTTCGTGTATATTCGAATTCTACGAACTTCCTTGTATTCGAATGGTCTATGCTAGAGACATCTGTAGTTTTTTCTCATTAACTAGTTAGTATACAATGATTTCGCAGCTAGTAATGATACCCCTATATTTTAATGTGTAATTTAAGGTTTCATCTGCAACGCTTCTGGCAACTTTGTATGTAATGTGTATTCGTTAATTATTTTTTACCACCGTCTCTCACGGTCATGGTAGAAATAAGAAGGACGTTTTCTTTTACTATCCGCGGTCTTAGGGCTTGTTCAGACACAACGGGGACCGCGCGGTTTCAGAAGCGTGGTGTCCGCCTTGGGTCTTATTTATGTAGGTATTTATGTAATCGTTCAGACGTAACCGCGCGGTTCCCACGCGATTCCCGCGTGTCTGAACGAGCGCTTACACACTTACCGAGCCGTCACGACTCGTGACACATCGACACACAAGCGTGACGTCAACGATTCGTAGAATGTCTAAATTTCAATCTATTCTTATTCTGGACCATTTAAAAAAAATGTATAATATGCTTTCGTTGGGGTTGATATTTTCGTCTTGACTATTACAGACGTTTTTCTTAGTAAAGAAAAATGTTTGAAATCTTAAATTGAATTTTTTTATATATCTTTTTCTAGTTATTTACTATGATAATGAAATTTCTATATATCTTATTTATTTGTTTTTATGTTTACGTAATTTGATAAATATTCCATCAGCTGCGTCGGGCATTTAGTCTTTTAAAATAAACTTTAGATTACTACCAAATAAATCGAAATAAAATATTTATCTCCTTATTTTTCTATCACAATTATTATCATATTGTTCGCATTTTAATTTATCGTAATATTCTAATATGTTGCTTTTTTCCAAAAAATATATGTTAACTTATAACTCATATTAGTTTAAAAATTAACCAGTTGTTTAGAGTTTTGATTTCATAGTGAATCCTTTCGTGCAATAAAATATTTATGTATATGTATATACTCGTATATATGTATACTTAATAATGGACAATCGTTAATGAAACCGGCAACGATAATCAATATTACGTGACAATCCCATCCCAATAATAATAATTTCGTCGTTTGTCTGTCTGTCCGTAACTTCCTGTATCGTTGGTAAATTTTTTTTAATAGAGATGCGAACACGGAATAAGTGTCACATCAATTATCTTACTATTTTCAAACTAAGCTAAACGCTTGTGCTATGAGAATATTAACTTGCTGGTCTGGAGTGAGGTTCGATCCCGCGACCTTTGGATCACGAGGCGAGAGTCCTAGCCACAAGACCAACAAGCTACCCTATTTTATAAAAAAAAATCCTTCGTTTTAATTTCCATTTTTCATTTTCTTTTTATTCATGACATGACGTAAATTTTTTTGTCAAATTACATCTAGTACAATATTTAATACAGATATACCTATAATTAATAAATGTAAATACATTTATTAATTATAGGTATATCTTAGTACATACAATTCATGAATAAAATATAATAAATTCATACAAATAAACGTTTTCCTCTCCATAAAAGAGCTGACGCTCGTGCTTATGGGAGGAGTAATCACATCAGTTCATTTCATGGATGTTTGCAGTGAACCAAAAACGAGTGAGTTCGGCATCCCGCAGGGTACGGTTTTGGGTCCATTACTATTTATCATTTACGTCAACGATATTTTTACACAGGGCCTTAACGGAAATGTGATATCTTACGCTGACGACACCGTTATTGTATTGGAAGGTCCTAACTGGGATACAGTAAACGAATTAGCGAATGCTGATGTAAATAAATTGAAGTGCTGGTTCGACACTAACCTTTTATCACTAAACACGGAAAAAACTTACGTCATTCTCTTTTCTATTAATAAAACAAAAATAGATCCGGTACCCAAAATTATTATTCATTATAATAAATGTAATATGATTGATTGTAACCAAACGTGCTCAATACTTAAGACAACTGACAAACTTAAATATTTAGGTGTATATATAGATCAGAATTTAAATTGGAAATTTCATATCTGTGAACTAGTCAAACGACTAAGAAAATGTATTTATATATTCATTAGAGTAAGAAATGTTCTAAAAACTAATAATTTAAAAATGCTATATTATGCTACTATACAATTACTGCAATACGGTATTATTGGATGGGGAGGATCATACGCGATCACATTAAATCCCATAAGGATAATCCAAAGATTAATTATTAAAATTATTTTGAAGAAACCCCAAAAATTCAGAACTGAAACTTTATTTAAGGGGGGGGGGGTAAGGTTAATTCGTACAAAAAAGGCATGTTTTTGTGAATTTTTTGTGACGACACAGTTAAAATCTCTTTATTAAAACCAAGGGTACATTAAAGTATGGCATTTGAAGAATATTGTGTAAAATTTTCAAGAAGAAATATAACAAAATACGGCAATGGCAGCAATTATTCGGACGTGTCTCGGAAAAAAGTAGAATTGCGGTGTCCATCATAACTTGGTGCTAAATCAAAAAATCAAAGTTCATTCGTTAGATAACAGACTTTTCCAGGTAACGCTGGGAGGGTTTTTTGAAATTTCAATTTTTTGGAACACTTTGAAGGGAAAAACGCGATTTTTTGCGAAAAATATCGACTAATTTGTTTTATTAAAAAATAAAAATTAATAACATATTTGAAAAAAGTCTCCAGCGTTACCTCGTAAATTATGTACAGAAATAGTGTTCAAAATTTCAAAAGGATCGGTACAGTAGTTTTGAAGTTATGATGGACACCGACTTTGAAAACGTGAGATGTGGGGAAAACGCTTTAAAGTTTTGCACACTGTAAAATTCAAAATAAAACTCAACACTTATTTTATACTTACACATAATCCTCGATGCCATGTTCATACAGAAAAGAGCTTTCATCATCAGCATCTTCTTGTCCTTGTCTACTCAAAACTCTTCCAATACAATAGCACGTCCGGTAGTCCTCAGGTGAGCGCGTCTCTTAGCTGCCCGAGCAGGTATAGAAAATCAGTCTGAGTATCGCTCAAATGTTCATAATTTCGTCAATTTTGCTCCGATTGACTTGAAATTTTGACACAATATTCTTGCGATATTAAACATTTATTTAAAAAATTAAAAATAAAATGCAAAAAAAAGTTAAAAACCTTCCCCTCCCTTAATATAATGTTAATACAGTTGACACAATCTGTAAGAAATATTCAATATTACAGATATTTAAAGAAAAGAGGACAAATAATTTACAAACTTGTCACTCGACTAGATTTGAGAGTGATTTAAAAATTCCTAAATTTAATACCACGTTTTTTCAAAACAGTTTTCTATATACAAGTATACATAACTTCAATAATTTACCCACAGAAATAAAAAACATTGAGGACTACAATAAATTTAAATACAAGTTGAAATGTTTTTTTTTTACATTGAATGCTAGAAGATTGTTGTCTGGCCACAATTTCTGGTGTATTGATATTCTCGTTTGCTGGTTAGTGAACTTTTACCCATGAAGGATAATTTGCGGACAAGGCGGTCTCGTCTGCGTGGAATACTAATTTACCGTTGATTTTGTTGAGATGTGTCCTTTATGTGAGTGAGGAATGATAGAGTTCTAGGGACCGTACCTTGGGGGAATCCAAATTCACCTATGGTGGATTACTTGGAGATTCATTTCATCTGACTATCTGAGGTATATTCGGTGAATGGCTTCTTACCCGTTTGGGGCCGTTTGGTCAGTCCCGTTTTCTTTTCTTTTGGTTCTGATACGGGTTGTTCGTATGGAGATACCGTTGAGTACGTCCCACGAATCGATGAATATACCTGTATAATTATTTGATTTGTCCAATTTATTTTGCAAGATGGTGAATGTTTTGCGGTTGCGCCCTGTGTGCATATTCCCCCAGTGAACCCGAATGGGTTCTCATTTATTATAGAATTGACTTTGTGATTGATTGCTTATTATTTATATTATTGTTTACTTAACTGCTTATTCTATAAACTGTATTATTAACTAAGATTTGATGTATTAGAGTTTCTTTTCTTTCCTTCCAATTGTTATATAATTAGATTACACTACCTATACCTATGATTGTAAGTGGTTATCCCTCACCACACACAAGAATATAATTCTTTTTGGTGAGGTATACACACACAAAAAATATCGATTTGTAAACATTTATGTATGATTGTAGAAAAAAATATTATATATATATATATATATATGTATATATATTATTAATTAAATAAATAAAAAAATGGATATTAAAATCGTAAAAGTTGTTAAGAATATTGAGAATAAAATAAATGAATATAAAGTGAAGCTCGTATGAATTTCAAGAGGTTTTTCTACTTCATTTTTAAATGACGTAAGGTCTGGAATTGATTTTAATTTTTCGGGTAATGAATTGAATGCTTTAATTCTTACACATATGTATTCTTCTTTCATGTCTGCATTTATGCGGCGATCTCAATCAGAGGATACACGACTTGTAATGTATCTCCACAAATCTCCTTGGTAGCCCTTACCGCTGACTCCAGGGTTGTTCCATGTAATTGCAATGCATCCTTTCACCGTTGAGGTATGCTTCCAGATATTTACGCTGGTGTCGCGCCCTATATAAGCTCCCTTTCTCAGCATATAAAACGTAAACGCAAGCCACTATTTTTAGGAATAATTATTTTCATAATTGGATGTAGACTTACACAACAAAACTTATATAAATATATTAGCGACAAAAAAAAAATGGAAAATGTGCGTGCAAATGTAACCTACAGAAGAAGTATTTTAAAATAAATATGTTTATATTATTTTTGAAGAACGTAACCATATGTCATTTAATCTAACCTAACCTCTTAAAGAAAATAAATGAACTAAATACATATATAAATAAATAAATAATTATCTAACTAAAGAAGAAGCCTCCATAAACGTCGAGCTTGCATGCGAAGATGTGTGAATGTAGATGAAGCGAAAGTTGTATGTCAGGACTGAAGAGTATCCTCTCTTCTTCTTCAAATGTAGCAAATTTATTTTGTGGTAACATAATTATAATTGATATAAATTAACTTTGTTAAAACCACTTATTTATTGAAAAAATTCAACATGTTTCGAAGCCAATGGCTTCTTAATTATCCTGACGAAGAAGCCATTGTCTTCGAAACATGTTGAATTTTTGCAATAAATAAGTGGTTTTAACAAAGTTAATTTATATCAATTAGTATCCTCTCTGCCTACCCCCACGGGAAAACGGCGTGATGGTAAGTTAGTTAGTTAATCTAACTAAATAAGTAAATAACTTATAAATATTATAATAAATAAATAAACTCTATGCGGGAGAGGTATTATGATATGTATGTTTGAGATTTTTTTCATTTCGAATCCCGAAAATCTTAACAATTTTTGAACACCCAATAAAGCGGCAGGTAGGTTCCTTTTTAAAATTTAAACGAAAATATATCTCACTATACTGTTTTATAGGTGAAACTAAACACATTCTTAGATTTTCACGGCCGTCACACCATAACAGAATTTCTTCTTGCTTGTTCTGACGTGGGTCATTTTTTATTACAGCCGATATGTCGGACAACATTTCTGTGCCCATCAACAAAACTGGTGTCATCAGTCCCGATGACAGCTGTTTAAATTTGACCCAAAATACAAAAATCTTACTCTTGGCAGAATAACCCAGAATTATTATTATTTTTCAACATTTGCATTAATTTGATTCTTATTAATTTCAAAACACTAACAAACTTTGTATCAACCACTGTTATTATTCACAAAGTTATTGTGCTCCCGTCCGAAGATACAGTGGCATCGAAACCCGTCGACGTAAAATTTATCAATGTGGTTTATAAGGGTGTTTTTAAGAGGTACAGTACTTTAAAATGGAATAAAACCCATAAAAATAATTTTAATAAAGATAAAACTAATAATTAAGTAAAGATAATTTTACGTCAGTCGTGTTTACATATAGGGTTTTTTTAGCGGCTTGTTTTTCGGAATGGCAACATTTTCCAACGACATCCGATTTGATAGCTTATTTGTGCTTAGTTCCGTTTGCCCTTTCATCATGAGTAGTAGGCTTACACCAGAACAACGTTGAAAATTTCGCATTTTTTTTCGAAAACGTGGTACAGCAATCATATTCAAACACTAATCGCATAAAATTATCTTTTCAATAAAACCAATACCACAGCCATATCACGATTTTTGTATATTTTATTTCATTTTGAAGTACAATACCTCTAAAATAAAACAACCTGTACAAAGTTGTTAGTTATAAAAATTAATAATTATGTATATCCAATTATAAAGTAAACGCTACAAGTCTCGAAAATTTTCATTAATTTTATTTATCTTACGTCGTATCTAATGCGTTTTTTATTGATGTTCAATTTTAACATATATTTTTAACTGAACTCGTTTTTATGAATATAATCTAAGAAAAGTATCTAGAAGCGCTGTAAAAGAAAAGTAATTTCGCTTCTAAATTTCACCGCATCCACGATCTAGCGGGAGAGACGCGTACGAATTAGTTTTAAAATACCTTTTTCCTTAAGGTCGCCTGTATCTACCCCCCGGCCCCGCCACTTAGGGTCGTTCCACGTAGCGCGATGCGAAGTTTCCTCCCCCGCCGCGTCAGGCTTCCGCGGCGCGCGAAGTAGACGGGCCGGTTACTTTAAGGGAGGTTACCGACTCCATTGTGAGTTTTATACGACTCGTGTTTCATATTCTTCTTATTATTTAATATAGTATTAACCGCTAAAACCATGGTGACCACTAGGGACTTGGCATGACTAGATACATTTTTTTTGAAGGACCGTTACGTCGTAAATATAAAATACAGACGAATATGATAATACAATTATTGAAATGTGATACATACATACAAGAAAATCTTGCGACATTGTGTACATATGTATTAACTCCCCAAACTGAAACATTCATATTCTTTAACTGATTTAATCTACTATGCTATGTACTTACTTCATCGACATCAAATTCTCTAGTTAATTAAATGGACTAGAATCCTAGCGCCCAAAGATTTATCTGGGAAATGTTGGATATTAAAAATATGATTGCGTTCTAGTGCGAAAATCACTGATGTAAGATAGAACAAACGTGATATAGCTTAACAATATTTTTATATGTAGATACGTTGTAAGAACACAGTTAATTGAAATAAATTATAGAAGTCTCACAGAGACGAAGCTATTAATATGAGAAATCTTTTTATACAATGGCCCAGGGCTTACAACCTGTTTAAGCTGCCTTAAGTGATCACTCTACACAGTGCAACGTTCATATACGTTGCACTGTGTAGAGTGCAACTTAGATGCCACACATTATCAATTTTTTTATAGTTCTTTATATGTTCAAATCTGAGAATCTTTCGTTTGTTTGAATGGACTATGCTAGAGACATCTATAACAATTTCTCGTAAACTACATAGATTTTTGCATCTGGTCATGATACCTATAATAATGATAGAGGTATCATTACTAGCTGCGAAAACCTATGTAGACATAGCTTCGTCTCTGTGAGACTTCTATAATTTATCTTAAGTGATGTAGTCCAGCTGGGAGAGCATTCTGTTGCTAATAGTAAGGCTTCGGATTCTAATTCAGCTGTGGTTTTCGAACGAAATATTTGTTTCTGCATTTTTCCTAGATAATATATATATTCATAGATAATTTATAAACTTGGATTGGCTACTGATGTCAATATCATTCATTCTGTGGACTCTTGCCAACATGGTTATTGTAGTCGCCAAAAATCGCCAACGTAGCGTTTTTATTCACTTTTATCGAATCGTTTGTATTTACTTTCAAATTACTTCAATAAATGGAGCTCAATATTCTTTATTGTTTGTTTATTGACATTCACCCAATAGCCATTTCAATATAATGAACAGAAAATATGAAAAAAGAGTCGTAAATTATATTTTTAAATAATCCTACTGGCGAATATTCTAATGTATGTCAAAAAAGAAAATGAGAAAAAATGTTAATAGTAAATTAAATATTATAAATAACCAGGTTCTGTAGCAAATAGTTATCTTTTAAATTTGTTTTCATATTCGTTCTTAATTATTTATTAATCTCCAGTATTTTTTTATTTTATTTTTATTTAAAAAGTAATGGAAACCTAAGAGGTTTATGGGTAACATTTTTACATGATTCAATATAAGAAAATATATTAATATAATTCAGATACAAAGGCATTTTTTATACTTGGCTGAGTTTTAATATTTTTGTCACATCTGTTTTGAATTGTCAGTGTCAGTGGTCAGTTGTTTGGTCTGTTGTGGCAGGTCATTGTACAGTTTTAGTCCGTTGCATATTAGTCGGGATTGTCGCTCTTTTTGTTTTGGCGTGTGTTATGTGATAGTTTTGAGCCATTCTAGTGTTATGTCGGTGTTTTTCGTGTGTTTTGTCTAATTTTATGTCTTAGTCTTGTATTTCGCCAATTGCTAGTTTGTGAATGATTTCAAGTGTTTCGATTTTTGTAATGCTTTCGATGTTTAATTGTTGTGTTATACGTAAACAGTTTCAGCTGGTGTCCGGTATTTCAGATCATAGACCATTTTTATTTTGTTAATTTAATTTTTATTATTTTTAATTTTATTAAAGTATACATTGTATCCTGATGAAGGGACCATTGGCCCCGAAACATATTGGTATTTTCAACAAAATAGCGCTGTAAACAACATATATTATTGTTAATTATACAAAAAAGAATGTAATTTAGACGGCATTGGTCGATGTTTATCCAAGAGACAAACCTTTCGGTTTTATTTAAAAGCATCTTTATGTGTCGCCAGGTGTCACGCGTGCATGCGCGAGAATGGTTGATATGCATAACTATTTTAAGAATGTGTCTGATTTATTTGCATTTTTTGGTTATGCTAAATTATATTTTGGTAGATTATTTATTAATTTTTGATAATAAATTGTTTTAATCTTTGATGAAAACACCGGATATAAAATGCTTTCTGCTTGTTGAATTTTATTTTTGTTACTTGCATTGTGCCCGGAATAACATTTTTTAATTCCGATTTATCATTTTCTGGGAAAAAAATTCGTATTTGCTATAGAAATAAAATATTTATCCATAAAAGCTCATAAAATTTTCTCCTGATGCGATGAATGATGTAAAGATCTCAGATGAAAATATGAATTGAATCCTGCCTATGCGTTGTTTGTTGTGTATGTTTGAGAAAGGCTCAAATTTATTATTTAGCTGTACTCCGCTAAATAATAAATTTGATCAGCAGATCCATTAAAAATGAGCAAATTCTTTATTTTATTTCGCAACAGCGTTATTGTGTGCTGTCGATATTCCATTATAAAAATAATCAGAAAGCACGTAATAATCCAAAGTGAATTTCATAACGATGTTTAAAGAATGATATTAAAATTATTTACTTGTTCCGGCACTCTAAATTTGTTCGACTAATGGATGTATAAGTAAATGCGTTATTATTTTTTTGTCCTATTTGTTACTCTTATATCGTTTTAATGTGAATCACTTTAAATCTAGACGTTTCCTTTTTGGGGATGACTCACTTATTATTTAACAAATAAAATTATAATTATATTTACATGTCGGTTCCTAAGCAATAAGAAATAATATTTATTCATATTATATTTAACAAAAATCGTAAATAAAATTTCGGTTAAAAAAATTTTCGATTAAATAAATTTCAAAAAAAACCTCGAGGTTTTTTTTATATATGTCGGATAATTTTTTTTAAATGTCGAATAAAAAAAAATCGAAAAAGAATTACTATAAAAAGTTACGGGCGTTACACGAAGTTATGGGGACGGGCAGATTGACGGACGGACAGACAAACAACGAAATTATTGTATTAATTATAAGTGTTGTAATAATTGTGATAACATTCGTTGAGCGGACGTGTACGAATATAAAAAATATTATCCAATAATTTAGCGAAATGCGACTGAAGTCTTCTTAGTCTCGGCACAGTGGTCGTGGTCACTGACGTAGGCATTTATTCTTCCTACTCGTCTATTACGCTTTTCCACCTGTTTTTCTGGAAGATTCTTTTTGTTTCCATACATGAAAAATGGCTTAGCGGAAAGCGGTTCACGTCAAACGAGGAAGTCATCGCCGTAACAGAGGCCTGTTATGCGGAGTATTTTTCTGAAGCAAATCGTGTCTTTTAGATAGCTTAAAAATGTTGGAATATCACTGGACTAGGTCTATCGAGCTGAAAGGGGACTATATTGAGAAATATTTAAGATGTATTTTTTCCATATCAAAGGTACTAATCATACATACCTTATACAGCACTCTCCGTAATATCCTGTTCGTGATATGGTCAAAGCACCCAAAGAAACGCAGTTGAAGAAGTTGGCATTGTTTAAGTTTGCAGCTAAAGTAATATTTCTACTTTACATATCCGGAATCGATATCGCGGTTCATTTTTGAAGTAGGTATACATTTTTATAATTTTTTTAATTAAATCACAGATTATAAAATAGTACAGCGTTGAATTAAAACCCCTTATTTAGGATAAGGGATTGGGCAAAGGAAGAACTTCCCCCTCGCGTGTGTTTATGACACATTTATACTGCAGGTAAAGCATTTACGCTTGCATAATTAAATCCCCTGTTTAAAAAACGCATTTTTTACTATAGACGTTGTTTTTTTAATTTCGTTCCAAACCTTATATCTTTAAGTAAAAACGTCTGTTGGTAATAAAGCGCGAGACATAATATTTCTAAAGAGTATTTGGTTTGACCTTTTCATAATTGTTTCAAAATTTACAAGCTCGTAACAATTTTTAAAACAAGTCAAACGTATCGAAACCAGCCGTAGCACCTGAAAATTAAGACTTTTCCGTTCCTGATGGAATCATCATCATCATCTTCATCCTCTTGTCGGGGTGTAATAGGGTCGGGGGCCCAAAAACTCGACAAGGTGCTTCCATATTCCCCTGTCTTGCGCTGCTTCCGCACTAGTCAACCAGTCCAGACCCATTCATTTTTTATTGAAATTTTGTTGTTGCTTCTCCCAGCTTAATCTGGAGCGACCCACCGGTCTTCTTCCTTCCGGGGTTGTCAAGAGGATTCTACTTGGTATTCGTTCCTCGATGGAATCAATTTTGTAAATACAAATATATACCCATTTTATCGGTACGCGTATTAAAACAGCTACGTATTTGTTTTGTCTCCGTTAAAATAATCTTTTTCTCAATGTTAAATTGAAAGAATCTGTTAAATAAATCTGCAAAATTATCATTGTCTTTCTGCGTCGTCCATTTTTACATATTTTATCATAACATGTATTTATGTCATCCTGTTGGATGACCAAATAAATAAATGTAGGGACTGTAGCTTCCTGTCGAGTATCACTGACGTTCGAACGTAAAGTTTAATATTTATTTTGAATACACATATACATATTTTTTCTCTTCTGAATTGTAACGCAATGTTTTAACAAACAAAAAATACATCAATTTGCAAACAAACAATGCCGGAAAGAAGAGTACCTACCGGCACACGTACCCCCGAACCCCGCCAAATAATTGTGCAGCTTGAACGTTTTCGGGAATTGCTTTTTCATTGCCTGACCGCTTGATGGGGAAAGTGTGGAATTTCCTTTTGTTTTCATTTTCACGAAACGATACGCCTGCCCCGCTCGTCAGCGTGGCAACATTGTTAACGCGAGCGATTTTAGTAACAACGTGTGAACACGAGCAATTTTAAACAGTTAACTGTTAACGTTTTTGTACGTATCACAGATCCTTTATAACTTTTTCAGAAAATGACTCAAAACATTGATTTTTTAGATTAAACTAGCTGTGCCCACGCGGCTTCGCACGCGTAGATTTTTAGTACACTGTTTGGATCGTCATAGAACTTTCGCGAACCTTCTAGAACAATCTCCTTCCAAAACTGTCAAGAAATTTATCGAATATACAAGAACCTTCTAGACACACCCACAGATTCATGCCACTCAGTTTAAAACCTTATAGAACTTTCGGGAATTTTCTAGATCCTTCTCCTTCCAGAACTTTCTAGAGAAGATTTTTCCGGAACCTTCTAGACTCACCGAAACAGTCGGTGCGCCTATTTTTAAACAATCTGAAGCATTTGCGGCCTTCTCGTAACAAAAAATGTGCTAGAAAGCACATTATCGTCACCCACTCCCACCCACGCACAGCCACCCCCACCAAACTCGCATATTTTCGATGTGACACCAAGGGCTATCCACCACCATAACCACCGGTGGGTGGTTGTGGTGTGGAAACATGGGTTTCTTTATATATATATATATATATATATAAAATTATTTTTAATCAATATTTATAGCTATTATATATATATATTTATTAGGTCCTTACATATGAAATTGGCGTTTTGCCGTACTGGCAAATTTGATCTCAAATATCTTCTCTTTGGTTAGGAATTCCAAATCCAAATTTATACAGCTATTTACTCATGTATTTGTGTTTTGAAAATTATAATTCATTTGTTTTTTCCTCAATTGTTTTTTTCTTTGCGTCACTCAGTTTACAAAATGAAAAACTTGAAATATCGCGTTATTTACGAGTACGAGTTCCACCGTGGCACCAGTGCTGCAGAAACGGCTCGAAGGATTAATGATGTGTATGGCGACGGTGCCGCAAAAGAAAACACAGTGCGTTTTTGGTTCCAACGTTTTCGTTCTTGGAAATTTCGACCTGCAGAACAAGCCCCGTGGACGGCCGGAGACCAAAGTTGATAATGAAGAATTGAAGGCTATTGTGGAAGCGGATCCATCGCAAAACCACATCCGAGTTAGCTGCAGGCTGCGGTGTTAGTGATAAAACTGTTTTAATCCACTTGAAGCAAATTGGTAAGGTGAAAAAGCTTGAAAGGTGGGTACCTCACGAATTGAGTGAAGCAAATCAACAAACGCGCGTTGACTGCTGCGTTGCATTACTCAACCGGCACAATAATGAAGGGATTTTAAATCGAATCATTACCTGTGATGAAAAGTGGATCCTGTACGATAATCGGAAGCGCTCATCGCAATGGCTGAACCCTGCCGAACCAGCCAAACCATGCCCCAAGCGAAAATTGACTCCAAAAAAGTTACTTGTGAGCGTTTGGTGGACTAGTGCTGGTGTCGTTCACTACAGCTTTCTTAAATCTGGCCAGACGATTACGGCAGATGTCTATTGTCAGCAACTGCAAACCATGATGGAAAAGCTAGCTGCTAAACAACCGAGGCTGGTTAATCGCTCTAGGCCACTGCTGCTTCATGATAACGCTAGACCACACACTGCACAACAGACGGCTACCAAATTAGAGGAGCTTCAATTGGAATGTCTAAGACATCCACCGTACTCTCCGGACCTTGCCCCAACAGATTACCATTTTTTTCGAAATTTGGATAACTTCTTGCAAAGGAAAAAATTCAACTCCGATGGGGCAGTCCAAACCGCCTTCAAAGATTTTATTGATTCCCGTCCGAATGGTTTTTTTAGTAAAGGGATCGATGAACTACCTATGAGATGGCAAAAGTGCATAGATAGCAATGGTACATACTTTGATTAAATAAATATATTATAATAAAAAAAAAATCGGCTGTATGTTCCTCCCATACTAAACGCCAATTTCATATGTAAGGACCTAATATTCTAGATAATATATCTTATATATATATATATCTATATTATATATATATATTATATATATATTATATGAAGGTTTTCACGGGTGTTAGAAATGTTATTATTAATTTCTTTGTGGGTAACCCGCGTCAAAATCTGGTCCTCAGAAGGAATTATTGACCACAATGACCACAGTACCCAAATTTAGACTTCGACTTACCAGACCTCACTTGGTAATAAGCTTCCGATACGAATGTACGTGCTCGCACTGCCCCTCGTGACGGAAATTTATTAACAAGACAACCTGAAGATGCCTGTTGTGATTCAGGCGAAACGTCGGTCGACGAATGTTCCTTCTGAGGACCAGATTTTGACGCGGGTTACCCCCAAAGAAATTAATACTAACATATATAATATATATTATAAA
>JADDOH010000052.1:0-299248 GCA_016648135.1 Agrypnia vestita
TAAAATTTAGGTATTCAAGGTTTTTTTTCAATTCACCTTTCAGAAAATAAAAATGGGATTGGGAAGCAGACGAGCATTTTATATATTATAATACTATAATAGGGAATTTACAAAGTGGACCTGTGTGATTTGGCCACACAATTAATAAAGTCCTGTCGCTATCTCATTTAAAAATAGTTTAATCGTAAAAAATGCTGACGTAAATAAAAGTACCACAGTTGGTAATCAAGAAATTTTGCTGCCCTATCAAAATATAACTGATTTTTTCTAAAACGCGTGGAGTTGTTTCTAAGTAAATTCCTAATCTTATGAGATATTGCCCAAAAGCGTACTTTTTCCAATGATGTATCTAATCAAAAGAAAATAATTTGTAAAATAATTAATCAGAATTATTTTTGTTTTATTTTTAATTGCCTAAAATTGGGAATTCACCCAAACCTCGCTTGACCTCGCTTTGTGCATCATTAAGGGTCGTTTTCACCAACGTTAGTGGCGGGTGTATTTTGTGTAATTAAAGTGTTCCGAATCTGTGTGTTTTTGTAAATTAAAGTACATAGTTTTAATTAAAATACAATGTCTGATTCGTTGATCGCTGAGTGTTCGGGGTTGTCACCTGTAAAAAAAAGACTCAAAACATATATTTCCAGTGCAGAAAAAATGTGTGTCATAAATGTTTTCAAAACGAAAACACGCAATGGAACAAAATCCATCTATTTATTTAACGGATGTACAAAAAATGGTAGCAACGGCTACGGGCATTAGCTACACATCAGTACGAAGGATCATCAAAGAATACAAAGAAAATGGAGTGTTACGATCGCCGAAAAAGAAAAAAACAATGCCAAATATTTTAAATGAAGTAGACGATTTTGATAAATGTGCAATAAGACGAATCGTCCATAACTTTTTTTTCCGGAATGAAATTCCAACAATTGACAAAATTCTAAAAGTTGTTAACGAAGATGACAGTTTACCTAATTTTAGGAGAAGCACATTTTACAAACTTTTAAAATCTCTTAGCTTTAAGTATGAAAAAAGATCTCGCAACGGTATGCTCACTGAGCGTTCTGATATAATACTTTGGCGCCGAAAGTATTTAAACGATATTCGAAAATATCGTTCGGAAGGCAGAAAAATTTACTATTGTGATGAAACTTGGGTGAATGCTGGTGACAAAGGTATGGTGTGACACATCAATAAAATCTTCAAAGGAGGCATTTTTGTCTAGCCTAACAATCGGGTTAAAAAATCCATCAGGTAAAGGGAAACGTTTTATCATAACCCACGTTGGCAACGAGGACGGTTTTGTACCAGAAATGTTGCTAATGTTCGAGGGACAAAAAGGTGATGGGGATTACCACCATGAAATGAATGCGGATGTTTTCGAGAAATGGTTCGAAAAATTATGCCTGAATATTGAAGATAATTCAGTTATTGTTTTAGATAACGCTCCTTATCATAGCCGGCAGGCAGAAGCACTCCCCACATCTGCCTGGAGAAAAAAACGATATTTTAGCTTGGCTTAGCTCTAAAAATATTAATCATAATCCGACTACTATGGTAAAGGCACAATTGATCAAAATTGTACAGGAGGTGAAAAATCAGTATAAATCGTTTGTCGTCGACAATATTGCCACGAAACATAATAAAATTGTACTGCGTCTTCCCCCTTACCATTGCGAACTCAACCCAATAGAACTCATATGGGCGCAAGCGAAATCGCACGTCGCTAAAAATAACATAACATATAAGTTAAACGATGTGAAAATTCTTTTTGAACAAGGCATTGAGCTTATTACTCCAGCAAAATGGCAAAAATGTATAGACCATGTTATACAGAAAGAAGAAAAGCGCATGTGGGATATAGATATCGCGGTCGACAATATGACAGACAATTTAGTGATAAATGTAAATAATGAAAGTGAGACTTCTGATTCTGATTTTTAAGTAATATTATTACGACGTAGTTTTAGTTTTACTTTTAATGCAACAAAATATTTAAAAACATTATTTCCATATGTGTGTGACTGACAATAATTCTTCGTTTGATATCAATGTTCGGGTGTTACAAATATTTTAGGTGAGTTTTCTTTAATTTAGTAATTATTATTACCTATATTTAGTTATTACGGTTTTCAGAAAAACATAACAATGTTTTTGAATTTTGGAAAAAAAACATATTTTGACAGTTAATCATAAAATAAAATATAAGCTAGTGTGTGATCGAAGCTTTACATTTTTGACTGTGGTCAGTTTTTTCAGTTGATCACGCGGTATCCACATGCGCAGTGGTCTTGACTCTGTGAATGGACTTTAGTTACCTCTATAAAATAATACGCCTGCAAAATATCGTACTAAAAATGCATCTTAATTATTTTCACAAACAATATTTCTACTTTTTCGGGTTTTTTGACTGTAGTGAGTAAGTTACGCAAAAGATATCGTGAAATTGACGTTACCGCCAGAGAAAATAGAAAAAAAATTGTGCATTAAAAAATTAAATTTACTTTAAATTAAAATAATAAGAATTTCGTTGGTTGTAAAAAACAAAGGCATTTAATTTAATGCTTTGCAAACCCCCAAAAGCGAGTTTTATTATTTAAAAATATAGCGCAATGTATCTTCTCCATTATAAAAAAAATAATTTATTAGTTCTGTTTGGCTGTAAAAGCCCCCTTATCATATTATATGAGCCGTTATGAAACCTGCCTGATAATAAATGCTAATTTCTAACAATATCCAAAGCATGTATCCTCATATTTTTATTTGCAAAAATTCCTCATGCATCAGGTATATCTAAATTAAAAACAAAAATATCCAATTTTATGATTTTTTGTAAGTGGAACTTTTTTTATCCAGGGGTGTACTTTTATCAGTAACACTATATTTTCTTAAATTACTCATTCTAAGGGCACTACCCTCTCATATCCCTGCACGTTCCCCCTATAACATCACTAGTTCACCATTCACACAAGGTAAGCAGGGGACAGAACTCAGCCACTCTTCAAGAAGAACTTTCAAAGTGTTAGTATGGTGCACTAAATGCAATTATGGCCAATAAGAATCTGTCAAAAGAAGCAAGACTAGCGGTACATAATGGCGTTCTAGTGCCAACCCTTATGTATGGAAGTGAAGCCTGGAATTGGCAAAAGAGGAATGAAAATAGACTGAATGCGGTGGAAATGCGGTCACTAAGACGCTTGTGTGGAAAATCTTTGGTCGATAGAGTGAGGAATGAACAAATTAGAAGTGAATGCAATGCTGGCTGTAGTGTGGTAGATAGAATAAAGAAAGGAGTGCTGAGATGGTTTGGTCATGTGGAACGTATGAACGAGGAAAGGCGATAAGAAAATATATGAGGCGAATGTTGAAGGCAACGGGAATAGAGGGCGTCCGCGAAAGACCTGGCACGATCAGGTACTACAAGTATTTGAGGATGGCCCTGTTAAAAGCCGCAACAACCGTAGAACGTGTATGAGAAGATGTATGAATGTGGCCGAAGCAAAAGTGGTGTGCCAGGATAGAAGAGTGTGGCGTTCAATCCTCTCTGCCTGCCCCTGCAGGAAACGGCGTGATGGTTAGTTAGTTAGTTCTTCTATAGTCTTCAAATGAAATTGTAAAATGTTTTTCCATATCCGCATACAGAAAATACTCTAGAAATAAAAAAGAACCTGTTAGTTCAACATAACCATTTTCCCAAAGTTAAACAACCATCTTATTAACATATTATATGCAAAACGTTGACACATTAATATGTTAACAAAAAGTTATAATTAGGTTGAGAAGAAAAACTTGTAATTTAATAAATTAGGTTTATGTGAAAAATTTCCATTCAGAAGCGCTACTTGTGGACACACAATCACATTTTGAAGGAACTAAGCAAAGATTTTCCATCACCTTTTACATTTCACTTCCAGGACCACCTATAAATAGTGGGTTTTAACCCTTTATATCTCACTTGCATACATAAAATTTCTTCCATAATTCCTATCATATATTGTAAGTATTTAATAATTAGAAAAGTGGCCATACAACCTCCGTAGCATGTTCCATCTTCAATGTGCGAGTGATAGCAGCGTCTCAGGTCATCCTTCAGTCACCAGGGGACGTGGCATCTTCTGGTAAAGCTTGCAGTGTTAACTTGCGAGTGCGACAAGCAGCTCAATCGTTTTGAATAATTTGGGGGCCCCTAAAGGGGCCCGGATGGGAGGACGGGACTGGATAGGAATGGTAGGAAGGACGGGGAACAGGAATTTTAGACTAGCGAGGGAATCCCCAACGCCGTAGGAACATTTCTCGAGGATTTCTTGATTTAAAGTAGTCTAAAAACATCAGTACGATCTGATCAATCGAACTTGTTGGGAGTTTTGTCTTCCAATATCACAATTTACTTTCTTTATCACTTGGGTCGGTGAAACAAACGGTCTTCAACGTAGAGGAGAAATGCATATCTGAAGAGGCTTATGTTGGAGCCTGATGTGTGAGGGATACGAGGTGTTGATATGCCAGAGTGGACAGGTACTTTAGTGTTGCGCAGGTGGAAGAATCTCGGAGGAAACACTGATGTACAATCGTTGCGGAGATGGACAGCGTCGGTCACACTGCGGGTGGATGGAGGATGATCCGGCAATACGGAGACAGCAAAAGCACACACGATGGAAGAAGAAGGAGGTAGTATCTTGCGGAGTTTCTTCGTGCGATCCCAGTCCGTGGAATATGTTCTTCCATGATGAGTGTGAATTATGATAATTCGGTTTACTTAATAGTATATGCCTTAAAATTAACATACAATGTCTCATGATCAGTTAAAATGAATGAATATCCTATTTTTGTACATCACAGTTATAGATTCAGATCTTCCCAAGTTTCGCAGCAAGTACTGGTTGAGGATGAAATACTTTCAAGAGGGCCAGGAATGGCTGATCAAAATTTTGAAGGTTTAATTGACGGAAAATCAGAAGTGAGATCATATTACACATACAATATGAAAATAATGATTATCTTTAAACAGTCATATAAAGTTTATCGATAAAAAGTTATCGAACAGAAAACAAAATTAAGCCGAATATTTTCAGTATTAAACAAAAAAAAATCTTTATAATAAACAAAATTACATCTATCGGGGTGGGTGGCCAAGCCGGTGGGACTTCCACCTATTGCCCTTTCATACATGTATAATAAAACATTTCCAAATTATAATTATCACCGTTCACATCGTCACGCATTCACTCGATTGACCTCTGCGGTACAGTACAAGAGAAATAAAACATGAGTTACACATAATCAGTTGCAATCAATAGTATTGTTTCCCCGACAGAGAGGGCTTTAAACATATTTACAATTTCATTTACTTTTGGTATTACAGATTTTTTTGAAGATTGATAAAAACAAGTTGCGGAAAAACACAGAAGTCAATCATACATCACACGCATACTGACAAAACACACTGACAAGTAGTATTGTAATAATTGCAATTAGCTCCCCGGGGCAGGCGGCGACGGAGGCCGACTCCCTCGCCACCTCCGCCCGAGTCCACCCACAACTTAAAATATTGGTCTCCTTCATAGGGCATGCGTAATCATAACATTTACAAATATATTATATTCTCGAGTCCCCGAACTCCAGAACGACCCGAGGACAATCATCTATTAAAATGTCAAAATTTAAATGAGTAATACAATTTTGTACTGTTTGTATTCCAAACATGCCTTTTCTTACTTCATCAAATATCACATGCGCAACTATCACTTTCACAAAATGTTAACAAAAGGAAAATATTATCATTACAATTGTCGGTATATACTTTATATCTGCACGTCTACACAATTCTGGATTTCTAAAACACAATTGTGATGAAAATATTTAGCGCTTTAGTAAAATAAAAAAAAACTATTACATAACAATATACCTATGAGCAGATGGAAAGTGTTAAGAGGAAGATTCCCCGGTTAAGGGGAACCTTCGCTCTTATTGCCAAATCATTATCAACTAACTTCTCCACGATGGCCCGAAGGCATCACTAAACACTCCAGCGACCATTACCAGACATTTGACAAAATTGTACTCAACGGAGTTAGCTTTACAATACAAATGGTGATCTACCACTTTTCCAATAATCAGTGACCTTTAAAATAACAATTTAACATTCATTTTGAGTTTCCGAGTCAGATGTATTCGGCGCTCTCGGCACCAAAGCCTCAGAAACGGAATGTTGCATTTCATATCATTCACCCTGTACAAGGTAATGCGGGAATGTCGCTGCAATGTGGAACTCGGCACTGTCTTAACTGAGCCTTTAAGCGTTCACATTGAGCGTTACAAACAGTATTTTTATATTTCAACAATTCTTCCCGCAAATACTCCATTCACGCTTCCTATCAGTCACATACTTCTACTAAAAGATATATTGTCTCGGTCACTTGCTCCATTCTATTCTCCAATTTGCACGAATGAGGAAAACACCGGGTGAGGCGGCCGACCGTAATTTCTGAACGATATTGAATGGGAAGATTAACGTCATCACCCGGGGCGATGAGCCTGTAATTCTCTCATTCAATCCTCGTCACATCAATTATCGGGAATTCATCGGATAACGGGCACACGTATTGATTTATATAAAACTAACATGCACCGTTACCGAAGTTACAATCATAGTAACTATGACTAACTTACTTTAAATATTTAAAAGAAATGCATATCGGGCCGGGGCGAGCGCGCTCGCGCTGCGCCCCCGGCCCTCCCTCGCCGCTTCTCTTTGACAAACTTTAAACAAACATTAAGACATTTTTTTTCCCCCACTCCACAGAGAACAGTGGAAGTGGAGATTTTTATAATTTTATTAAGATACAGTAAAAAATAATTTGAATACATATAAGTGAACACATAGTTTAAATTGGATTAAAAAAAGAGGATAAAAACAAAGAGTTATTACTAAGAAGTAGACGAAACGGTGAGGGAGGACCGTGGCCGGATGTTTGTACGTAAGACCTGAACCCTACCCAGCGAGCCGGGCGCCCCGCGCGTGTCCTCCGCATGGCTAACAGAAAACCAATTCTTCCGCAGCTCTACCATAATTATAACAATTTCACAAATATTTGCCAAATTATAAGAATGGCATCTATAAAAAAAAACTTATATTTTCTGGTACAACTTGCAGAATTTGCTTTCTTTAGGCAATGTTGCGTATGACGCACCATCGAACAATTTTATCAAATATCACAGTACATATTAACTTAATTTTTAGATTCGTCTGGATAATTTTTCATAGATTTCATAGGCAAACTAATTCTAATAATTACAATCATCGAATTAATATTCAACGTTGCTCTCATTCTGAGAGGGGTTCCACAATTAATTACATTCATAATTTTCTGATCATTTTTGTGCTGTTTCTCAAAGGGTCATTTTTATAACCATGAAAACAAAAAAAACATTTCAAGACAAAACTTTTCTTTAAAGAAATACAACTATTTCTATCTGTTACACATTTTTCTGATAGTATATAATAATGCAACTTTTCAAAATAATAAAAAATAAAGTATAAGAATATTATAAAAATGACAGCAGCAGAATCCAGAAAATAACCTACTTTAATATTCCTTCTTGTTGCAACCTGACTCAATTATAAAAATATCTCAAAACTATATTAAAATTTTAATTTAATATACGGATAACGTTACTGATTCGATTTACATATTGAAAAATAAACAAAAAAAATATGGCAGGAATTTTCCTCTTTTCCCTCAAAACATGGAAGAGGAAAAGTTGCCACAAAACGATACGTACACGCGCAACATGTACAGTCGAAGAAATAAAAATGATAAACCTAAAACGTAAAAAGAGAAAGCTTAACAGGACACATTGTGTTAGAGAGGATAAAAACAGTGATGTCTAATCGTCACGAGATAAAATAATAAAACCTGGGAGCTCTGTCTTTTCACCCGGACACCCCATCTCAGAACCTGATTTCGCGAGAACAATCACACCGACATTTAATTCTAAAAGTTTTGAAACATTTTATACACAAATTTAACACTATTGGAGCGATGGCGGCGGGCAGGGCCGAACGTCAATCACATTCGCGACAGATTCGATTAAATAAAGAGTGCGGAGCGCTAGCCCCGAGGTTCCGCCGTGCCCCCCGCCGCCGGCTGATATCGTCGAGGGTTCCTTATGCCTGCACGTTGAGCAGCAGCTTGAGGCCGCGCGCGAAGTCGGGCTCGGATCTGGTCCAGTGCGTCGGCGGGCGAGGCAGGACGTTGGGCGCCGGGGACTCGCCCCACTTGCTGCCCGCGTAGGCCACGGGCCCGGGGCTGCCCAGCCGCAGCACGGCCGAGCCCTCTCTCCGGCCGGCCCGCTGGAACTTGGTCGGCTTCCGGGTCGCGCCAGCCCCCAGCCTCTCCGCGCTCTTCGCGATCATCCTCGCGTGGGAGTTAGTCATCGGAATGCCTCCGAGCTTCTCTTTCGAGGGTTCTGATGGGCCGCAACTCGACGGTGACTGCCGGGAACGTCACGGCTACCCGCGGCGCTTTGACAATAAAACGCACCAAATTTTCTGATACGGTTTAATCTACCTAAAATTCTGTTCGTAAGAGTATCACAGAGCGAAACACTGCAGACTCGAGTCCATTTAAAGCTTGAATTTCATATAGTATTTTGTATTCTGCTTTGTACGACAGCTGTCGGCCTCTCGCATAATTTCGGATCTCCGCCGTTTCGACAAAATGGTCGCCGAAAGGGCCAAACAAAGCACTTTCTAATACGCCACAAACAATTGCACGACTAAAAAGGCTTACCGACAAGCTGTCCCACCAACACCAGTTTATAAAATTGATAAAATCAAATAGTGTACATAATCTAACGATCGAATTCACCACTCTTCCAAATTATTTCAGATCGTTTATAGACGAAACACCACCAAAAACTCTCCCACGACCTCACAGTCAGAACTCCACTCCACAAATTCAAAGCGTCATTGGAAACTTGCATATTTATGCACTATCATTTTTACTTAGAGTTCACGTGTATTGGTGGACATTCAATACACACACTCACATTTAGGTAGCCATTAGCGCTCCACAACCAATCAAATGAATACACTCGCTACAGAAACGCTTTTCATTGGCCAAGAAACTAAACACTAATACTAACACAAACAACCATAAAGTCAATGTTGCTATTTCAAAGTGCTGCCAGGTATTAAATAGGTACCGATTAATAATTTTGTAATATTTCTATACAAGTACCGACCCTTTTGAAAATACGTGCATGAAAATATTTTTTAATTGATTAAGATTTAAATTATAAAAATAATTGTAGTTCGATGACAATTTTGTCATCGAACAATGAATGATTGTCAACGAACAAAGACAGCAAATGAAAATGGCAATGTGATTATTTTATTACATAATCGAAAAATAAAAAATGGCTAATTATGTATTAGAAAAAATAGTTGATAACAGTCTGATATTTGAAATAGATGAAACATATTATAGTTGTAACAATAAATCTTTTACATGCTACCTTTCTAAAAAAACAAAACTGCTCATGTTTAGAAAGGGAGTTCGTTTATGGTATAATATAATCGAAGTAATGTTCATAATTCAGTCTACAACAGATTGTTAGAAGTAAAAATGAAATGTTTAATTGATGTAAATAAAATACTAATGGAATATTCAGTAGTAGTTAATTAAATTGAAGTAATGAATTAAAATAAATTACATATATATATATATATATATATTCCTACATTGGCAGCAAAATATACGGCTTTTTTATAAGCATAAGTCGATATAAAAAAATGACAAAGCGTGGCCACTTGAGTACTGGGTACGCTGTCAGAATGCTGAGTATGCACTTTTAATTATGATTTCCTGAACTATGTAACTAATTTATTAACCAACATGCTTTTTCTTCGCAGGAATAGGCAAAGAGGATCAAGCGCCACACCACTTTCTTCATTCAGTCACAAATATTATTGTCTTTTGCTTCTGATCTGCTATTGATGCTTCTAACATATGGTTTACCTGATCATATCTCCACAGACTTCTATTTCTAGTTTCATCAACAATTGCATCATATATATTTCTTACCATTCTCCCCTTCTTCATTTGTTCCAAATTGCTTGTGAATAGGCATGGTGATCTGAAATCGATTATTTATAATAAAATAATTGATTTTTCAGATCGATTTGGAACACCACATCGATTCGATGAATCAATCCACAAACCTCTCGAATCGGATCGATCAAGAACAAGCAATAAAGTTCATAAACTCTCTACGATATCTTAGTTTTTAATTTTTTGCTGTTGTAGGACACAATAACAACCGGTCATACTCGATTGATAATTTGAACAAACGCATAAAGTAAATAAATATTACTTATGTTACTTACCAATAAAAAAAAATCATTGTCATTTGTAATCTAACCTGTAAATCCTGGTGTCTAACCTAATCTGTGCTCTGTATATATTTATATTATTTATTTAAAGTCACTCGACTTGAATATCTTAAATACTGGGAAATGTAATTTCTTCTTAAATTTCTATAAACTTAAAATTTGATTAATTTAACAACTGACTTATAGGCATGTTTGAAAGTGTCGCGATTAATCGAAAACCGATCTTTTAAGGCTCGATTTAATCGAGAATCAATTTTAGTATGTTCGATTAGAATCAAATCGGAGATCGATTTTTTTAAAGTGAATCGACATGCCTACTTGCGAGCCTTTTTTTGATTGACTCCTAATTAGTTTATTCATCACTCCATCAAACATGGGCTTGTCACACACACGCATTAGTGATCTCATTTCCACTGCAGTTTTTTAGTATTTTCGTTATTCTTCTGTCAACTCTAGACATTACTTCATACACCAGTGTAGGTGTGTAGGTTTCAGAATTTTGTATCCCTAGTGTTGCCTCGATGACAAGTTGAAACTACTACATTTAAAGTGCTATTCACCTTATTCACTTCCCTACTTACTATAATTTGTTAATTTTGTTCCTAAATTTTTTTTACACAATATCCAAAAAAAAATTTTTTCAGAAATTTCTCAGAAAGTCCTCTTGGCTTGTGCACAGAGATACTTTGATCAACAAACTACATATACAAGATTCAGCGATTATTCATTGTACGAAATAAAAAGCACAACAAATGAAAGTTCACTCCGCACACTCTTTGAACATGAGTTTAGTTAAAAGATTCTCAAGTCAGGCCTATGTATGCACGCCATCTGTCTATATGCGCCAGTATAGTTGCCTTATGGCCCATGCCCACAGAAGGTATTTATTATTTATTTTATATTATGAGAGTTATATAACTCTGCTTTCGCAGTCCCCATGTGCACACCATGTCTCAGATATATCTTGTCTCACTTCGCATTTATTTTACGTCATTTGTTAATTGTTATGTTAATTTGAATCTCTATAGCCGAAATTAAAACAGAATAAATATTTGTAATTTAATGATGCCTTCTCAGTTTATCTCCAAATTAAAATCTAACACATGTACATGGTCCTGAGATTTATCTCGTCAACTTTTATCGTGAACATGGGCTATTGTGGATGCTTGAATAATTATTCTTAAAAATTATTAATGAATGTTATATCGTCGGTGCCTGTTGTAATGCAGACTGCACCAGTTGTTATATCGCCACTAAGAGAATTTACAGGCAATAATGGTTGTGCTGCTAGCAGTGCAAAAGCGATCAAGAGTATCACTGGGTGAGCTAGAGATTGTGTCTTATCTCCTGATATGACGTGTTCAGTTCCTCAGGTTTCATGGATAATTACAGGTGTGTCATAGCAGAAAGAACACAGAGTATATCGACAATATTTATTGTACACAGTATTTACAGTATTTATTACATATTAGCTCAATGACAAAGTTCAGCAGAAAAAGTCCCCCACTCTAGGTGTGCAGACATTTAAACGTAAACATACCATCCGGAGAGATGTCATCATGCGCTACAAACACAAGGCCAAATGTGTGTACATTTGGCCTTGTGTTTGTAGTGCACTGTTAGAATAACAGGCGTACACCTTCCGGGCATTCCTGTTACTCGTGCACCCACAGATACCCGCAGATATCACAATGATATTATTTTTCAATAAAAATTTTATATGCCTTGCTTGAGTGTTTATACTTAACTTAAAAGCCAATTTTATAAAAACTAGCAGATAAATACTCGTACACACGTGATTGTTTCTTCTTATTGTATTATAAATAAGGGATAAAGAAAATTATTTAGATGATGATGGATCAAGTTATCCCGCAGCTAAGTCTCAGTAAATAAAAAAGACAAAAAAACTGGAAATACCTGCTTTAAATTTAAAATGTATAATTTGTAAGAATATGTACATATCAGAGGCGTGCAGTGGGAACATTGACGTAGCATTTACGTAGCCATATATGTATTTTGGAAAAAAGTCGAAATAAAACATATATGTATCTCATGATATTCCTATCACAATTATTATTATCAAAGTATTCATATTTTAACATATAATAATATTCCGTCAGACAAATATTTAATTTCAATTTTTTTTTCAAAATATATGTTTATGTAAGTCATGCTTCAATACTCTCACTTCACGCGCATATACTTTATTACATATGCTGGTACATATATAATAAATTTTGTATTTAGTAACGTATTTAAGGTTGGCAAGTTTTAACAAAATGAAAATGCAATAAATAGTCAAGAATTATTTAATTACTTTACTAGAGGTATAAACTTCCCGCAAACACGACACCTCTCTTAAGAATTCGAATCCCTTCGCTGAACCTATTCTCCAAATCAGTGTTACCAACGTTAGTTGCAGCTTTGCAAAGTTGTCGCAATACTTCTTCCAACATGCGTAAATATCGAATGATCGAACCTAAAATAAAGAAAACATATAAAATTTGCATAAAAACTCAGAAAAGTAGTTACAAGCTTATATTAAGTAAAAAGTAGTTTCAGTGCAGTGTGGTGATTTAGTAACAAACAGTAGGTACATAACTAACAAATAGACTATTTTTAATTGTTCAAATATTTTCATATATTTTTAGTGACAGTAAGTACTTTTTTAGAGAGATAAGAGCTAAAAAATATGTACACACTTAAACAATTATCTTTGGACTTTTCAGAAGATGAATCGAATTATGCTAACGAAGTGTAATATGACTTGCAGGTTCATCAAACAAAATCGCGAGAGAACAGCTACCTTTCAAGGAGCATGAGACGATCTTAAAGTTGTGGTTCAATTTAGAGAATGTTATTGATGGAGATGTGAGTTCGCAACAAAGCCACGAACACTCCTGACAATTGCACATATTCGTAATAAGTTTGAAACTCATGGTACGGTGTGCCGATGTGCATTGAAAATCTGGGCACTCTCCACGTCAAGCATCTTAAGTTTCCGCCAAGCTCTCCTGACTTACATCGCTGGACATTTATCTATGGGGGACCCTAAATAATGTTGTGTGTTATAGAAAACCAGTTATATTGATCGCCCTTGAGTAAAAATTGAAATCAATCTCATTGGACAATAGCAATGGCCAAAACTACATTTCGGAATGAAGGCTTTGACATTTACACATCTAATTTGAAGGATTCAAATTAACCCTTCGTTAGTAGTTGGTACCTGACCCAATCGCTGAGTCGTTGCGCACTTCATCTATCACAATGAACTAGATGAAGTTAGCTGATTGTTCGTTGTTCGCTTCTATTTTGCGCCATAAAATTGTTTGATAGTCGGCGAAGGCTAGCATGTGAACTAACGCATGTAAAGGGAATGCAGGCATTTATTTGTTTTAAAATAAAATGCTTTAAATCAAGACAGGTAACTCATTATCATATTAACAAGTAATTCTTTGTTAATATATAACTGTTATTATTAATAACAAATTTTAGCAAATAGTCAACATGTTGGAAAAAACATTAATAATTTCCAAGATAAATAAATATTACATGTCTACAATCAATGTTCCCCCCAAGGTGTGCAGGTGTGCGGCCGCACACTAAAAATATTTGTCTGTACACATCGATTTTATGTTTGCCTCAATAGACAGAACATTGACTAACATTTTATTAATGATTGACCTATTGCACTCTAATGGGATAAAGAACCAAAATAGGGGAAGAATACTGTGTAATAAACCTACAGATAATTATAGATAACTTAATGATACTTTCTATATTTACTTTCTTACGCAGCATAATAAATTATGAGTGCAAAATGTGGTGTACATATTTTTTTTTATATAAAATTTACTGCTCAGATGAGTTTACAGTCCATACACATACTAGAAAAATTAGAGGGAACATTGTCTACAACTATATTCTACCTACATGTTTAAATCCAAGAGTCACTGCTAGAAAACAATGTTCAGTACATGACGTATCTACATAAGCAAATATATATAAGGAAACTGACAAAAAATTGATTTAACTTGTAAATTTTTTAACAAAGCATTTAAAAAATCTACTTTATTATGTAACAGAATGGACTTTTGTATCGAGTTTTACTGTACATTGTATTACATTTGGTTCTACTGACCAAAATAAATATATACAATACAATACACAATACTAGAATAGCTTAAAACTACTTGTTAGTAGTGATACTTTATGTAAAGGGGTCAATACGAAAATCAAGAGTTCATGCGGTACCATGCAACACGATTGGTGGCCTTTATAGTTCAGTGGCTCGACACTGGCTTTTCAAATCGGGGGTTTTAGCCTCAATTCCCAGCGTGGTCACAATACATCTATATGATTTTCTCAAGCCTGGATGTGTTTTTGATCTGATTTGCTACAGTACTCGGACCTCATTGCTTGTTGTAATGTTAAAATAAAATAGAAGAAAAATACCTTCATAAATGTTTGTCATTCTGCAAATATCCAAAAACGATGCACCCTTACACCACGCCAAGACAATGTTGACAAGATTTAATTGGAAACATTTTAAAGTATAATCCTCTTTCTTTTCAATTAATTTTGAATCAACAGCAACATCACCAATCGAAGAAGCAATATCCTAGAAAATAAAAATAACTTAAATACATAAATAAAAAACACAGAAACAAAAACCAGCTCAATTAGTAACAAAACATTTGCTCACACTAAGATTGAATATACAATCATGTTACATTTGAACATCGCTTTTCATTTCCAGAATAAAAAATGTGTATATACATATATTAAATTTTAATTAATATTCTTTGCACGCCGATCACCCTTCTGCCGACAGCCGTAGCCGAAGCATTCTCTTTGTATTGTATTCCACAACAAACCTTTTGTAACTTTGTATCAATAAATCACCGTTTGTAATAGTGAGTATATTTTATCATCCTGTATCTCTCTGCCCATCCTGCATTTGCTTGCCACACACACACAAACAGAAAACGCACACTCGACGTAATACACTAGAATGCTTTCTGCGTCACGTGTCACAAGAGATTACGTTTCTTACAGATGGATATATTCTCTCATCATCTTAGAACACAAATTATCTCACTCTCACACACAACCGACCCGCTAAAAGTATAAAATTAATATGTATACCTTTACTACATTTAAAGATGTTTGTATCGTTTTATCAAAGTCAAATTCAGGTATTGAATCGGGTTCCGCGCTCACAAAGCAGCTGAGTAAGGCGACGCAATATTCCACAGAGAGTTCAGTAAATACACCATTAAATATCATTTCTGTTAACAGAAGTTCATCAATACTGCAAAACAACGAAGTACAGGGTTACTCAGTATAATATAAAACACATTTATTTCCACGTAGGGGGTAGGTGGCTATGGAGAGGGGGGATGGTGCCCATATTTTGTGTAGTCCTAAAGGAAAAGATCAGTCAAAGGGTGCAGGATATTATAGAAAACGGAAAGACATTCAGTTTTATAAAATATACAAATACCATCTGGAGCACTTACCAGCCAAGTTCGCAGGCCACCCTTCCCTTCATATTTATAAGATCCATTTCATTACAATAACTCAGTTTTCTAAGAACAGTTTTGCGACGTTGAAGTTCATCCATTTTTAACAAACTTTGGTGACTCTTCATCTCTTCTTTAATTTCAAAAATCTCCTTTTCAATTAATTCTTTACGACTGTAGTTGTTGATAAGCATGTCATTATTAATACCGTGTATTGGATTTTGCGTTAATCTGTGAATAAAAAATTATAAAGAGTTATAAACATTGCACATTTATTGTGTGTTGAAAACGTCTGGGAGAAGGCGCCCACCCAGAAAATGGTTGGAGCAAGATAGAAAATGGGCAATAGGAAAAACAGGTGGAATCATGAATTGCAAATTTTTTACAACAAACCAAATATTTCATAAAATAATCTTCGGTAAGCGTCCATGCTTCCATTCCATAAAATAATATTGAGCATATGTAGAATTTGACCATTCGCATTCATAATCCAAGGTTGAGATCATGATCGCAGAAAATCTTTTTCATATGGATAAAGGTTGCACGAGTTTGCTCAATGTGGCATTTTATTTCAACCTACTACTCCTGAATGATTTTTATATATGTATATTTTTTCTAATTGAATTGTGGAGTTGATCACATTTTTTAGTATTTTCGATCTTTGGTATTGGGATAACCCTCGATATTTTCCATGATTGTGGAAAAGTTCCCAAGTTAATAGATTCATTTATAATATTTATGAAGTATTTTTCTGTTATAGGTAGTGATCTCATATCAACTTTATGGTTATTCCATGTGGACTAGGTTTTGATTTCATTTTTTAATATAGTTTTTAATTGTTCTATAGAGATTGGTTTTAACTTTAATTGAATTTCTTTTTCTTCTATAGTATTATTTTCATTTAAATCTGCATTTGTACTAGAAATGCTTTTGTTTATTTCTTCCACACTACAAAATATTTATTAAATTTATTGGCAATATTAGATCTTTATATTTCTGGAGGAAATAAAATATCTTCATTTATTTTTCTTGTGTCGTTTTGCATTAATGACTTTATTATAGACCACATTTTTTCAAATCGACTTTTTCATTCTCGATTTTAGTTTTAAAGTATCTGTTTTTGTTATTTTTTTAGTTCATTTATGCATTTATTTCTATATATTTTAAATTTTTCCCAGTCCTCCAGATTTTTTATTAATTTTGCTATTTTATATAACCTATCTCTTTCATAGTGCATATTTTTCAAATGATTATTGTACCATTTATTATATGTTCTTCTTGTTATTATTCTTTCTGGTACAATGTTATCAATTGTATTTTTAATATTATTAATAATTGTTTTTATCTTTTCGTTAAATTCCATACCTGTTATTCCATTCTAGTTGCAGTTTTTAAGTTGTTGTTTAAATTGTCCTACATCATATTTTCCATAGTTTCTAATAGATGTTTGTGTTCTCGGAATTGAATTTTTATTTTTGTGTTCTAATAAAATTTGATAATCGTATGATCCGTAATTTTGGGAGAATTTTACATTTAGTTCAAATACGTTTGTAATCACAAGACCAACCATTGTACTTGACGTTTGAGTAATCCTTGTAGCTTCTCGAACAAGTTGTTTGATGCAATTCCCGTGGTGGAAAGTCTATTGGTAATGAGGTTAACAGTAATATTAACCTTATCACCGCTGTCGCCGTGTAACAAATATAATAATTGAAGTTTATTTTATTTTAAAAATGATGAAAATACTTACATGTTTTCTAAAAAGTTTACCCTTTCTAAAAGGTCTGCCACATGAGGATTATCGATTCCCATATCGTTCACAGGGTGGAGAGAAGGAAGCCCATTTGGGTATTTTGCATTTAATTTGTTTATCATACTTAAATAATATTTTGAACGATTTCTCTTATTTTTGCCATCCATTGTAACTTTTTCTGAACTTATTTGAGATATAAGCTTATGATCAACTATGAACTGCTCAACACGCCCTTTCTAAAAATAATAAGGTTTGTTTTGAATTTTTTTATGATAATAATAATGGTGGAAACCAAACCCCTTCTTTAGGCGAGGGGATTGGATCACCGGAAGAGTGTCTGCCTTCCGTATATTCAAGACACATTTATACTGCAATTAAAGTACATTAAATACCTGATAATTCGAAATTTTTCCCAAAATGTTAAATTCATAGTAGATTACGCCGATAATTCGAAAACGCCCGTTATTTTTAAATAATTTTTAGCCCCTTGCGCCGTAAATAAATACATTTTAGGTCACACACTTCGAAATTTTTTGAAATTTGACAAAATTGAAGAAAAAAATTGATTTTTTAGCAAGTGAGAACAATAAATATGTCAATATCGGGTTCTTTAGTAATAGAAATTTCGCTATCTTTCTATTAGCATAATAAATATTGCGTTTTCAAAATGATTTCTTGAAATATGCAAAAATACAGACATTTTTTTCATGATTGCAATCGCATCATGATTTTTTTGTGCCTTGAATTTCGAATCCCCGTTAATTTGCATAATTCGAAATGTTATTTTTAGGCAACTTTGAATTTCGAATGAACGAGGCATTCCTGTATTTATTCTTGCATAATTAAATCTCCTAGTATACTACATGTAAACTAATAGAAGCTTAAAAATGTTGTTATAAACCGAGTCTCTTCAAGTAATAATGTCTTTTTGTAATAAAGCGTAACTTATTTGCTAAAACATATTCGTTTCAAAATTTACAAAGCTCGTAGTAATTTTTTTTAAACAAGTCAAACATTAAACAACTCAAGCCGTGGAACCAGATTTTGTACCAAGAAATTTATGTTAGTTCGTGCCTATATATTTAGGTGGTCTGTGGTGGTGACTAAAATATGTTTTTGTTAAGTAATTGGAAAAAAAATCACCAATGTTTTCAAATTCATAATAATCAAAAGGGTCCTGATAGAAATAACATTAAAAAAAAATAAGATAGGAAATTAGTTTTTTTGAAATATTTTATTTTATTTTAGATGAACGGGGGTGCAGAAGCGCTGGTAATTTAAGGCCGAGTTGAGTGATTTCGCCCCCGAAAGTCTTCTGACTAGACAGATGAACCTGGTGAGGTCAACAACAGATGTCAGTCTACAGGCGAGTCATGTGCCAGGAGGTGTCTCATTTCTCAACTGTGAGCTTAGGAGAGAAAGATTCTTATAATTGAGAAATAAAATAAAATTAGATAATAATAACCTTTTTTTTATAAGCTGGCCTGGGTAACGAATCATTATCTTCGGAATCTCCTTGGACGTGAAGCATGACACGGATTTGAATTTCCATCTCACGCTTCTTCTTTTTTCGATGCATGACATCCATTATAATACCCCAGTCATATTCACAGTTGTCAAATTTGAGCTAAAAATTAAAACAATTAAAATCTGATTAAAAAATAATTTATGTAAGAAAAATTATTTATCATTAAATACAGTTAGTACCTACTCATTAATTTCAATTCTGGGATCTCAAAAATAAATAAGGTTTAAATAAGACAAATTGAAAAAATTTGGAATTAGAGAAGCAAATACTGTATTCTTTCAATATTTTCCAAAGTAATACACAAACACGTCCTTCGAAATGATTCTATTTCGTAGTAATAATTTACAAAGGCAAATTTTATACTGCATTACTAAAAAATTATAAATAGTTGTTTGGTGTTTATTAATTTTATAGATCTAAAGTTAATTTTTCTTAAGTTGGTTTATAGTAACCTTTGTTTAAACCACCGATTCTTGCAATTTCCACCAATCACACAACCCGTTTTCGTAAAAATCTAAGGTTTTTACAAAAGATTACTGTCTCGTCCTTCTGTCTGAGGAGAAGACGATGTCGGAAATTGGGAGTCCTTATTCAAAAGTCCTAGTTTCTTCTGGGTTTTTATTATCTCGTAACAATCAATACAGAATCACAACGATTACAATAAGTAGTTTAAAGGAAGCGTAAGTAGTATGTGCTCTTGTGTTAGTTACTTGCTTAGTGGGCGCTCCAGGATGGCGCATCTCTTTTAATTCCCATTCACTCTCTCATATTGTCTGACTCTCATTCATTCCGACAGAAGTTCATTCAGATACATTATATTATAATCCAAGTTGATACAACATTAGTCAATAGAAAGTCGAGTCATAAACAGAAAATGATTTGTTACCAAATTACAGAGGATGATTTTTTATATGATTGCACTGTAATTTGTATTGAAGCTAATCATAACATTAGTCTATAAATACATACCTTTACTAATCTCCCCTTATTTAGAAATGGTAAAATATTTTCCGAATTCAATACATGATTATTTATTTCATCGTGAATATTTCCTAATTGTTTTATAAGATTACAGTAGGAACCGACAGCCTCTTCATTTGTGATGTGTATCCCTGCATACTTTCTTTGCTTTATCCTCAGATCTGTAATAACAACTTTTTAGTTATATATAATAAGATTAAGCCAAAAAAAAACTGTACTACATAATATGTACAAGCCACAGAGACATACATTATATAAACAACTCAACAACTATAACGAATAACCACAGAGAGATGAAAAAAACTAACTTCTGTTGAGTTCCAGTAATTTAGCGTGGGTTTGAAATATGAGAAAGCTTTTCTCGATCATGTATTCTGGATTTATCTCTTCCTGTCTCATCAGATTAAGAATCATATGGTATGTGAGATGGAATGCGGAGTTCAGGGGGTCTGCTTTACCCATCATTATCTCTGACACCAAGTTTGAAGAAATTTTCTCATCAACCATGAGGACAATCAAACCGTTTGCATCTAATCCACGTCTGCCTGCTCTGCCAGACATTTGTATGTATTCTCCAGAAGATATCTTTTCAACATAAAAAATACATATTGTTATTTATCAAAATCTTAATTTAGTGCCAAAATAAAATTTGAAAAAAATCACCAAGAAAGTGAAAAATCTGTAACCCATTGAGCTGATGCAAAAGTTTTGATGTTTTTTTACGACATTTATAAAAAAAATTCTTCAAACTAATGAATACCACATGTTTCCAAACTATTATTTTTACATTAAAAATAAATAAATTATATTGCATAAAGCAGGTGTAGCGAACCTATGGCACGCGTGCCCGAGGTGGCACGTTTGAGAATTTGGATGGCACGCGAACGATTTCCAAGTTCAAAAATATTTTTTAAAATTTAAGTAATTAAAATTTTGATTAAATAATCCATTTTTATTTTTATGCTGGCTACAACACTGCCTTTGACGTTTGTTTTCGTTTGAGGTTATGTACGTTGTAATTTGTTGTTTATCGCCGTCGCAGGTATGACTATCAGTGAAGATAAGTTCGTCGATCTCATCTCGCTGATAGTGGAGTGATTAACATTGACCATGTTCATATTCAATATGTTCATATAATACAGTCGAACTCGGTTATAAGGAGCGTGACGGGACCGACTAAATTTGCTCCTTATAGCCGGGACTCCTTATATCCGGGATAGGTAAATTTCACTTTCTAATTTTTTTTGACTGTGATGTTATTTTCAAGAGCAGCTAAAAAAAACGTCCTTAATTTTCCAGAGCAATGAAACTGTAGAAGACGATAGTGAAAACTTTTTACAGACTTCGGAATTTTTGGTGCCGCGTTCTATTTCACGTATAATTTCGACTTTTTCGCGAACCGAGAGACACTTTCGTTTGTTAGTGGACATGTTTCCGATAGAACAATTCGCGTTTAACTTATTAGGCTTTCAAATGCTAATACAGTAAACTGCATAAAACAAACTGTCACCTCAAATATTTTGGAAACACCCCCAGTAATCGGAGTTATATGACAGTTCTCAACATTCAGTTCGGCATCCCTTTGATAAGAAATGCCGAAAACTATTGTTTGCCTGTGCACGTGGCATTTTCGGACACACTTAATTAGGGTTCATTTTTGTGTACATCATAAAATGAACCCTAATTAAGTGCGAGCCGCTTCAAAAGCAAAGTTCATTGTTATGAGTACGTATTTGTTTTTTTTCCGTAACTCAAGCAAATATGTATGCGGAGTTTCTAAAATTTGCTCCGTATATCCGGGAATCGCGCTCCTTAAAACCGAGAACGACAGTATGGGAATATGCGCAAAACAAAATCAATTCACAGTTTTGCTCACTATAGCCGAGATCTCCTTATACCCGAGCTCATTATAACCGAGTTCGACTGTATATTCAATATGATAACAAATCAATACAATAAAACCCCGTTTCTGACACAAGTGAAAAAGAACAACATCACCTTTGAATTATGTTTTTCACCAAAAAACGATTAAAGCACCAGCAAGTTTTATGCGCAAAATATGGATTTAAATCACTGGAAGATGTTATGATTCTTATAACAAAATTGATCAATTTGATATCTGTACGCGGATTAAACAAATGAAATTTTTAGAATTATTAAATGAGGTAGGCTCAGTGTACAAAGGTTTACTTATGTACAACAATGTGCGATGGTTAGTTAAGTCTTAGAAAATTCCTTTAAAGATTCGTTAAGTGTTTGGATGAAGTTAAGCTTTTTTTAATTGATGTGAATCTCATTGAAAAATATAACAAGTTACTAGACGTCGAATGGCTATCAAAATAAATGTTTTTTTTACTGATTTGTGCTACCATTTAATTGAATTAAATATTCAACTGCAAGGTGTTAACAAAACAATTATTGTTATGTTTCATTTAATCAAAGCATTTCAAGCTCAATTACAAATTTTCGATCGTAACTAATAATTGTATCTAATAATAATTGTAACTAATAATAGTAAATATCGTAACGTAATCGTTGTATCTATCTTCAAATATCCAAAATACAAAAAAAAATTGCAGTAGTTAAACCAGATTAAATCAAATTAACACAAGAATTTTCTGTTATTCAATCGATAATCAACGAGTATTCTTCAAAATTCAAACAGATGATTTTTAAGTGGCTAAATCTGAAAATTTGCTGATTTGAGAAATTATTTGGAAATAATTGAAAGCGATCGATTAACGAACATAATGAATAAATATGCAGAAGAAGAAATAATGAGACATTGGAACGCCATTCCAGAAATCTTTAGCGATTTAAAGAAACTAGCGAGAGCAATATTATCAATTTTCTCTTCTACATTGTTTGGGAGTCATTATTTTTAGAAATGAATTTCATTGAATGTAATTCAAGAAAGAAAATGACTGATGAATCCAGTTGGTCGTGTGTATTACTAAAAGTGACGAAATATGAACCAGATATTAGGAATTTGTCATCGAATTTACCTACAACAGAAAAAATCTCATTGATAAATAACTAATGGGTATTTTTATTGATTACGACTTTATTTTTAAGAAACTATATTGTAATTTTTAAGCTTGTAAATAAAATTCAGATTTCTTTTTTCTATTTTGTTAAATTTTTTTTACTGCTTGGGCACGCTACACAATCGAGAAATAATATTTGATAATTTTTGGCATTCGGCCCCAAAAAGGTTCGCCACACCTGGCATAAAGGATGCTTTCTTTTCATTTTGTATTCAGTTTTGGTTTCTAGCCAGTGAAAAGTAGAGAGCCCTTTGTGAACTTTTAAATGTCTATCGATAAATTGCATTTTCGTCCTTGTTTACAACCAAAGACCTTTGCGAAGTGCATGAAAAAGATGGCACTAAAGTTTGACACTTACAGAGGTGGTTTTCGAAATTCTGATCTGAGGTTTTTCATTGGTTGACAAACCAAGAACCGGGCTTTCTTTGGAGTCTAAAGATGACATCTTGATGGACATAACTGACGCTGAACTATGTCAATTTACCAGGGATATTGCATTGGAGATGGAAGTTGAATTTGATGATTTTGCGGTACGGCTATCTGACTCCTTATCAATTGTCAGCTGCGATTAATGGATCGCGTTTCAACATGAGTTTGTTTGAGTGCTAAATGGAACCACAAATCTTTTTTGTATCGATTAGTGGCAACAGATGAATTATTTGACAAATAGAAAAGGAATAGTCTTTTGCCAGGACAACATGTAACCACATGTGGCGATGTTGACGCAATATAAGCTCAAGGAATTGAATCGGGATATTACCAAGCACCCACCTTATTCTCTAGCTCTTGGTCCTTTCAACTAGGTCATGTCACTACAAATATTTTTAAATGACAAAAAAATGTATACAAGTATGTATACAAATATACAGTGTAGGTAAAAACATCCCTTGACTCATTTTTTGCATCAAAGTCACAGACATTTTATTTTAATGGAATAAATATGCTTGTAGAAAGATGGGAAACAGTTATAACAACTGTATTATATTATTGATTGAAAAAATAACAAAAAATTAAAAAAAATATTTCTCGTAAAAAAGTCAAAACTTTTGCATCAATTCATCAATATATAGTTATTTGAGTAAACATTGATAATGATTTTAACCCGTGACACACTAATCATCATTTGAGATTTGTATTTGATTGTATCAATGATTGGTAATTGATTTTTCGCAATACAAAAGGCAACCGTCATTAATCAACAACAGTTATATTTCAGTTACCAATCATCAATACAATCAGATACAAATCTCAAATAACTGTACTGTGTGTAACCAGTTCCAAAAACGGTTCGACCATCACAATTATGCGATGACATTAAAATGCTGAAGGTTTTTACGGTGACGCATTACTAGAGGGCACAATAAATATTGCTGTCAGTATTTGTCGTGTCAAACTTTATTGTGGCAATGGAAAAAAAATTGCGTATATTTAAAATGCACTGCATAATCATCATTACCACGTGTGCATGAGGTATGATACATATCTTAGTTTTACATGCCTATAACAAACATATGCATTAAACATAACAAAGAATGTTGAAATTTTCTAGTTTGTGAGTTATGAGTACGGCCTGAAGACCTCATTTAAAAAAAGGCAACCATTTTTAATAACAATGTAGACTATGTTGCCACAATGTGGAAATTGTAACCGTCAACCAGTTAGTTTGGCACCCTTCTCAAAGACAATATGGATATACAATTGTATTAACTACATATCTACATACTTACATTTCGCGTTTTGACACCATCAAACTTTTTTATAGCCGTAAATACGACAGTTTTCGCAGGCATGTTAAGACCCATTGCAAAGGTTTCCGTCGCAAACAATGCCTAAAAATATGTAAGGGAATATAATTTACTTTAAAAAGGCAACAAATTAAATATACAATAAATATTTAAAATTTAATAGCGGCAAAACTTTAAAATGGCAACAAATAAAATAAAATTGCTTTACCTTTATCAGGCCTTCTCCAAAGAGAATTTCAACCGCTTCTTTTATCAATGGGAGAAGTCCGCTATGGTGAAATGCGATTCCTTTTCTTAGAAGTGGAAGTATCGTTGTAATCTGAGGTAATTGCTTTTCACTTTCACTTAAAATATCTATAGCATTATAAAATACCTCGTCTACAAGTTTCTGTTCAACTTCTGAAATACAAAACAGATACAATAAACCACAACGCAGGGGCAATTTTTCGAGAATCACGCATTTAGTGAATCCGTAGTGACGATCTAAAAATGATATTGGATAAATAATGAAATTGCAGTCATGAAAAAATTGTTAACACGATGGGAAAAAAGACAATACATACTTAAATAAAAAAATTACCAGAGATATCGGATGTAAAAAAGATGGAGGTATTTTAATAATGAAAGGATTTATAACTAACTGCAGATTTATTACAAAACTTGATATGTATATAAAATTGTACAAGATAAAATAAACATGTGTGAAATTTTTGTTCTTTTGCTCTCATGTAAAAGAGTTTATGGTCAATCCTTTTAACCAGTTAATTATGGTACTGTTATTTGAGATTTACATTGATTTTATATGACTATTTCATTCTTAATCATGTACAATTTTATATGAAGTACATATTTACTGTTTTAATTACTGAGTAACTGAGATACAACTGTTACCTATGGTTGCCCATCCAATTGTAAAGAAAAGTTACCAATCATCGATACAATCAGATACAAATCGCAAATAATGTTTATTGTGTAACTAGTTAAAATACCTTCACTATTACGGAGTGAATGTATCTGTTTCGGACAGGAATCAGATGCTGGCCCTGAAAACCAAAGCGAGCTCAATAGTTCGACATAATCGCCGTGAGACAGTGGCGTCATCACGAAACAATGCCAGTTGTAAACAGATGAAGTAAAAGACTTTATGTGACACACTGTTTTTGGACTCTATGAATAATGTTAATTATTATAGATTTAAATATTGACATTTATAATGTAATATTTATGGATTTTTTGTCACATCTTTTATTTTTTAATAAAGAGAGTTAATCGCTTGCAAAGCGATGGATGACGCGCTTTTCGAAGCAATTGGCGCGAAGAAGTTCGCGGCATTTTTGACTGACATATGGTCAGTATGGAAATCGAAATATTTTCCAAATATTTCTGGAATTTGACCCGCGTACGAGGCGTGATAATCTCAGATGAAATAGCCGTTTGCGGCATTTATGGAAATATTTTCAAATATTTCTGGATTTTGACTCGCTCACGAGACGTGATAATTTAGATTTATGAGACTGGTATGGTCAATATAATTCCGAGAACCAGCCATGTGGGTGCGCCCGGCTGGTATTCCGAAGATTGAAGCGGGGCGGCGGGCTGCAGACCGACCGCCCCCGTATCGCTTGCATCTGATCTATGGGGACCTAGCCCACAGAATCAGAGTCTTGTCGCACAAGACCGAGTGCTTCGGCCTCCTGGACGTAGACTGGCGGAGGAGCATCATTACTGAGCAGTGCGTGGAGCACCGTACACACAAAATTATTTTCTTTTTTTTTTGTCAAAACATAAAAAGGGAAATTAAAAAATAATGGCCCTAAAACGGGCCCTTTTTTCAATACAATAGCGGCGTCGCCGGCCGAGCTATACCGTGCCGAAAAAGGTGACTTTCAGTAAAAATCTAACATTGGCCGCTACGGCAGTCCAATTGAATTGAAACTTTCTTTATTGTATTCTTCTAGTAAATATCTATACAAAAAATATATATTCACAACTACAAATTACATCAGAAGCGTAGGGGGAATTTTATTTGTTAATTTTTTTATTACTGACGTAATATTGATTGTCCACACATCAGACTATAGTCAAAAGACGCCTTATAAAATATACTTCGTAATTATTATACAAAGATTCGTGTGACTACTTGAGAACTATTTTTTATAAATTAATATAACTAGCCGATTGCACTTGGCACATAACTTGTAATAACTCTGTCAATATTGCCTTGTGGGTCCTATAGATTGTGTTAGATTATCAGCAAGGTTTAGTATTGCATAAATGAACATAATTTACGTCTTAAAAAGACGATGAAACCATTTTTACAAATATTTTTGTTAGAGCAAAGTGCTTTCTGCCGATCTCCACAGCCGGCTGCCAGACTGATTAGTACCAAAATTCACCAAGAGATGGCGCGAGCGCGAAAATCGCCAGAGCGAACTTTGTGATTGGCTGATTGTTTTACGATGGAGTTATGGAGGGAATTTTGTAATTTGGCTATATAAACGGTTTCATAACGGCGAGCAATTCAGTACTCCTGAAGGTGTTTTAAGAGCCTATCGGACCACTTTTACCAGTCTTTCATTTCTCTCTATCTACAACAACCCTGCTGACTACTTGGACTTTCTCTGGATCTTCTTTGTCTTTTTTAAGGCAACCTCTACTACACCGGCGTTTCTAGATTGGTTTTATACGACTTTGCCATCTGAAACTTTCGGTGCGTTTTTTCAAGTTTGGGCACGTGGAACCACACCATCTTTTGCGTGTTCCTGTACGGAACAGTATCAGAAAATATCCAATAATGATCTGCCTCCGTGATTTTGAGATGGTATCTCAAAAACTATTGGGCCGATTTTGTAGAAAAATGTTGCACACATCTTACAAATATGTAATATTATTTACGATATTAGATTTTTTAAAAAAAAAAAATGAAAATTATTTTCAGACTCATTAGCACAATTTTTTTTTCGACATGTCATGATTATCTCCGAAAGCTGGGCGCGTCACGGAAAACGGAACCATTTCGAAATTTCAAAAATAATTTGTTGATGAAAAATATTGACCAATGTGTGCTGTGAACAATGACGGTAAAAAAAATATATGTGCAATAGTTAAGATATTTTTTTTTTAATTTCAATGTTTTTTGATGCTTCAAGGTGGTGTAACCCATTAATTAACCCAGGCCACGTCGGACCTGTGCGACAGACAATGACAGGGGCCAGAGTGCCACTGTCGGATACGTGCAACAGGCACAAAATTAATTATTTCTCGACGGCCGCGTATCGAATTTGAAAAACGTGATTTTTTCCCAGTAGAGAAATCCCGTGGTGACCTATCGTTCCATTTTCAACTCAAAAACATCACGGATTATATTTTAAATCAACAATCAAAACAGAAGTTTTTCTGCCGTCAAAATAGTATAGAATAGTTGTAGATGGCGCCCCGAACGCGTGTTGCTCAATCGAAATTCAAATTTTCCGTCATTCAAGGTCACGCACAAAGTGCGTGGGAAATACAATTTATTTTTTTCGTTTTATTTGTACATGTATACACAAATATATACAATGTGTTTTGCGATATTTGTCAGTTTTTCTTGGTTTATGATTCAATTGAATACTTACAGTGATTTATTAACAAAAATATACGGAATTTTGTTGCGTTTATTTGAAATATGTGTGTGTGAAAGTGTATCACATTTATGTGTTATAAGTGCGACGTTCCGTCGTGTGCCGTGCCGTGCAACAAAATATACCACACAGAAGAAGATTATTAGGTTAGCATCAAATAATAATAGTAGTATTGTCTCTAATAAACAAATAAAAATAAATTATCATTTTTCGTATAATGTTGCGCTGGCAACATTATCGGAATTGAAAAAAATATTTTTTTTTTACTTAAACGATAAAAAAATCATTGCATTATGACAATTACGATAAAATAATATGAATGTGTGTTTTTTTTAATATACGCATGTTTTCATGGTTTTTTCATAAAAAGAAAAATCACAAAAAATTCAGAAAGTCTTTGGCCTTGGTGATTTACTTTTATCTATGTTTTTTTGGCCCTCAACAAGTTAAAACAATGCCACGACTTGAACAAAAGTACAGGGTGTCTTGTAGCCAGTAACAAAAAGTTTTTGCCAGTGACGCCCTGTATATGCAATTAGAGTTAACAATATTATGTGATTATAAATTAAGAATGAGGTGGAGTGCTGCGAGCGAAAGTTCTCATCTAGCTGGAGCTTGGTAGAGAAGTGACGCTTGTAGAGGAATACCCGGCGAAACGCCCGACCGACAAATGTGTCACAGTGCTAGTTTGTCTTTCTATTGGCTGGTTGACTGACTGACAGATGGCTTCTCTACGTCCAGCTCGCTATAAGTTTTAAAACTTAATATAGGAAATGAAAACAAAATATTATGTACATACCTGTATTGAAATTTAATTTGGCTAAGGAAGTTGCGTATTTCTCACAATCCTTCTTTCTGAAGCTGAAAATAATTAATGGTGCAAGCTGTTTGTTCATCAGTACATTGACGACATTAAAGACGTTTTCTGTAGGCGTAGAATTAACTTTTTTTGGATCATCTTCCGTGGTCACAGATGACATGGCAGCATCAAAGTTCTTTTGGATAAGCGTACCCTGTGGTAATAAAGACAAACTGATTTGAGAATAAATGAAGATTTTTATGACAAAATATACAGGGAGTAACAAGGCTAGTCCTCAATACTTTACAGGTGGATTTCTGCCTTGATAATGAGTCAAAAATGTTCAAACAACCATGACCTGATATCAATAGTTAAGGAGATATGCGTCATCAAAATTTGCATTTTATTTCAATATTTCTGACTTATTTTTTGCAAAAAGTTGGACTATAGGTAGTAATAATTATTTATCACTACTATAGTAGTGATAAATAATTCAAATGTTGCGGATGTATAGTATGTATGTAGTATAAAGTTTAAATAAAAATTATACTTTAAATTAAAATGTTACATCACAAAGTGACTGCTAAATCATTCAATGATATTAATTCATTACTGTCTTGTATAATTATTTTAAATATTTATGGACAGTTATATTTTTAATAACTGCATTTGTGTTGGTCTGAATTGAAAAAGAGACAAAATCGAAAGTTGAAATCGAATGAAGACTGAATAAGCCTTCAAAATATTGACGATTCTTGAAATATGCAAAAATATATGTGTTTTACAATATTAACAGCTTTCATGAGTTTAGCGAATTTTGCAAACGCATCGCAATTTAATTTTTTTTTTTGATATCCTGAATTTCGAATTGACGAGGTTCTACTGTAATATTATTGCTTTGCTAATATAAAATCTAAAAGTACATACTTGCTCATCTATAACTAAATGCATTTTCTCTCCCCCGGCAGGGAAAAGGTACTGCTGTAGTGGGGTTGGCCTATATTCCGTGTATATCACATGACACGGTTGTTGGTGCAGGTGACACACCCACTCCGCAAATTGCCGTGCATTCGGAATTGTGGCTGACAGGAACACGTAGCGGACATTGTCAGGAAGCAAGATGAGTGTTTCTGAAATTCAGATAAAAATCCATCCAGTAAACCCAACAGCAAAAAAGACAGAATCGAAAGTTAAATTGAGTAAAGATTGAAGGAGCCTTCCATAAATTCAAAGATAACTAAAAGAAACTGATTACGGCCATCCAAACATGACGAAATGGAATTTTTCTTTCGCAACTGAGAGTAGCAAATATGCCAATATGTACCTACTTTGGCAATAGAAATTTTGCAATTTTTGCATTAACATAATAAATATTGCATTTTTGAAATAATTTCTTAAAAAAGATCAAAAGTGTTTTAATTTAATCATTAAAATTAATTTCCACAAAGAACTACAAACTTCAAGAGAATTAACAAGGATACATTTTGTTTTAACCATTAATTTGCTGAAATATCAACAAGTTTCAGGACCAATATCTTTCATCAGGATACAATGTATATTAACAATTAAAAATCAAAACATAGACATTAACAAAATCAAAAAATAAATGTATGGGAGATGAATTTATTTTTTACTGCAGTTTTGAGAGGGACTACATCTCGCAAAACAAGCTGTGACAAATTAATAGTCGGTCAGTGTGCAGTACGAAAAGTGCTGTATGTAAATTCTCTCACCACAAAGTGCCACGTTAATTAATGCGGTTGCTAGTATTGTCACTCAGAAACCTAAATAATCCTGTGAAAGTGTTGCAATATTTACCTTCCCAGACAACTCCCCTCGTTTTATCTCTCATATAATGTATTTCATCAAAAATCACCCAACCAACTTCTTTGGTGACTTCGGATCCTCTGAATAACATACTTCTTAATATCTAGAAACAAATATAACATTAGATTAGATATACAGTAAAACCCCGTTAATTCGAATCTCTGTAATTCGAAATCCGTCATAATTTGTAATTTTTAAAACCAACAAGTACCAAAATGCTAATTTCATAGTAGATTAACTCCGATAAGTCGAAAACCCCGGTAATTCGTAATTCGAAATAATTTTTAGCCCCTTGCGCCATAAATCAATAAGTTTTAGTTCACATAATTCGATTTTTTTTTTTAAATTTGATGAAATTTAAAAAAATATTTCGATAGTTTAGAACAGATATGTCAATTTCGGCTATTTTAGTAATAGAAATGTGGCAGTCTTTTTATTACCATAATAAATATTGCGTTTTCGAAATGATTTCTTGAAATATGCAAAAATGCAGACTTTTTCACAAAATTAATCCTTTTTCTTCATGAATTTTACGATTTTTGGCGAATTTTGCAATCGCATCGCAATTTTTAATTTTTCAAAATAATTTTTAGTCCCTTGCGGCATAAACTAATACATTTTAGTTCGCAAAATTCGTTTTTTTTTAAATTAGACGAAATTGAAAAAATATTTCGATGTTTTCGCAAGTGACAACAATAAATACATATTTATATACTTTAGTAATATAAATGTCACGGTCTTCGTGCTAGCATAATAAATATTGCTTTTTCAAAATGATTTCTTGAAATATACAACAATACAGACGTTTTTCACTAAATTAATGACTTTTTTCACAAGTTTTACGATTTTTGGCGAATTTCGCAATTGCATTGCGATTTAAAATTTTTTGTACCTTGAATTTCGAATCAACAAGGTTTTACTGTACAGAATACAAGATTACAAACTTAATTTTACAACTTTGTTAAATGAACCGTCAATGTGTAATTAGGAAAAGCTTTGTTAAATAAGATTAAGTATTTAAAACACTGATAATTAAATGATAATTCCGACCAAGTCAATTTTTTTAAGGCCACTTCAACCAACTTAAACCACTTCATTGTTTACACAATAATTGCTGTCACAGCTGAAACTTTTGCAATTATCATTTTGTTGGAGTGCCGTAAGGGCAATTTTTAAGAGAAAAATAATACATTTTATCAAATAACTGACATAATATACAGCAGAACCCTGTTAATACGAAATTTTTAAAAAGCGTAAAATGTTAATTTCACAATAGATTATCCCCGATAATGCAAAAACCCTGGTAATTAGTATTTCAAAATTATCTATAGTTCCTTGCACCATAAATCAATATATTTTAAGTCACATAAAATTTATCAAAGAAGTTATAAAAAACTAATCATAAATTTTTTTCTGTGACTTAAATTTTGAATTAGCGAGGTTCCGCATAATTCAAATAGTTTTTTAGATTCCTTGAATTAACGAGGTTCTACTGTACTATACAAAGTTTACCTCGGTTGTCATGATCAAACATGATGCCATGGGGTCAATAGTTACGTCTCCAGTCATAAGTCCCACATCTTTGAATTCCTCCAACATTTCTCGGTATTTCTGGTTCGATAGGGCTTTTATGGGAGTAGTGTATATTACTCTTTGCTTGTTTTTCAAAGCGAGCGCTATTGCGTATCTAAGAAGAAAATAAGATGTATTAGAAATATATAGAGCTTCACTCACTAATTAATTTCAATTATGACTCACGATTTTCAGAAATTGTGATAGGGACAAAATATTGAGTTTCCTTTCCTGTAAATAATTTTCTTAACCGGTTGTGTGTCGGCCGTACGTAACACGGAGTATACCCTGCTTGTAGTCGGCGACTAGTCGGTGACTATTCGGCAAAGAGCGCCGACTATCTGGCTTCTTACTTTGTATGTATTTCTCAACAAAATGTATCTCGGTGAAATTACATTAAATAAAAACCTTGATTGTTAATTGATATTTTTATTTTAGAATCAGTCTTACACATTTTGAAATATAAAGCAACATTTCCTTTGGTAATCAACTAATCAGTCGCTAAAATTACTTACTTGTAAAGAAAAAATATCTATAAAATTTATCAAACAAAATTAGTATTTTAATTAACAAACAAAATAACATAATATATTCTTATCTTCAATAAACATTTATAAATATTTCTTCTTATTTAAATAAAAGAGAAGGAATTTTTTTTATTAACAGACTAAGTAATATTAAACCAAGATTACATGTACATGATGTACTGAAAATAAAACATTTATAAAAATTCTAAACTAAACCGTGATCGGCTTGGCCGACTAGTCGGCCGATTAGTCGGCCTTTTTACAACCGACTAATTGGCTAGTCGGCCAAAGTCATAAGCGGCACATCTCTAATAATTACTTATATTTCAATAATTACTTGTACAATAATAACTTATTCATTAATTATGAAAATAAGTAATGAAATTTACTGTCAGAAATGTACGCACATGTTTATCGAATAAAACCATGGACGCAATAACACTAACTGTATTTCAATATTTTCGTTATAGTATATCAAAGAATATAAAAATAATTAATTTTAACACATTTTTAATTAAAAAAACATTTTTTTTAACAGATAAATAACACAATTAATGAGCGGTTCGAAGACAACATTTGGAATGATTTTTTGTCCGGTTTGCACGGCAAATGAGGTTACTTGACAATTAGAACTCGTTCATTCATTCAAAAACTTGAGATACAACAAAGAATAAGCTTTATAAACTCACGAACGCAGGTAAAATAGACCGAATTCGTATACCTGTCTAGGAAGCGCAGATCTGCGGTTTGGCACACAAAGGGTACAAAAGTTTTCGCGCAGCTCTGCGGTTTGGCACACGAGCGGTTAAATTTTGATTTGAAATCCTGATGACTAGGGATTTAATAAAAGAATTTTTGTTTTATTTGTACCATAAATTGCAATAACATTTGCAGAAAACTTTTGATTGGACTGACCCACACCAATATCCTCCGATGGCCTTCCCACCAGGAAAGTCGAGTGAGAATTGGCTAAGGAATTCAACAGTGCACATGCACAGTCAAATTCCTTAGCCATACATAGAGTTTACATAAACAGTCTGAAATCATCATAATTCAACAGGAAAAGTTCACAAATTTGGTGCACGAGTTTGGCACAAGCCAGAAAAACAAAAAATAATGGATGGGCAAAGACCAAGACCGCGCGCAAGGCCTCCACTGTGCAGAGGCGTGCAGTGAGAACAAGAAGCATGACTTTTTCCCAAGCATATATTTTGAAAAGGAACCGAAATAAGAGATATATCTCGTAATATTCCTATCAAAGTAATTAACATATTAAAATTTAAATATTTCATAAAATTCTGCCAGATAAACATATAATTTGCTTTTTTTTGCCAAATATATGTTTAAATAAAAGTCCTGCTTCTTGTTCTCACTGCACGCCCTTGGCATTGAGAGGTACAGAATGATTAGATCTGAGTTATATGTCCAACAATTTTGACACCTGCTGAAGACATGAAGTGTTATTGAAAAAATTATGTAATTTATTAATTGAAATTTATTGCAAAAGATAATCGAATTTTATACATTGTCACGAGACTATAGAAACAGAATATAATCAAGAACTTTCCAGCCTTTCCTAGACCTTTTAAAAATGAATAAGTGCGATCGTAGACGTGCAAATATTCTGAAAAACTGCATAAAGTGTTCCACAGACGAGTGATTAGTGCAAAATCAGTATGAATTAAATAACACTGCTCCAATTAAATTCATGTCCGGTGACTTTGTGCACAAAAGAAAACATTAATTAATTTCAAGTGTTTCACTTGTCTCCCAACACCGCAATCCCGTGACAGTATAGAAATCGGCACAAACTTATTGGACAACCCATTATAATATAAAATGACATGTATTAAGATAACTTACTCAGCTATAACAGTTTTTCCTGCAGAGGTATGAGCCGAAACCAAAACAGACTGATTATTTTCAACGCACGAAATCGCCTTTTTTTGAAAAGAATCTAATACAAATTTGTAAGTCTTTGCTGGGGGATTTTTGTTTTCATCGAGTTTAGGGAATTTTTGTTTCGGAGGCACAGCCACCTCATGTAGACATCCTTCATCTTTAGCAATTCTGTGAACATTAATTCTTGGATCCAGTTCTGATACACTGTGAACATGGGAAAAAATAGTTAGCAAATTTTAATTTTTAAATCAGTAACTCTAATCGTTTTCGCATCAGCAACACATGAAGACCCCATGGCAAGAAGATGTTAACTAACACTTCTGTCAAAAATGAGTTAATAAGCCGTCTAAACTAAATATTGTACGCTCTTTCCATTGGAAATAAGTTCAGAACTTAAAAATAATTAGAACATGTTCAAATCATAGGGATGAACATGTTAACTACACTTTTTCATAAAAATCAAATAAGTTACTAATGGGAAGAACATGTTATCTTCAATAATAATATGTTCATGCCATCATTCTGAAATTAACAAGCCTTTTAATTTGATTAGAATATTTATGGTTAATATAAATTTTACTCTGGTAGTACTGTCATATATTTGTTTTTATTTGAAGACTATTATAATATGTACTTCTTCAATAATTTTAAATGGTACATACCATGTTTTGTATTATTAATTAACATCCCAGGTATTTTGTAATTTTGGATAATGGATGGTAAAAATGGATAGAATTTGAAGGGTTGTTTGATGTTCGTATTTCACCAATTTTAAAAAGGTGTTACATATTCTATTAAAAATGGTTGTTAACTACATTTTTTTAGGGAAGATTAGTATATTTTTATTTTTTGTGCATAAATGCGTTTTTTTTACTTTGATATTTTACTTACTTACGTATATAAATAAAATATTTAAAATAATTTCATTTCACTAATAATTATCACTGCAAATAAAATTCACCAAATTAAAAAAAAAAAGTGTTAATTCAATTTGGAATGAATCTGAATATATTGCGCATTTTCTAATTATTAAGTTGACCCAAAAGTTTTGATGCTTTTTATGAAAAATTTTTTGTTACTTTTTTTTATTTTTTCAAACAATACTACAATTTCCATCGGTTGTTACAACTGTCTTCTGTCTTTTTATGAGCATATTTATTCCAATAAGGTACAATTACTTTGATGCAAAAAATGAGTCAAGGGATGTTTTTATTCCATATACTTTTTTGTCATTCAATAAATTTTATAGTGACAAATAAGTGATAGTCCGAAGGACCAAAATCAGAAGAATAAGTTGGATGCTTTATAATCTCCCAATTCAATTTCTTGCGCTTACGTTGGGTCACCAAGAATTTTTTTTTGTAAATTTTTGCACAAACTCGATACATTTGCATAACAAGAACAAAATACTTGAATATATATTGACGGTCCCTGCGTAAACTAAGGTCCGAATTTTAATGTTAAGGTACGCCTTAAAAGCATTATTTTCAGTGAAAAATAACACTTTTAAGGCGTACCTTAACCTTTAATCATCTAAATATTGACTCTGAATTAGCTCCTAAGACATCAAAAATAAAAAATAAATTTTAAAGATGAGCTGCTTGAAGTTTGGCTTGACATACAAAATACATAATATTTGATTTTTATACCAGTAATTTTTTTTGTAAAAAAAATAAGAAACATTTTTTTATATTTTTTATTTTGCGAAGAGTAATTTTTATGTATTGGTACAAAAGAGTAAAAAATGCATTTTCGGCAGACATCCGAGTTTACATAGACACCGTCAATATGATAAATAAGATTAAATATGAAATTTTTTAAAAAGCTAGTGCAAATGCAAATATACTTCAATCAGTATTCTGATTGTATCAATATGCTGATTCCATTATTTGTGTAAAGGTGAGATAAGAATTTAATTTTTTTACGCTTCAACAGGCCAAGAGGCCTAATTACTGAAGCGAAACACATCACAAAACACCCAAGCTTGAGTGAATTACATAGGATAATTGTGACCTCACCGGGAATCAAACCCGCAACCCTCAAGTATGAGAAGCCAGTGTCAAGTGCACTGGACTACGAGGGCCGCTATACAATTATTGTGACAGCTATTTTATAAACAAATTTCTTACTCAAACTCTAAATCTTGCATGGGATTGCATTTAATGTTTTTTTGAGGTGGACCAAGATCTGCGTCTGCTTTTCTTTTTATATGTTTTTCTCTCGCATCGATGTTCAACGATTTTTCAGACCTAAAAGAATATATTCAACAACTTTAATGATATGTGACTATAATAATAGCAATTTATTTTCAAATATCCTTTTGGTTCCAGTAACTGTTATAATAATAACATGGATAGTTTAGTCTTACACTAGAATTAAAAAAATGTTTGTGAATTTGTGTATTTGAATTGTTTATTAATGAAAAAGTAAATTTTTAGTCATTTTTTAAATAGTTTTATAAGTTTCTGATGCACCGTTCTATACTCCATAACAATACTCGTCCACTGGAACTTAGTCTTCTGGTAATTTCTGGTTGGTTCTACAACTCCAGTGTTGACCAGTCCAAAGACTTACTTCAGAGTTTGGTGTCTACCATTCGAGTTGTCTGGGATGCAGAACTCTTTCAGGTGCAGAGGCGATTTGAAAATAACCTGTGTTCTGTAATAGTATCGTGATAGTTTGTCTAATCTTTCTTTAGCTAACCATAGTAGTATATATTTTATGCATAATCGCAGCAGTGAATAATACTTATTACAATAGGTATCAAAGGTGGAGTAAAAAGTGGATATTTCATGGTTAAATCTTATTATTAATACCAGAAGAAGACTGGACATTCATTTACACAAGATAGAAACTGTTTATATGCTATGTTTATATAGAAATAAAACACTTGCTTTTAATTATACTTGTATAATGTAATGCACTTGAGATGTGTTTCACCTTATGAGGGCAGTTTATATACATGAAGAAAAAGGAAACATAAATTAATAACAATAAATAATTAATTGACAAATAACATTCAATTCAATTCAATTTATTTCATGATAATATGTACATGACAAACAAAATGTTTAAGGCATACATATTAGAAGTATATATCAAAAATGAAAATATTTAATAAATTAAAAATAACATAAATCTGGTCAAAGGTGTAGGAGAATCCCGCTTCGAAAAACCCCCTCAGACACATGGAACATATCAATACCCAAAGCGATTTTGTTCGGCATGGCTGTGGCTCTTCCAACAGGCATAACCATCGGCAGGTTGGTCCTGTATATTGGAATGTGAAACAATCTATGCTGACGATGTCTAGTGTAATTATCAGGAACATACAAACCAATGCTCTGCATAATTTGAGGATTATCGATCATACCGCTACTACGTAACATAATATACATAACATAATATACTATGTAATGGGAAGGACCACAGATGTCTCTAGCATAGTCCCTTCATATATTTGATAGAATACAGATTTAGAACACATAGGTATGTACAACTTTAAATAAAATTTGATGTGTGGATGTTCTTACAGTGGAATTGGTGAATGTTGCACTGTGTAAAGTAATCACTTCATACAGGTCATAAGCCTTGAGCCACCCTATAGTCTTCCACACATGTTTCCCGTATAAGTAGCTTCGCCTCTGTGAGACTTCTATAATTTATCTTAATTAGATAAATTAATAATAATAATAAATTAACAAAAAAATTATCAAGACAATACCTCACTTAATCCAATGATATAATAAACTGTAGATACGTTACAAGCGTGAAATATTGACAACTCAAAAGTAAGGTAATTAATTGCCTTACTTGCATTCGTTACATGCGTTCAGGCGCGACGCCACGCGGAAAAAGGAACAGAGTATCGTACACTATTGTAAGAATGGGCATGTTATTTTAGTCACCGTGACTTCAAATTACCTGATTTTTCTGTCTATACACAGAGCGTGTGTGCCGTGATTTGTTATCTCTTTCGATGCAAAATTTGCTACATATGAAAGCCGGCTAGTATGGGAATAACGTGTCTATATTATAATAATAAGTAATTACATTCATTTTTCTTCGCCCTTTTTTAATATTTTCTTTTATAAAATTTCGTGGATGTATTAATTGATTGATAATGTAAAATGCGTCTCAAATAAAGAAAAAGGGTAGAATAAAAAAAAAGAGTGTTTTATTTCCATAAACATGTAATTATATATCAATCTTTCTTGTCTAATGAATCATAAAATTTATCAACAAACCGAATTGAACGAAGTAACTATAATAATTTTCGTCGCTCTGAGTAGAAATAAGTGATACAGGATTTATTTTCTATTTACTCAATGGTGCAATCCTACTTGTCCAAGTAAAATAGAACATGTTACCTTTTAGTGATATCTTCAAAATAATCATCTTCGAAGCAACTAAAGAGATTTTCCAAGGTTGTCATGGTTAAAAATTGTAAGCAATTTTATTAACAGAATCTATTAACAAAATTATCAAAATATCTATTGCATTATATATTATTTCCAAAAAATAACCTATTTTAGTGAATACCACAGAATATAGACCAAAAGTGAATACCATAGACAGTCCACCGGCATGTCAAAACAAGAACCCGAAATGTCAAAAGTATCACGCGGGTAAACCATAGATTTCCAGTATATATTATATGGTTGTTGTGTGAGACCTAATTCAGATCCATATACCTAATTTTAGAAAACCACTTGGCGCGCGACCATCAGGCTGCTCGATGTAATTTGTCAAAATCTAAGCAGCCAATTCGCATCCCATTTCTGGATTCATTTATCCTCTGACAGCAACAATCTTGTCCTGATCTAGTTTGATCGGCCGTATTTTGAACTAAACAATATAGCTATTTCTGTATCATGACAGTTATGTACAGCGATATAATGCCGCCAATTTGGACTGGTTTGAAATTAATGAATTCAATCAGTCGGAAAGCTCTAAAACGTAAAGTTATTCACAATTATGAATAATAATCTTTCTAATTTATTGAATTCATTAATTTCAAACCTGTCAAACTTAAAACACCAAGATTGGCGGCATAACAATGTTATACATAACTGTCAAGATGCAGAAATAGCAATATTGCTTAGTTCAGAATACGACCGAATATATAATTGAAAGATATTTTGTATTCCCTACCATTCAGTTTTGAGATGGCGACTTGATAAAGTCTAAATAATCAGATTGTCTTACATCCATAGATAAGATAATATAATACTTACATCCTTCCTGTTATGAAATAAATGTGCGTATAGCAGAGTATAAAATTGTTCAGAGACGAACTAAACCCCCTTCTTTAGGCGGGGGGATTGGACCACAGTCGAGGACCGTACGGAGGAGCTTCTTGCTCAATTCTCGGATAATCCCTTGGTAAACAAAACATTTTTTACAATATACATTGTTTTGAATTTTGTTCCAAACTGTGTCCCTTCAAGTAAAAACTCCTTTCTGTGTTAAAGGGCGACTTATTTGCTAAGACATTATACTTTTTAATAGTATTTAGTTTGACCTTTTCGTATTCGTAACTGTTTCAAAAGTTAACAAGATCGTAAAAAAAATAATATTGGAACCATCCGTGGCACCAGTTTATGTACCAAGAAATTTGTAATAGTTCATGTCTATATGTTTTGGTGGTCTGTGATGTAATACTAAATTTAGTGGTCTGTGATGTGCACCGATTTTGGTAGCTTGCGATGTACACTTTTTCTTTTTTTTAACAAAATTTTACTAACAAAAAAAATAATTTCCTGTGGTAATAAAAATATATCACTGAAAAAAACTATCATTGGACTTTGCAAAGCAAATATGTAATACCATTCAAGCAATTAAATTCGAATTAGATTTACTTGATTAGACTAATGCTCGTAACATAGTCATAACCACTGCACCAACAGGAATAGCTTGTTGGTGTAGCGATTACGACTCTTGCCTAGTTATCCAGTAGTCGGTGGTTTGAGCCCCATTCCAGGACACTAGCAAGTTAGTCCTATTTTTATAGAACAAACGCTCAGCGTGGTTTGAAATAGTAAGGATATTAATGCGATATTCCATCTTATTTTTTATATATTTCATGATATTTGTTCGTCATATTTAAAAAAAAAGAATAAATAAATAACTAAAATATTCTTCACTAATTCATTTAATATAAATAAAAATACACATTTGATGAATTTGCAATACAACAAAATAAATTGGTAATTTGCAAATATCACATACAAAATCCAAAGTAGGTTTGTTGTTTAATCGAATGTTTACATATAATACAGCATTATTTAAAGAATATCTTATATACATTAACAGTTATGTTTTAAATATAACTATTTTACGGCCATGTCTGATTCATCCCATTTTAACATATTCTTATTGATTGATTGATTACATTTTTGTTTATTTAAGCTACTCATCTTAGCTAGTCATCATTACAAAAATCTGAAGAAATCAAAGAATAAAAAATCTGAAATGACTGTCCGCTCAAAAGTTCATGTAATTAACTAATTCCGATTTGTACGATATACATCTTAATGGCAGCAATGTGTTCAAGCAATAATACACTGCAACATGCATTTATTGAGCAAAAACTTTCAAGTTGTAATAGACTTAAGAAAATAAAGCGTAAAAAAACAATTTGAATTATAAGATTTGAGAATATGAAAATAGTATTAGGCCCCAAAAATATTTTCATTAGAATGCGACCACCATAATTTGGCATGCGAGGGAGGGCGTCCCTGTCGCGTAACAGAAGTTGCCAGGGTGTAAATTTATTACACAATACATAATGTACAGAATGTCCAGTGACCGGCGTCGTAGCCTTTAACAGAAATTTAGTCGGGCAGCACTAAAGAAACCAAGCCGTAATGGCGGCCGTTCTATCTGTCAGACTGTCAGACGGCAATATCGGTCCATTATTTGCTTTTTCAGCTTTGCAAAACTTTAATACTTCATTGGCAATTGTTCTTGCACCATCCCGGACTGTATAGGATGTTTTGGACATGATAATTCAGTGTATATCGGTAATCAAGATATCACAGTTCCCAAGCAAATACAAAATTGTACTGAATGACAGGGCAAGGGGTTACCGTCGGGTGCGGGCGGGGCGGGTTTTAGTTCCAAAGTCGCCGCATGCCAAGTTATTATGGTCAAGCAATAATACATTACTTATAATCATTGAAAGTGGCATGTGATGAATTTTCATTTGACGTGATTTGTAATTTATCAAACAGCACACATACATACTGTTGTTACCTAATAATATATTACGCAGAATAAAATATTTAGAAATGTAAATTTTTCGTTTTCACAGCAGAAACTCTTAATCCATATTTCATGGAATAACTATAAAAAAGGAATTTTAAAAATATCTTGCATATACATATTCTGGAATTGCATAAACTCAACAGATTTGGGCTTTAACTGGAAAAGGCCTAAACTTATTACATATTTTGCATTTATTATCTCTACTGTCACACTAATCACAATGATTAATATTTTTCAAACATAATAAATAAAAAATACATAAAGTCTTCAATTACATTGGCTTTTGTATTAGTAATTATCAGTCATAATGCATAGTTTAATTTGTCACTGCACCGATACTTTTGCGGAGTACTGACACTATTAAAAATTGATACACATTGATTGGTTCACTACGCTGCATATTTATTATATATAATATATATGTACAATATTCATATGAATGACCGACAGTGAACCGAACTTTGGTACCTATTTTCTGGTGTCTTGGTGTTTTTTTATAGCTTTCATTTTATGGCCCTAATTAATTGTAGCATGCAGCAAACTGCAGTCATAAAAGTGAGTGACAAGAGTTTTAAGTGTACCCGATCAATAAAATTGGTATTGATTGCGGTGAAATGCGCTACATGCAAATCGAGAATTTTACACAATATAACAATAGTTATTACATATGTATGTGAATATGAAGCAGAAAAATGATTCTTAAAATATTAGTGCATAATGATGTAGACTTATTGCAAAAATAAAATTTGTCCAATTTGTCAAGTTGTGTTCATTTCAGCCTCAAATGGCACCACAATTATATGTAAAATCATCACATTTAATGTGATGTGAATATTTCCTAAACATGGCTTTGTTTTGTTTTAGACTTCCTACGCAAATAATTTTTTCATAAATTTGTTTGTTCTGTTTTAAATAGACTTCCTTACAACTGACATAATTTAATATTGTGAGGTACAATTACATTTTAAAAGAATTTGAAAGATCATCAAATTTATTTCCATTAATTTCAAAGCATTTATATAAACATAACAAAATATTTTTATTAGAAGTTTAGGATACTGATAAAAAATTGACAAATCACAATAAAAAAATGAGAGTGATCCTACTATCGCGCACACTGATATCATTGACTTTTATTACCGCTAGTAGTCATATGTGTAACCAAGCGGGAAACAGACAGGTTATTTATTCTTCTAGTTAAGAGTTTTCTGAGGCGAGTGTATACCACCTTACTGGCCGATGTTATGGGTCCCCATTACAAAGTATATTGTAGATCGTATACACACGGCAGAAAGAAAATCCCAGAAAACTTTAACCAGAAGATTCTGAACGGCTATGAAAACCTGAGTATTGGAACGTTGCCGTAGGTTTAAATCATTCTGTAGACAAATGAAGATTCCTGAATTTAATAATAAAATGTAAGCTAATTCAATGGGTTTCATCATCACAACATGCAAATTTAAACAGAAATATGAATGATCAAACCAAAAATGAATTAAATAAATACTAAATAATTTGTATGTCTTTTATCATGAATAATAAAAAAATTAATAAAGTTTAAAATAAACACAATATTACTGTACATTTAAAAATAATAGCTGTACTACATGTCCTCTTAAATAAATATACTAAATGCAAAACCAAAGTATGATGCAATGTATCACACACCATATAAATGATGTAAGAATAATAGAGTGATAGCAGTCCTTATCATAAACACAATTCATGTTATCCAAATGAATCATCAATTTCTTTATTTGCGCTTAAGTTGAGGGGTTTTGGGTGAGGCGAGAGTCGATCACCACATTCGAAAAAGTTTTCATCAAATTGATTTAACAGAGATGCAACAATATCACTGGGAAAATCATTCATGTAACTTGAACCTGGTGAGTTTTCACTGTTTATGGACAACACTGGATTGTTCGGTGACAAGATGCTTTTGCTCACAATATCTAATAAATTGCTACTTGTGCTTGGTACCTCTTCCTGCAGTGCGAGACTGGGTGACTTCCTTTGCTGCCGCCCGTCGGCCTCACTCGCGATCAGCTGAAGAGGCACATCAGATTCCGTATCAAAATCACTCATTCTGCTCGTAGACGGACCATTAGCCTCTGCCATATTCCTGTTTGATAGTTTGACGAAGCACTTGTTCTTTGCCTTGGATTTACTGGATAGGCCCGCCTTTCCCTTGACATTTTTGGCTTGTTTATTTTCAAATATTTTTATTATCATTTTCTCTTTGCTTTTCGATCGACTTTTGAATTTGAGTTTTTGATTTTCTGTACTTTTAGATGAATTAGACGCTGTGTCCATACTTTGACCACTTTTGTGTCTAAATTTCTTGCGCGATTTTCTCTTATTCGAAGAAGAGGAGCTTTCTGTACTTTGTGAAGAACTCTCTTCATATTCAGAGTTATGATAGGACATATCGCTATCCAGATTCTTTTCCATACTTTCCGATCGTGAATCTTTTCTGTGTCTTCTTAAGTTCATTTTGAACTTTTTTAATATTTCGGAAGCCAGAGACTGTTTAGAATTGTTCAACGTTCTTTTCTTCGGAACTTCACTTTCAGAGAGAGAACTTACACTCAGGTTGTTTGAATAATTAGAATCTTGGTCGTCTGGAACACAGTCCACATCAGAGTAGTCGGTGTCACGATCGGTACATTCCGTGGAAGCACTGTCGCGAGATACAGGTCTATGTTTTCTATGTTTGGTCTTGAATCGTTTTAATCTTTTAGCAGTGTAATTTGAATCATCTTCACTATCACTATCTTGACCCACCGATTGAAGATTACGGTTACGTTTCAAGCTTAATTTTACAAGGCCCGAAGAAGAGGGCAAATCACCAGATGGATGTGATAAAGCCACATTGAAAGGAACTTGAGCTGGAAGGCTGTGTTCATCTACTACTTCTATAGGGCTACTAACTCTAGGTTCTTCTATTATCACAGTATCACTATCAGAAGCCAGCAAGTCGACCACCTCCGGAGTTCTTTCATGCGGAGGTTTTATGTACCCCACCATCACTACTTCGTCAGAAGAATCTTCAGTGTCAGAATGAGACATGGTTTCTATGGCAATAACGGAGTTACTCAAGCTTCCCAGTCTTCTGTTAGAGGTGCTGGGTTCAGCGGGTGGAGTGGCAGCAAACGGTATAGGGAATGCATTAGAAGGCCCCGCTGCGGGAGAAACCATAACAATATCACTATCAGTACTGTTCTCCCCATCAGAGCTGGATAAGACTTCATTTATAAAGCTTTCCGAAGCTCGAGTTCCTCCCGGTTGGTATTGGACAGCGCAATCGTAACCGACCATGTCAAATGGAGAGCTCGCGAAGGAGTAGAATTCGTGCAGAAAGTGATCTGTGTACACATTCAAATAAGGCATCATCATTTGGCGGAATGGTGCGGAGAGAATCGGAAAAACAGTAAGGGTATCGAGAATCCTAGCAAGTACGTGGGTAGCGTCCGGTATGAGGAAAGCCAATTCTCTTGTAAGCCATGGCACAAGGCGGTGTATTTGCGCAGGATTGTGTCTGAAAAAGAAAAATATAAATATCAATCATTTTAAAACAAATTCATATGCAACTATGGGCCGGTTGTTTCAAGTTGGATTAAAGTAAGCGTTCTTTTAAAGCATAGATTTTTACGTTCTCCACCAATCAGACGATCCATTTGTGTAAAAATCTATGCTTTAATCGACCGCTTACTTTGATCGAACTTGAAACAACCGGGCCTATATGAGTTATACACATGTATTGTAAACCTATGTACTAACTACAGTAAAACCCCATTAATTTGAAAATTAATTGAACACGTAATTCAATTTTTAGGTTATAAAAAAACTAACAATATGCGCGGCATTTCAATAGCCCTCACCTCGTGTTGGGTGTCCTTTATGTATTTCGCAGTAACTTGTGTATTTATTATTTCGTGATCCCTTAAATTAGGGAATCCTGTGAATGCTTTCTTCAGTTGGCTAACTTGATATGTTTGAGCTAATTACTCACACTTTACGTTTAAAATTGTTAAAATTCCTCTTTAGTTCGATTTTTTTAATAACTATGTTTGTAATTTATATAAATTAACTTTGTAAATACCACTTATTTATTGAAAAAATTCAATATGTTTCGAAGCCAATGGCTTCTTCGTCAGGATAACAAAAATAAAATTTAAAAATCGAAGTATAGATCAAAATATTATAAAGTTATATATGGAAAATGATAATATAAAGTACCTATTATTATCATTTTCCATATATAACTTTATAATATTTTGATCTATACTTCGATTTTTAAATATTATTTTTGTTATCGTGACGAAGAAGCCATTGGCTTCGAAACATGTTGAATTTTTCAATAAATAAGTGGTGTTTACAAAGTTAATTTATATAAATTACAATTATATCACCACAAAATAAATTTTCTATATTTGAAGAAGAAACTATGTTTGTGTTAAAATTTTTAATTTTCTTTGGAAGATGTTATTACTGACTTACATATCTTATTATTTCGCGAGATACGGGCACCCGACGGTGAATGAAAATCCCGTACCTTGGCATTTCTTGGAAGTACTTAGAAACCCAGTCAAAAATAACAATATTAATCAGATCATTTATAATACTCAAGGGCGCTTCACATAAAAAAATATTTAATATAAAACTTACTGGCTAAAAAACTTATTTACTTATTCAATAGATGACATGTAAAAAATGGAAATAACATTTTAAACTACAATAGTTGGGAGTGCCAGGAAGAATCAGCTGTTTTCGCAGTGTGCATATTAGGAGTAGAAAATATTAGATTGTGTTTAATGGTCTGATTCTATAGGTTTTTATATGACTTTCCAAACAAGTGCATCTTTAGTGGTTTTTTGAACTATGGTAAGCTATCTACAGCTGCAAAATTGCCATCCTTTATTTTTGTTGAATTTCATCATCGGAGTCCCCGCCCCGCAACAATGACGTTATGCACCTGCATTTCTAACGCACCCCCACCGCCGCTGAAAACATGTAAAAGCCGTGCGCTGGTATTGCCATGCAGGTTATACTGTTCGGAAGGTTCCAACAGTCCTCCCTTCCCTAGGAGAGTCCGGTCCAGGAGGTATTCCTGGAATGGAGGCAAACCTAGAGAACCTGTTAGCCGCCGCAGTCAAGTGTTCTCCTGCTGGACTGAGTCGGTACCGAGCCAAGCTTGCGTGAAACTCGAGACTCATTGTTTTCTCATCTCCAAAAAGTTTCCCGCCATCGCTCTTGCCGTTGAGCTTTTTCCGGCAAGAGCCTTTATCGAATCTGTGAACTGGGATTACTGAGAATCCCATCATAATACTCTGCCAATTTTCTTTTATATTTCTACTGCTTATGTACTCTGTGTTTTCTTGACTTTAAATAAATTGTTATGATAAGACTGCCTCCATTATTTCCATGCCTCTTTGTGACTTGCAAATACATTGAAACAATCCACTATGTTTCACGCGTATTTATGGACGAATGTATTTTTAATAAATGTGCTTGTGCTGGTCTGAGCCCGAAAAAATACAGGATCGATAATTAAAATCGAGTGAAGATTGAAGAAGCCTTTCACAATTTCTAAGATTCAAACAGCAAGTATGTCAATATCGGAAGGTATAAAGGAGTGTGAATAGTAGAAATGGTGCAATTTTGCATTAGCATAATAAATATTGTACGATTTATTGTAATTCGCAAAAATATGAAATTAAATTTTTCACGAAATTAACGAGTTTTACAATTTTTTGCATATTTTGCAATTGCATCACCAGTAATTTTTTTTTTGATAACGTGAATTATGAATTAATGGGATTCCGCACAATTCGAAATATTTTTTTTGGGTCCCTTGAATTTCGAATTAATGAGGTTCTATTGTATATGCATGCAGTTTGGAATAGTCTTTAGTATGGCTTCAAACTAGCAATTATTACCGATAAAATTCCGGTGAGCATTCCCGGTGGCGGCCAGTTATGTCAGGTAATGGGCGTGCCCACAAGTTGTGACGGTACACAGACTGGCGGAACAGTCCGGGGCGTGAGCGACGAGTGTGGCGGGCGGGCGGCGGCTGTGCTGGTAAGCTAGAAGGCAGGGCTCCCAAGGGCACCAGGGGATAGCGCATCAACAGGCGTTCCAAAGCTAGGCCCTCATGGCGGTGGAGTGTGAGGGTCGTCCTGCATGAAATATATACATAAATAATAATTATTTATAAATAAAATTACTTATGCTAATTCACTATCTATTTATCCTATGAATAAATAAACATCAAGAAAGTATTTATAAGGTCATTTATATTTATCAGGCATCACTGCAAGATTAACTTGTTTATCTTTTGTTTTTTGTCCATCCATTTTGTTAAGGTGATTTGCTCAAAATGCATGTGGAAATCAGCAAGTATTTCTTGTCACGTTTTTATATGGTAAATAAAAGACGGGGGACCGGAAAGTAATCAAAATTTTCAGACACACTTTTTTACAGTCAGCTTGCATCGACTCACGGTCCAGAAAACACCTATTTTTTATTACTAGTGTATTTGTGAGGGTTGTGAATTTGATGGTTTTGCTTGTAATATTTTTTTCTGTTATTTATGAACGATGTCAAGGCCAATGACTAATAGAGAACATTTGAATTATTGCTTCATGTTTTTGTTTGACCAGGAAATGAAAGAAAATGTAGTGAATATTTTGAAACTTTGTCAATGCCCATAGGTGCTTAAAGAATTTTTAAAATGGCGATAGCAACCTCGGAGATACCCCTGGGATGGGAAGACCGTTAAAACTGCGTGAAAAGAGTTATAGAAAATGATTTAATTTGTTTGTAAATTATTGTTTTAAATATTTTTCCTTTTTATAAATGATTTTTAAGAGTTAATAAAAATGTTGATTTCTTTCCGGTCCCTCTAATACATTCAGTTTGAAATTTGGATTATTCTATGACACTACCGGTTAATTAATTTACAGTATCAACAAAATATTAAAGTGTACATTTTTTATTTAAATAGAGATGCAAACACGGATCACGTTTACATGTCGCATCAATATTCTTAGTATTTTCAAATTAAGCTAAACGCTTGCGCTGTGAAAGTAGAATTAACTTGCTGGGGTCCTGGAATGGAGCTCGAACCACCGACCACTGGAGCACTAGGCGAAAGTCATAACTACTACACCAACAAGATACTCAAATTACTTATATGTTGCTATAAGGTTTGACAGAGATAGACGAGAACAAAAAGGTTAGTTTTCTCACATTTGAGACAAACTGTCAAAAAATACCAATTTCTCAAGCTTTTCCAATTTTTTTCCGTTACAAAAATGTAAATATTTCAACAACGCATACAAGACTTGCCCATGCACCACGAGATGAATTCACAGCAATGCTGTTTTAGAATTTTATAAACGGTAACCATTCTGTATTCACATTTTTAGGCCGTTATTTTCATATGAACTGTCAGAAATGACATTTATTGTGTCATTTTTCGATAATCATAATATGAAAAATGCATTAAATGAAAAGATTTAAAAAGGACTGGAGAAATATGAATGTACATGTTACTGTACAACGATGCAAAAAATATTATTTAAGATTATTTTCACTTCTAAAACTTCTTTTTTCCTTAATTTTATTGAATATCACGACATCACAAACCGACATTGACGTGGTTGAAAGTAAAAAGTTGCCATGATTACTACATAGCACTTGTCAAAAGAATATAAACATTTTGACATTTGTTTACGTTAACACAATAAAAGTTGACACATGAAGAACGACACGTCTCCTGCAACGATGCTCGGAAAAATTCTGGCGAACTGGAGCTCATTTCATGGTAGATTTTGAAGCATGCAATTAAGCATAAGTTTTGCAGTAATAATACATCTTGCAAATTTAACAATTTATAACTAATAGTATTAAGAATACAGGGTGTCTCATAGCTAGTAGCAAAAACTTCGGGGGAGTCTTCTACGTGCAATTTTGAATAGAAAATATTCTTTACACTTTGGGTTAAATTTGACATTTATGGAGACAAGCAACATCAAAGTTTGAATTTTTTTCAATATTTTTGAATTACTTTAAATAAAACGTCAATTACTAAATTATAATTTATATTGAATATTAACAATTTATTCGCTTTGATGTATATATAATTTTTCATAATTCACATCAATTTTTTTTATAATCACTTAACCCGAACTGTGCACACATCATGTGTATCGACAAAAAGCATTTCAAGCCCGCGTCGTGTACAGATAATGGAGCGCGTCGTATCCATTTTATGCCCAGGTTGGGTATACACGATGCGGGCTTGGAATGCCTTATGTCGATCAGTGAACATCACCAAATTATAGTACGCAACCACCTGAAAACCTACCTATAACGGAAACGGGGCGTTTCATAATAATCCACTTCCAAAAAGTCTTCGGAGGCAGTATGTTGTTGCTCCACCAAGTATTCCTCATATTGATGATTGGATTTCACATTATGAATAATTGATTTAAAAGCCTGTTTGCACAGTGGACACTCGGCTTTTATCTAAAAAAATATACATATATCTACATTGAAGATAAAATAACACTAATTAATTTTAAAAAAAGATAACAAGTAATGTACAGAAATGTTTTTACATTACGAAAGAAATATAAAATGAAATGAAATTTTTTTTAAATTTGCCAAATTTCTTGGAAAGATGCCACAATGACTTGCATTTATACTTGGAAAAGTCAAGAGCATTGATAAATTAGATATGTACTCTACACCAGTGGCGTGCAGTGGGTATAAACTTAGGTTATGCTTTGACCGACTATATACCTATATTAAAAATATATATATACGCATATACCTATAAGGGTATATACATTTTTAACTGTCTATAATGAACTATTTTGAGTAGCTTCAATCCACAAAAATAACTGCACTATAAAAGAAGTATTGTAAACAGTATTTCCTAAATAAATAAATATTTTATATAGGTATAGCTAATATGCCAAAAAATTTCAATATATTTCGAAGACGATTTATATATAATCAAATCGGGAACAATATTAATTTCAGATATATGTATCATTTCACAAAAATAAATCAAACATCTTATGATATCATGATATGACAGATGGTTATTCACCATAGAAAAGACAAATAGAATTTACACTGAAAGTTTTAGGTGGAATTTGTAAAAAATAAAAATTCTGCGATGACGTGCGCGTAGTTTTCACCTGGCATAGGACCTTTCGACGAAGCACGCTTAATTTACTTGTCTATTACACAAAACTCGCAGCCTTAAAAATACACATTTTTTCTCAACTTGACAATGCCTATGGAGCAAATTTCTTAGGCGAGATAAATGAAGAATTGATATGAAGTTAAGCACAGAAAAGTAGGAAATAAAACTTCTAGTCGTAGGATGAATTACGGCTAGAATTTTAAATCGAAAAAAAACAGATACGTCACGTTAAACAGAAGCGTCAAAAATAAAACTTCTAGCCGTAATTCGTCCTACGGCTAGAAGTTTTATTATACTATTTTAAATCAACTTTTTCTTAAGATAAGGATTATTTACTTAATATTTGTTTCCCAGAATCTTTACTAATGCACAGCTCTTTTGCTTGTATGCACTGCACGCAACTGCTCTACACTTATAAGTAAACATATATTATATTATTATAGATTACCGGTTATAGTTATTGGATATTTATAACTTATAGATTAGCTACAGATTATATATAGTTATAGGTTATTTTAAAGTGTGTCTTTAACCAGTTGTTTATCTTACAATCATTTTAATTTTCCTCAACACCAAAACAATCTAAATAAAACCCAGTAGGTTCAGGAAACATCATTTTAAAATATATGTAGGTATATGTTTGACAGTCAATGGGTTAAATTTATAAAATATATTGTGTAGTACACTTTTTTTTAATTATTCAAGGATCGGTAATCCTTTCAATTATAGTTTGTGAAAACTGGTGCATTATTGATATTGATCAATATCAAATTTGTAAATTGCAAAATACTGTACTGGTTAACAGACCTATCATTTTAACTATAAACAATTTAATTAGGAATATAGAAGTCGGTCAGAATGAAATTTCACATAGACATTGAGAGAGAGAAAAAGTGACTTCAAAATCATGTGCACACCAACCTTGCTCCAAGTCAAGAGGCAGTGGAAACAGAACTGATGCAGGCAGGAATCTGTGAATGACTTATTCTTGCACTGGCCCAGGCAAATGGCGCAGTCTGGTGGCGGGGAACTTCTCCCGGAGCCAGGAGACTGCGGGGGAGGCTGGGGAGCCCCCTCCTTCATCGGACCACCCTCTGTCCCCCCAATCTGTGACACGCTCAGTTCGCTCTCCATTCCGGCAAATATTATCTGGGCAAAAAAAAAATTTTAAAAAATGAATATTTTCATTTTTATTATTTCATTTTAAATGTTGTATGGGTTTCAGCCATGCTGAGACAAACATTTTACATGTTTAAGAAATAATCAGCAAATATAAAAAAAATAAATTAAAATAAATGCATTTATTGTGGTCAGATCAGACGGATTCCTAAATATTGGCTAAGTTTACCTGATTAAAAAATCCTAAATCTGCAATTCATTTTGGATAATTTCAATTATAATAAATTAACGGTCTTCCCACAGATCGACGACTCATATATTAAGCACCATACTAACACATAGGTTACTTTTAATTGTTCACATTTTTTCTTTTTTATTTATTTTTTTACGCTTCAACAGGCCAGGAGGCCCAATTACAGAAGCGAAATACATGACAAAACACCCAGGCTTGAGTAAATCACATCGATTAAAATTGTGACCTCACCGGGAACATATTTAGCATGTATTTCAAAATTTTCAAACGGTAGTCATTTTTGCATATACTATTTTTAATAAAGTATAGTTTACATAAAAACTCTATTCTATATATACAAACTTCAAAATATGTGGTAACTATATCTGAAAAAAGCATTTACGAGATCATGAAATACTCCCATAGAAATCGGAACACTAGGGCGTAGTTGGAAAATCCTTAAATATCTTTAGAAGTTACCTAGCTGATATATTTTGTCGTGTGTCATGTGAAATTGATGGGGTCTTAAGCGACTCTGGAAAAATCATCTGTGAAGTGCCATAGGACGCTATTCTAAGACCTCTGCTTTTCTTTCTATACCTTAATGACATAAATAAATGTGACGTCTCAGGTAAATGATACTGTGATATATTATCATTGCAAAACTCTGAATGACTTTAAGCTCAAATAAACAAAAATGTCGTAAACCTAGCCGAATGGTTGCAAATAACAAGTTAAGTCTCAGTATTAAAAAAAACACTACCTAATTTTTAGAAATACATGAGCATGCATATCATCCTTAGAAGCAAAAAACTTGACCATTACAACCGCCATATTACAAATAATTCAACATTCACACAACAGCACTAAACCAACATTTAGGCCTGAATTCAGAATCAATACTTGATGATTTAAAGGTTAAGGTACGCCTTAGAAGCGTAATTTTCAGTACAAAATAACACATTTAAGGCATACCTTAACCTTTAAATCATCTAAGTATTGATTCGGAATTCGGGCTTTAATTTCGATGTGCACCAGCACAAAACAAGAAAATCAAATACACTTAAAAATAAAAATTAAATAACGATATAGAAACGATTTAGAAACCAATTTGAATTAAAAATTACCGATTTAGTTTGAAAACACATTTATGGAACTTTTTCTTAATAAACGTAGTCTACAATAATTAAACTTTTGATGTTGTTAATGCTTATTGAAAAATAAAATATATGCTTATTGAAACAAAAGTATGCATATAGATTGCCTTATTTGCATAAAATATAACTGTTAGCAAATCCAGCTGATAAGTGAACAAAACAATGAATAACTGACTACTGAAATTATATTTTGAATTTTGAATAGATGCGGCTATTTTTGTTGCGCAGGGTGTATTTGGTAGTATTAATACTTTACGTAGGAGGGGTCAAGATAATTGTCAGCTGGTACCAAATACCTCATATTATCTCAAATGAGTCATAAAAAAATGTTATACACTACATAATGGTTGTCGTGTTAAAATATTATTTCATCATTGAGAAGACCCACATAGAAGAAAACAAAATGTAAGAGCATATAAAGTGAATTTGCAATCTTTCTGGGCCAATTAGGACCAACCTCTAAGATACCTTTTTGTATAAAAAAATTTCTGACAAAATATTGTGCATAGAAATATATTTTATTGTTCTATGTGTGTTGCTTAGTTATACAAAAAAAATAATAAGGCAATAAACATGTACAAAATTGAATATTGGCGTCCAAATACTTAATATCTTATAGAAAAAATTGTCCCTGACCTAACCTAACTTAAAACAAAATACACCATCACACATCTTATTCATTTGAAACACATTCATTTCGATATTTCCGTTGCGAAAAACGACACACGCTCAAGAAAATTACAATAATATTAAAAGTCGGTACATTTCTTACAATTCCGAACTCATGGAAGGGATTCCGTCATCATAACAGCTGTAATAACTAATGGCTAGATAATTAACTTTGAATATAAACACATTCAGAAAATTTATGCAATGTAGAGTTTTTTCCTAATTAGTATAAAACTATTTAATAAAATAAAGATTTAACGGCAATATGTGATATTCATTGCAAGGCAAAAGGTGCATTTTCAGAATATCAAAATGGCTCAGCATTTTCAAAATATTCATATGTACGCACCAGAAATAAAACACAAGTTATAAATAAAACAACTTACCAGATAAATCTAAACATTTCCGAATCAATTGATATTCAATAGTATGGTTCGAATGACTGACTTAATGCGCACGAATCGAGATTAGTTTTTGACATACCAATAAATTCGCATGTAGCCATGAACACGAAACAAATACCACAGAAATAAAAGTTTGTATGAATACTTTGATTCGTTGAGAGTTTTAACGAATTTCACAAGACGTGCGATGTTTCTAGAACTTGACAGAATGAATCATTTCCGACATTTTCCGACGGTTTCAGCCATTTTATATCACACACTCCAATTCCAAAAACTGTGCTCGCTCCGCTCACTCTCACATGCAATTCTCATAGATGATGATCTATTCAATTATTTTTCTGGCAATTGTCAATTTCGCCCCCGAGGAGCTAGAAGGATCGCCAAGGCTCAATTTAGCATCTATGATTTCATCTCGCATGCTTTTGGGAAAGATTTGAAAAATCTCAAATTTTAGAAGTTCCTAAAATCCTAAAGTGAATGTGCTCTCTTCTCTCAGTCATGCTAAAGATGTATGGGCTGATACATGTAGTTTTCTTGATTGAAGTATGACATGTAGTCTTTTTATTTGAAGAAAATATTTGCTTTGATTAAAATGAGCGAGAGAAGAGATTGAAAGATATAGGAATCGAGGGAAAAAATATTGTTTGTCATTGCTTATATCTGATAACTAAACACATCCTTCACATTTCTACACTGAACGGATTTGTAAAAGTCTGGAATATGTGCATTCAGGCAAAATCTAAATATGGTTTATAATTAATTAATTATTTAAGTATTTGGTCTTTACGTGTGATAACGAAAAGAGTATATGTTACAGATATAGTGTTGAATTTCAGTTATGAAGACACAGTGAAGATATATAGAATACGAAGACGCAGTGAAGATATGTAGAATAACCAGTATATGCAGCACTATGAGTTAATGTAATCATTATCAAAATTTACACTTTCTAACATATACACAACCATGTACCTATTTATTATGTTAACTTGCAATTTGCAATAGCTTCTTGTGCTGGTGCGATTATTTAGTCAAATTGATCAATTACACAAAAATTGTTCATATGACATGTATTTTTAAATATCATTGAAAGATTTGGCAGATACTTCGTGGTGCAACATTATAATTTCAAATATGTTTTAATATACTTTGTAATACACACACAATATGAGTTATTAATTTACAACTATAGTAAATTAATAACTCATATTGTGGGACTGCTCCTCTCGAAACTATAGTTGTAAATTAATAACTCATATTGTGTGTGTATTACAAAGTATATTAAAACATATTTGAAAATGTATTTTTAAAGTTCATTTTAGATAATTGTCTATTTCTACTTTTTCACTGAATTTGATATACCGGAGTTCAGAGTAGGGGGGGTAAGGTCTGAGGGGGTCAGAGGTGATATAAAATCACGGTGTGGTAAACCGGCCGGGAGATCTCAGATCTACGTATGCCGGCGGTTACGCCCTCCCCTAGGTACAATCAAAACGTCAGGTGACTGACTAGGACACTGATATCTCGAGGCGGGTGAAGGGATATAAAAATAATAAAATCTTTTTTTTTTTTGAAACAATTTTACAAGTCTCTATATTGGGCACTGTAGCAAATTAAATTACATGAAACATTAATCCTAACTTACATACGACGCAGCAAAGTGGTTACTAAATTAAAAATTACATGAACCCTAATTTAGAGGGAGAGGACAAAATTATAAACAAAGAAAGAAAAAGGCAAAACACATAAAAAATCTGATCTTACTGCTAAAATGAATGGTGACGAGATTAAATTAACACTTCGGTAGAACCAGGTGGGCGGAGAAAAAAGTCTTTAGATCGGGGTAACCTGTTTCGGAGAGTTCGGCAAGTGTCTTCTTCGTGCTGCTTCGTGGTGGGCGGCGGCTTCTGGCGTCGGCGTCGTCCTCTGACTGTGTAGGCTACGTCGGCGGCTTCTGACGTCGGCGTCGTGGCGGTCGTCGGCAAGACGTCGCTTCTTTTGTCACTGGGCGTCGCGGCGGTACACTGTGCGTCGCGGTTTCTGATACGTCGTTTCTGGCGTCGCGATGCCGATTCGGTGGTCGCTACCGTTCGGACTTACTTTCTTCGAGAGTTACCAGGGTATTCGGCCGGACCGATTTTACGGGTCAGGCTAGAGTTCCTGGTCTCTCCACCTTCAGCTTCTAACTTCAACTCCTAACTCCAACTTCAACTCAACTGGTTTCTCGGCGGCTGGCTTCGCCTTATATTCTCTTCTCGCCGGCCTGAGGCGTGACCGACGGTGGAAAGGGGGCATCCCTCAGCTCCCTATTGGTCCGGATGATGTAGACCGTCTCCCGGTCGGGCCGCTCTTGATCCACCCTCGTCGTCCATTGGCTTCCTCTGGGTCCATCCCAGGCCCCGATGGACGTTACTGGTTACGGGACCCGGCGTCGCATATGTTACGCCCCCTATTGTTCTCCCAGTTTGCGGCTAATCTCGATGCTTTTCTGGTATGTAGGCCTAAACACTTTGTTATTTCACGAACGCTTTGTTCACTGTTCATATCCCTATCCCGTCACCAAAACACATTGCAAAATGAATTAAACTTAAGGAAAATACTACAGTACAAATTGGCAAAGGCGGAAAATTGAAAACACAAATCCGCATCAACACTTTACCCAACATTACCCAAAAATAAAACTGCTTACATATACATACTTAATTAAATCGACACGCCAGACATATTTTTATCGAGCAGTTATTTCTACCATTATTGACTAATTACATGGGATTGACGCAGGGTTTCATTAGATCACAGTAAAATTCCTTGAGTATGCATTACAATATTAATCTTATTATTAAGTCGTCGGTTTGATTCTTACAGTAGGCCTCTCAATATTTAACGTTATTTATACATTACATCGTTACAGGTCAATCCTTATCATTAACATTGATTTAACGCTATTTATACATTACATCATTACAGGTCAATCCTTATCATTAACATTGATTCAACGTTATTTATACATTACATCATTACAGGTCAATCCTTATCATTTACATTTAAAATTTACCACTCCGCATATTCTCTTCCTTTCTTTTTCTTTTTAATTTTTTTTCTTTAACAATGACAACATGTACTTGATACTTAGTTTTATTTTTAATTTTAGCTTAAATAAAACAAGCTATCGTACTTCTTAGTTGGACCAAACATATTTGTCAATATGTGACATAGAGATACAAAACAAAGGGCTAAAATTATACAGACATCGTGGCATTTCTTAGTGAATCAATTAACATAAAAACTTATTTACATGGGATACATGCTTCAAGCGGGTCCCCTAATGTTAATGTTCTGTATACATCTTTGTAATTTCTTTTGGGATTACAAAGTACATGAATTTGCATCAACGCCACTTTCCCGAAAGGAATGCTTACATATACTAACATAATCAAATTCGATAGACACTTTTTTTTTCAAGAAATTATGTTAAACCTTATTACTAGAAGAACAATCAAGAAAACTTGGCGTAAATTAATTAATGTAACATTATTTACACCTAAATAATGAAAATTCTTACTTCAATATGTAAGCTGGATTGAATGCAAAACATTTTTTTTTTGGACTTTCATTATACTAATCATTATCTTATCAAATCAGCTTTCTTCCACCCCTGGTATAAGAATATAGGAAAAGAATAAAAATAGAGAACACTAAAAAATTATATAAGCCACATTCCACCCGGCAGACAATTGAAAATTTTCCAAACAAGAATTATTTTGAGCTTTATTATTACTAGATTAAAACAACTATTTTAAAATAGACCGACAAATTATATTGCTTAAACGAGTAATCAAAACAATAATTGCATGTTTACAGATAGGTTATATACCTACAACCTACAAATTTGTATAAAAAAAACACAATATTGGGAGCTTAAATAACTAATGACAAATTAACATTATTCTTAAAAATAATTAAAACTCACAAATCAACATTATTCAACTAGGTGTAATACATGAAAACATAAGACATGAAAGCCTCGATCTAAAGTAATATTAATGTTTATTCCAACACGGCATTTACTTATTTGCAATTAATTAAACTATTTTGTTTCAACCCCGTGTGCTAAAATTCATTCTGCAGACAGATTTCAAAAACTAAAAAGTCGGAATCTTATATCTCTTCAACCGTGTTACATCTTTTCACGAGATAATATTCTATTACGTTATATATTATATATTACATCAATATCAAACATCGTCGGCAATAATACAATCAAATTTTTTCCTTTTGTTACGATCAATACATTTTCTATTATTTGCTACAAGTTAGATTAATTCGGGATGATCTCGTTATTATTTCAAATTGCAATGTCCCGTTCATTTCGATACTTAACAATAGAATACAGAATAAATGAGGAAACTACATATAAAACGAGTAACATCCACCTGCAGAGGTGGCCTGGGTTATCTAAACTCTCATTACCTTACTTAAATTAAACATATCAGTTGCTCATTAATTAGGTACATATTACATTGATATTATGATTCACCACTTTGCCTCAATTTCTAATTCGGCCTCTACCTTCTTAATTGATTGACCCCTGTTATCTTTATTGATAATGACCGCCTGGTCGTGCGTCGCGGGATCTTCGCGCCCTTATATTAATAATTATACGATCCTACATCTCGCGGATAGCGTCGCCATGTGGCGGATCGGTATGTCAGCGCTTTTCTAAAACATCTCTATTGTCTGTCGAGGACAATAGTAAGTTTACTGCGACGACTTTCGGAATTATTATCTTGTTTTTCTAAAAAATGTCTTTCCCAAAACAATGGCGACTTCTCTAACAAACGCAGCTTTCTAAACCGTTGTCCCATGTGTTCGCATTTGGCCAAGATGTTCTTTCTATTGTTTAATCGGGGTTAGAGATATACGTCCCGCTGCAAGAAAAGGTTTACCGTTTTTACCCTTCCAAGATGTTACTTAAGAACAAAAGGTTGCGAACGTATTGCCCATCCTAACAAAAGGCCGTGCACTCTTAATGTCTTTGGCGATGCCCAACGCCTTCGGCAACCCTAACTTTCTAATTCATTGTTTCATATGTTTTATGGCGGGCTATCCTAAGAGCCATCGTCCGTCGCAATGTTATTTTTTTGAACAATAGGTCACATATTTCGTCCTCGAACAAAAGATCGAACATGACCGGCTGTGACCACATGGCGCGTGATCTTCGAAACATGGGCGCTTTGATTTCGGTATTGCCCTAGGACAAAATTAATAACCTGGTTCGCGTCATATTCCGGTACATCAACACGCACCCCCCCGAGTTGACGCGAACCGGTTATTATTAGGCCACCTGATGTGCGTTTGGTGGTCGCTAGCACTCCCCCTTCAGCATTAGCCCCGCGACCTAACCTATCGTTCCGCGCGAAGAGCCAAGGCGACGAAACAAAAAAAAATATCTCGGACTGACTCCCGACCTGGGGTTTATCAAACTATATTGGGGAACAGGGAAAACGGAAAAAAAATCTTCCAGCCTTCTGGCTTCCGGTGTCACTCATCTCCCTTCCGGTTATTACTTGCGTGCGTGCGTGTGTGTATGTGTGCGTTTTCCTATGCAGCCCTCCTCGCTCTTTTTCTCACTTCACTCCGGCGGGTCCATGTCGGCGCCCTGCCGACGATGGGGTCCGCGCCCGCGACCCCCCTTTCGGGTCCTTCCTCGCCTAACACGCCCTTGTGCCCCGGCGGTTTCCGTCGTCGTCTCCCCCTTACGCATCCATATCGGCGCCCTGCCGATGATGGAGCCGTGCCCGTGACCGCTGCCTGGGTCCTCCGTCGTCTCACGCTCGTCTCGCTTCGTCCTACCTCGTCATCCCTGCGTCCGCATTCAGCGCTCTAGCCTTGCTGGACTCTGTTCTACGCCCGCTGCATATTCCGGCGCCACAACACATACAAGGAAACACACGCCGCACTAACGCGCCTCGCACTGAGACCGGTTTTGAACAAGGAGAATTTATGAATATTTAAAAAAGAAACAAATAATGCCTACATCGTCGCCTCGGCCACCTCGTATCCTATTTATCGCGAATTCCGAACTACGCATCGCTTGGTACTTAACCCACTTCCGGTCCGATAGTAAATCTTAAACGACGAATAAAAAAAAAACGGTAAAATAGAAAGTGGCGCCTACTCTATATTCAAGTGTACGATAACGAGAGAGAAAAAAAATACTCTGAATCTCCAGAGGCAGTAAAACATTACCAGTTGTCCTCAATGAGTGGGCACATTAGGACCTACACTAAACTCATTATCGTCAGCGACCGTAAACTCGACCTAAATATACATTTTTGAAGTACTCGGTCGGCCCCTCCTAATTAAGTAACAATGGGGTGTTATGGGGATTATCGGCGCCTGGGGCCATTGACCCACTATTTACTATCCCTAGCTCGAGTGCATCATAAAACAACCTTTCCCGGCGCCCATTGTCCGGAACGAAACCAAAATGGTTTGATTGTCGGCACACCGCTGTCATTTCGATAATCTATTGGAATATATTTTATTCTTACGTGTTAACTAATTTCTAATATCTCCACTTAATTCTAACTTATATAAACGAGAAAAAAATTAGAAGTGTTTCCGGGAAAAGAACTGCTGTTGTAATCGTCCGTACTTTAATTTAAATCTATTCCTACTATAACGTCTTCATTTTGGTGCCCCGATAAAATAATATTTTGGTATCCGGTTGTCTCCCCGGACATATCAAAACCGCGAAAAGATTCGCCGACTGTACAACGCTATCCGCCCTTCGTGAAATCCGCGGTTCTACTCGCGCCGCGAGCCTTATCGCGACAAAAATCGTCTGCAGGAAAATTACATAGTAACATATTCCTACTTGTGGCGGTTGGCGAAATAGTTCCCTTTCCGCGTACGATTTTCTTTCTTTACGGAACCCCATGATTAGGTGCACGATTCGTCGCACACAAGTTTATCATATGGTACCGACCGGGTAAGTTATTAGGCTCGATTACTTAGGTCTGTGGGCGCCAGGTACTTTAAGGTATAAGTACCAACCGATCGGCTTGATTCTATTACCCCTCGTTTCACTCGCTAGATATCAGTGTCTTTAATCTAAATCTCAGGGTGGGATCCGCTAGAAAACCCTTTTCCGGCGTGCTTTATACGCACGAGCCCCGCGTTGGAAGCGCCACTTGATATACCGGAGTCGGGGGGGTAAGGTCTGAGGGTCAGAGGTGATATAAAATCACGGTGTGGTAAACCGGCCGGGAGATCTCAGATCTACGTATGCCGGCGGTTACGCCCTCCCCTAGGTACAATCAAAACGTCAGGTGACTGACTAGGACACTGATATCTCGAGGCGGGTGAAGGGATATAAAAATAATAAAATCGAAACAATTTTACAAGTCTCTATATTGGGCACTGTAGCAAATTAATTTACATGAAACATTAATCTTAACTTACATACGACGCAGCAAAGTGGTTACTAATTTAAAAATTACATGAACCCTAATTTAGAGGGAGAGGACAAAATTATAAACAAAGAAAGAAAAAAGACAAAACACATAAAAAATCTGATCTTACTGCTAAAATGAATGGTGACGAGATTAAATTAACACTTCGGTAGAACCAGGTGGGCGGAGAAAAAGTCTTTAGATCGGGGTAACCTGTTTCGGAGAGTTCGGCAGGTGTCTTCTTCGTGCTGCTTCGTGGTGGGCGGCGGCTTCTGGCGTCGGCGTCGTCCTCTGACTGTGCAGGCTACGTCGGCGGCTTCTGACGTCGGCGTCGTGGCGGTCGGTAGCGAGACGTCGCTTCTTTTGTCACTGGGCGTCGCGCGGTACACTGTGCGTCGCGGTTTCTGATACGTCGTTTCTGGCGTCGCGATGCCGATTCGGTGGTCGCTACCGTTCGGACTTACTTTCTTCGAGAGTTACCAGGGTATTCGGCCGGACCGATTTTACGGGTCAGGCTAGAGTTCCTGGTCTCTCCACCTTCAGCTTCTAACTTCAACTCCTAACTCCAACTTCGACTTCAACTCAACTCGACTTCAACTCCTCAACTCGACTGCTAACTCAACTCCTCTCGACTTCAACTGGTTTCTCGGCGGCTGGCTTCGCCTTATATTCTCTTCTCGCCGGCCTGAGGCGTGACCGACGGTGGAAAGGGGGCATCCCTTAGCTCCCTATTGGTCCGGATGATGTAGACCGTCTCCCGGTCGGGCCGCTCTTGATCCACCCTCGTCGTCCATTGGCTTCCTCTGGGTCCATCCCAGGCCCCGATGGACGTTACTGGTTACGGGACCCGGCGTCGCATATGTTACGCCCCCTATTGTTCTCCCAGTTTGCGGCTAATCTCGATGCTTTTCTGGTATGTAGGCCTAAACACTTTGTTATTTCACGAACGCTTTGTTCACTGTTCATATCCCTATCCCGTCACCAAAACACATTGCAAAATGAATTAAACTTAAGGAAAATACTACAGTACAAATTGGCAAAGGCGGAAAATTGAAAACACAAATCCGCATCAACACTTTACCCAACATTACCCAAAAATAAAACTGCTTACATATACATACTTAATTAAATCGACACGCCAGACATATTTTTATCGAGCAGTTATTTCTACCATTATTGACTAATTACATGGGATTGACGCAGGGTTTCATTAGATCACAGTAAAATTCCTTGAGTATGCATTACAATATTAATCTTATCATTAAGTCGTCGGTTTGATTCTTACAGTAGGCCTCTCAATATTTAACGTTATTTATACATTACATCGTTACAGGTCAATCCTTATCATTAACATTGATTTAACGCTATTTATACATTACATCATTACCGGTCAATCCTTATCATTAACATTGATTTAACGTTATTTATACATTACATCATTACAGGTCAATCCTTATCATTTACATTTAAAATTTACCACTCCGCATATTCTCTTCCTTTCTTTTTCTTTTTAATTTTTTTCTTTAACAATGACAACATGTACTTGATACTTAGTTTTATTTTTAATTTTAGCTTAAATAAAACAAGCTATCGTACTTCTTAGTTGGACCAAACATAATTGTCAATATGTGACATAGAGATACAAAACAAAGGGCTAAAATTATACAGACATCGTGGCATTTCTTAGTGAATCAATTAACATAAAAACTTATTTACATGGGATACATGCTTCAAGCGGGTCCCCTAATGTTAATGTTCTGTATACATCTTTGTAATTTCTTTTGGGATTACAAAGTACATGAATTTGCATCAACGCCACTTTCCCGAAAGGAATGCTTACATATACTAACATAATCAAATTCGATAGACACTTTTTTTTTTCAAGAAATTATGTTAAACCTTATTACTAGAAGAAAATTAAGAAAACTTGGCGTAAATTAATTAATGTAACATTATTTACACCTAAATAATGAAAATTCTTACTTCAATATGTAAGCTGGATTGAATGCAAAACATTTTTTTTTTAGGACTTTCATTATACTAATCATTATCTTATCAAATCAGCTTTCTTCCACCCCTGGTATAAGAATATAGGAAAAGAATAAAAATAGAGAACACTAAAAAATTATATAAGCCACATTCCACCCGGCAGACAATTGAAAATTTTCCAAACAAGAATTATTTTGAGCTTTATTATTACTAGATTAAAACAACTATTTTAAAATAGACCGACAAATTATATTGCTTAAACGAGTAATCAAAACAATAATTGCATGTTTACAGATAGGTTATATACCTACAACCTACAAATTTGTATAAAAAAAACACAATATTGGGAGCTTGAATAACTAATGACAAATTAACATTATTCTTAAAAATAATTAAAACTCACAAATTAACATTATTCAACTAGGTGTAATACATGAAAACATAAGACATGAAAGCCTCGATCTAAAGTAATATTAATGTTTATTCCAACACGGCATTTACTTATTTGCGATTAATTAAACTATTTTGTTACAACCCCGTGTGCTAAAATTCCTTCTGCAGACAGATTTCAAAAGCCTAAAAAGTCGGAATCTTATATCTCTTCAACCGTGTTACATTTTTTTTTTCGAGATAATATTCTATTACGTTATATATTATATATTACATCAATATCAAACATCGTCGGCAATAATACAATCAATACATTTTTTATTATTTGCCACAAGTTAGATTAATTCGGGATGATCTCGTTATCATTTCAAATTGCAATGTCCCGTTCATTTCGGTCCTTAACTACATATAAAACGAGTAACCCCCACCTGCAGAGGTGGCCTGGGTTATCTAAATTATCATTACCTTACCTAAATTAAACATATCAGTTGCTCATTAATTAGGTACATATTACATTGATATTATGATTCACCACTTTGCCTCAATTTCTAATTCGGCCTCTACCTTCTTAATTGATTGACCCCTGTTATCTTTATTGATAATGACCGCCTGGTCGTGCGTTGCGGGATCTTCGCGCCCTTATATTAATAATTATACGATCCTACATCTCGCGGATCGCGTCGCCATGTGGCGGATCGGTATGTCAGCGCTTTCTAAAACATCTCTATTGTCTGTCGAGGACAATAGTAAGTTTACTGCGACGACTTTCGGAATTATTATCTTGTTTTTCTAAAAAATGTCTTTCCCAAAACAATGGCGACTTCTCTAACAAACGCAGCTTTCTAAACCGTTGTCCCATGTGTTCGCATTTGGCCAAGATGTTCTTTCTATTGTTTAATCGGGGTTAGAGATATACGTCCCGCTGCAAGAAAAGGTTTACCGTTTTTACCCTTCCAAGATGTTACTTAAGAACAAAAGGTTGCGAACGTATTGCCCATCCTAACAAAAGGCCGTGCACTCTTAATGTCTTTGGCGATGCCCAACGCCTTCGGCAACCCTAACTTTCTAATTCATTGTTTCATATGTTTTATGGCGGGCTATCCTAAGACGATCGTTCGTCGCAATGTTATTTTTTTGAACAATAGGTCACATATTTCGTCCTCGAACAAAAGATCGAACCTGCCGGGGCTGTGACCACATGGCGCGTGATCTTCGAAACATGGGCGCTTTGATTTCGGTATTGCCCTAGGACAAAATTAATAACCTGGTTCGCGTCATATTCCGGTGCATCAATTACTTATTAAAAATATAATATAGTAAATTACTTCATATTCACGAAAATTAGATACCTCGATACCTACCATTAATTTCCGTAGCCGTTTTTTTATTAAAATCATAGAATTGTTTTTTTTTCTATGGCTATAACATCCATTATTTGTAATATTTGCGGGTATTTTAAAATTAGTTTTTTTCAAATTCATTTTATTATTTATAACTAAACATAATTGGTATGGACACAAATTCAGTATTATTATAAACAATTTTCCTCTTTCACCAATAAATTTTTTTTGTTCAAATGATCGTTATTATCACTGAAATAAATATTTGTTAAATGCAGTACCTTTTGACTTGCAATTTCACAATACAACGAGTGGTGTCGCTGTTTTGCTTGGTCCGGTCGCTGTTTAGCATCTGTATATAGGCTGCATTTAAGGAATACGGTAAGTTGGCTCTCAATTTGATCGACCTGTTTTATCCTATATTACCTTTTATTACATGTAAAAACATTTGTATGGTTTGTATTCAATGATCGAACATTGTTCAAAACATGTCATTCCAACTTGGTTATCCTGTTTGTCAATTACAGCGCCGATTACCTTAAAACGAACTCGGGAGTTCTCGTTATTCGTACGGTTGCTAGTATTATGCATTTTTATATATATTTATAACGTATTACTGATTGAATGGTACTGATTTTAATAAAAGTAACATTGATTCTTTAATCATTACAAGATGGCCGACATTGATGTATAGAAAATTTACATTCTTTATATTATCCGATTCCTCCTTTCCCAAACACTTGAGATTAATACGTTTCGAAGAAGTTGAAACTATTTTTTCTCTCTTTTGATTGGTCAGTGAATTCCTACGATTTTATTCATCATTCGTCCGCCCGCTGGGCAGACAAAGGATGCACAGTTGACAGAAATGTAAAAATGTGCGGCGGACGTAACTACATGGATGTTTTTATTTTCAGGTGCCTGAGTAATGTCAGGCGCTTCGGGGTCATCCGGCGGCGGGACCGGGCGCGGGCGCGGCGGCGCGGGCGGCTCGGGGGGCGCAGCCGTGGCTGATAGTAAGCCAGACACGAAGGAGACCAAGCCTAACCCCAAAATGTCCAAGGCTCTGGGAACTTCCGCCAAACGAATTCAAAAAGAGTTAGCCGAGATCACCTTGGACCCACCGCCCAACTGCAGCGCCGGCCCCAAAGGAGATAACTTCTACGAATGGGTTTCCACTATACTCGGCCCACCGGGGTCTGTCTACGAGGGGGGTGTTTTCTTTTTGGATATTCACTTTTCACCTGAATATCCATTTAAACCACCTAAGGTAGAACATAATAACTTTTTCATTTTCTATTTATTAATGCGGCGGAAGTGATTTAGTGAGGATTGTATTGTAGACATAGTATACAGAAATAAAAACATAGTTTTTATTTCTGTATCATTTAAGTGTACACAAAAATGTGCCTTTATTCTTATGGCAAATCATTTGACTTGTAATAATATCCCCACTATTCAGGTTGAATTGGATGGAACAATGGGTTTAGCTGTTAGAGCGAATCCTGGCCAAAATGGTGGATTCAGGGGAAACCATCAATTTTGGATCCCCCTACGCTTTTTTGTAATGCTTAGAATAACTAGAAAAAAAAACATTTTTACTTGATTGTTGTTCTCTAAACATTTTTTTATTCTTAGTACTAAGTGCAGTTGTATTTTCAGGTAACATTTCGAACGCGCATATACCACTGCAATATAAATAGTCAAGGTGTGATATGTCTGGATATTTTAAAGGATAATTGGTCGCCAGCTTTAACCATATCCAAAGTTTTACTTTCAATTTGTTCCCTATTGACAGACTGCAATCCAGGTTAGTAGTGGACATGTTTTCATTATATTTTTCTCACAGAATGTAAAATTTGTTATTAAATAAAAAGCAAAACATTTGTTAAAAAAATGTTTTATGCCAAGGCACTTGTCATTTTTTGTGACGATTGTAGTCATAGCAACGTTCTACTGATGCGTTTGTTGGTACACAAAATTATAATTTTTTTGTGGTTATTATTTCTATTAGCCTTACAAACTCCAATGTCTATTATGATATTTGAATATATAAAATGTAGTATTCTAAATTCAATACACATATTGAATATTTACTTAGTTGCGTGTTTTAGATATTAGACATTCCACAAATATTGTGGAGAACTGAAAAACGCGGGCTCACAAAATGCTCACGCGTTGTGTATAGGGATTGCAATCCCGCAAAACGGGATCACGCATTCCCGTGGGTAGGGACACGATATCGAATAGAAAGTATCGATACTGTACTCGTGAGTAGTATCGGAAAAAAAGTACCGTAATCGTAAAAGTATCGAAACAAAAGTATCGATATTTCAAAGTATCGAGTACATTTCATAGGGCCTGATTTACAGCTCTGACCAGGTTAACTATGTATTACGTATCAGTTTTACTTATGTGTGTACTCATTGAGGATCTGAATTAATTTGCACGCCCAACTACTTAAGAGCAGTTTCATTGTCTTCTTTCCTTCTCGGCAGTCTTCATCGAACCATGACTCGGGACCCTAGAGTCCTCCTAACTGTTTACTAACTAAAACATGTTTATCAAGGAGATGTGACAACGTGGTGTTGTATATATTAGGTCCTTACATATGAAATTGGCGTTTAGTATGGGAGGAACATTAAGCCGATTTTTTTTTATTATAATATATTTATTTAATCAAAGTATGTACCATTGCTATCTATGCACTTTTGCCATCTCATAGGTTGTTCATCGATCCCTTTACTAAAATAACCATTCGGACGGGAATCAATTAAATCTTTGAAGGCGGTTTGGACTGCCCCATCGGAGTTGAATTTTTTCCTTTGCAAGAAGTTATCCAAATTTCGAAAAAAATGGTAATCTGTTGGGGCAAGGTCCGGAGAGTACGGTGGATGTCTTAGACATTCCAATTGAAGCTCCTCTAATTTGGTAGCCGTCTGTTGTGCAGTGTGTGGTCTAGCGTTATCATGAAGCAGCAGTGGCCTAGAGCGATTAACCAGCCTCGGTTGTTTAGCAGCTAGCTTTTCCATCATGGTTTGCAGTTGCTGACAATAGACATCTGCCGTAATCGTCTGGCCAGATTTAAGAAAGCTGTAGTGAACGACACCAGCACTAGTCCACCAAACGCTCACAAGTAACTTTTTTGGAGTCAATTTTCGCTTGGGGCATGTTTGGCTGGTTCGGCAGGGTTCAGCCATTGCGATGAGCGCTTCCGATTATCGTACAGGATCCACTTTTCATCACAGGTAATGATTCGATTTAAAATCCCTTCATTATTGTGCCGGTTGAGTAATGCAACGCAGCAGTCCACGCGCGTTTGTTGATTTGCTTCACTCAATTCGTGAGGTACCCACCTTTCAAGCTTTTTCACCTTACCAATTTGCTTCAAGTGGATTAAAACAGTTTTATCACTAACACCGCAGCCTGCAGCTAACTCGGATGTGGTTTGCGATGGATCCGCTTCCACAATAGCCTTCAATTCTTCATTATCAACTTTGGTCTCCGGCCGTCCACGGGGCTTGTTCTGCAGGTCGAAATTTCCAGAACGAAAACGTTGGAACCAAAAACGCACTGTGTTTTCTTTTGCGGCACCGTCGCCATACACATCATTAATCCTTCGAGCCGTTTCTGCAGCAATGGTGCCACGGTGGAACTCGTACTCGTAAATAACGCGATATTTCAAGTTTTTCATTTTGTAAACTGAGTGACGCAAAGAAAAAAACAATTAAGGAAAAAACAAATGAATTATAATTTTCAAAACACAAATACATGAGTCAATAGCTGTATAAATTTGGATTTGGAATTCCTAACCAAAGAGAAGATATTTGAGATCAAATTTGCCAGTACGACAAAACGCCAATTTCATATGTAAGGACCTAATATTAACAAGTTGATTTATGTCTTTTTGGTGGCGATGAGGATCGGAACCAATCAGAGACGCATTCACATCCCTATGAAATTGTTCTATATTCGCTTTCCTCCAAGGCCTCGGCATTACTGTCTCGTATATCGGAAAATGTTTATTGAAAGCAATATTGCAATGAACAAGAAGGTAATCCAAAAGTCCAATATATATCTGAAAAGAAGAGAATGCAATTCTCCTATTTTTTCAAGGTCATCTTAGCTAAATACAGTAAAAGTTCTTTAATACGAAATTCAGGGGACCGAAATTCAAAAAAAAAATTCAATTTTTGAATTAGGGAAGTAGAATTAGTTGGATGTTTTTAAACCATCAACACACTTTCTAAACATTTCCAGATGTACAAACAAATGCATTTTTTAACATATTTTTAAACACAATTATTTAGCCAATTTTGCATTCATTTTTGACAGTTCTTTCAATAAAATTAAAATAAATTACCTTAATATGTGATCTTGAGCCATCAATTCAATTTTAAAACAGCAAATATTGTACATCACTTCACTGCGCTTTTCAATTTTGGCGCGATTATTTAGGAATTGTTGAAACAGTCGAATTGGCGATACAATATTTTATTGCAATCTTGCCCTTCTCAATTTTCCTGTTAACGTTTTGTACGCGCCGCGAATTGACGGTATTTTCATTTGAAACGAAACACTAGTCAAAATAAAATATGAAAATAACTAAAATCTAACACGTGAACGTAATAAACACTTATCAAATAACACAAAATATATTTAAATCGTAAATGAAGAGACTAAAATATCGAAAGTTTTCATGGAAATCACGGATAAAAGCATAAAAAAAGTAACCCATAAAAACCAAGTTTTTATTATACTCTCTTTCTTTGTAAAATATAACAACAATTAAAGACGAATTAAAACATATAACATAACACTAAACTTACAGTAATTTAATATATTTCTAAAATGTCAGATGTTTTGAGCTTTGATAAGACACTTCATGCTTTGAAGATTAAATTCTAAAAACATTTTTCAGTCAATTTAGATTTTCAACATTCGTAGTGAAGTACCTATTATGTATACCGACGGAGTAATTCAAATTTAGAAAATCGATCCAAAGTTTTTTTTGACGGCAAGCAAGCAAGCAGAAGCCACGAGTTAATATAAAGGGAGTCAATGTTTTCATGCGATATGACTAGAAGAATATATTTTCAATTTTAGTAAAACACAAAGATGTAATAATTTAAAACTTCAAACTTTGGCGGGGTATCATAAAACGGGAGTCATAAAACATCCCTAACTGGCATGCTGGGCGCTGGCCTGCAGGGCTGGTTAGGGATGTTTTATGACTTTTATTACCGTCATATAGATGATCAAAGCCCTGTGAGCACGCAGGTATAGAAAACACTAGCAAATGTTAACATTTACACAAATGATTTCGTGTCAAATTTCATAATTTTGTCTAAAAAAAATTTCGTATTTGGAATTAGCCATTTTTTCGAATTATAGGAAGCATTTTGTATGAAAATCATTTGAAGGGGATAAAATATGATTAAATTTTTCGAATTATACCGAATTTCGAATTATAGTTGTTTGTATTAACGAGCTTTTACTATAGTTTGAAATGTATTTTTGTTTTTTTTTGTTTTTTGATTTTGTAATTCATTTTCACTGTTCACCTTTACTCCCTATAAATTTCAACACTGGTGGTGAATGGTGACCAACATTAATGTGGCACAATGGGCACAATACTTATCTTCTTGCGTGGGAGGCTACCCACAAAGTCTCATTATATATTTATGATGAAAACAAAAGTTTCCGTGGACATGTGCCAAGAAAGCTTTGTTTTAGTGTAATATTACAATATTTTAGCATTTTTTTGGTTGTAAATGTACAACCCAAAAAATATGCTTTTGTACAGCGATCATGTATCTTATTAAAAAGATTATAGAATAGAATTTGCGGTGAATACAATTTAAAACACAAGTTTTTGGTTTTCATTATGAGTAATGTTAAAATTGATTGTGAGATATATTAAAAAGTTATAAAAATACATTCATTATTTATATTGAATATTACGATAATATCTGGAAAAATTAAATTGCTACATTATTAATTGAACCAATTCTTTGATTTAAAAAATATAACCCAAAAGGAGTGTTGCAAAGTGGGGTATCATTAATTTCACCCCATCTTATGTATTTAGATTTTAAAAAATTATATACATATATGTATATCCCATATTGGTAGTGGTGTAAGTATTTCCTGCATCACCATATAATTTTCTAATAAATTTTAATAAGTTCATATATTTTTTACTTTTTGGTACTCTAGATGAGATGAGCAGCGAGAATATCCCTAATTATAAATGATTTATGTGTCATCTCATGTATTCACGTTTTAGCGGATCCGCTGGTGGGAAGCATTGCCACCCAGTACCTGCAGAACAGAGAAGAGCACGACCGCATCGCGCGCCTGTGGACCAAGCGCTATGCGACATGAAGCATAACGGGATTGTGCCCGGCCCCTGCTGTCATCAGTTTCCCAATTTCATTTGTTAAGTAGAATGATGACTGTAGAACTTCAACTTCATAATAGGCTTATTCTGCTCTATAGCCTCAAAAGCTTTCGCCATGTGTTTATTGTTCAATTCACGATATTTATTTATCGTAATATTCTTTGGTGTTATATTGTTAACGACCGAAATATGCTGAAGCAGAATAAAATAACTACCAGTTGATTATGAAATATTATCTATCTAATACAATTGAAATCAAAGCTACTGTTTCATTTATGCAACTTTTGGTTCGGGCGTACAGTGAATCCTCAATGATTTTTAAAATAGGTCATTTTAATAAAAAGTCTTTGGAGATTGTATTAATTTATATTTATTGTAAATCTTTATAGAATTTTGTATGTCAAAACAATACTTCTGGACAATGAATAATACAAAAGTTTTTTTTAAGGTGTCGCAAAAGTTGTACACCATAATTGATTGCTATTCTTGCTTTTGCAAACAAAATACTACTATGTAAAAAGATATAATAATGTCACCGCAATAAATTCTAAATAATCCTTACCTCATATTATTGTCTGATAAAAATTTGACATGATTTCTTGGTCGGGATCAGAAATATAAAGTGTATTCCTTATATTTTTTTGAATTTAATCAATATCTACATCTATCATTCATTCCGATCGATTTAACGCCACTCAAATTCACAACATTTCCTGTCATGCGCATTCTCAAACGACGCGTAACCGCTTTTTCTAGTGTAAAATCATCTGTTTGCTCCTATCATAATCTTCTACAATGCTGCATTTATATCTCAGGTTTTATATACGACGGGAAATGGTGCTTCAACTGAATTTGTAGAGCTGTTAGAGAATTCCTCATAGTCCTTATGTCTTTTTTTCTTGGCATATCAGCACATTTTCTCTACAGGATAGATCAAATCCTCAGAATAATTTTGCAGGTTTATTCATTTCACATTTCACACAAAATATCTTTTGGGCTTAAACGTCCCTTACTACAATATTTATTTTGTCATGTTAACATGCCATTGACAAATTTAATAGTTAATTGCCCACATCAATATTGGCATTGCAATGGATAGCAATCTGGATGCAAAACTTATTTTAGAGACAAAATATTAAAAATTTTGAGAAAATAAATAGTGCCCTTCAAATAATTTTTGTACAAATGCGTGTGTTGAAAGAATTATTATTAAAGTAATAAAAATCAATAATGATTATAAACCAATGTGGTTTGTGTGTTTATAGCAAAATTGCTTTCCAATGTCAATATGTACATCCAACGCTTGTATTATTATTTTTAAATGTTTAATGTGGTAACTTTTTGGTTAACAATTAAAAAAACCTTTTTTATCATTGTTTTATTATTTTAAGGCTGACAAATTACGCTTATATCAGGATAAAACTGATCCTACATACATTTATTTTATTTTGTGAAGATTCATAAATTGATCCAAAGTAAATTGCTTATATAAAAAGTCCAAAACTTCATAAAAACAAAAATATTCTTAGTTTGGTGTATTATTTTTGGGGCCACCTTTTTGAAAAGATAGATTGAGGCATCACTGTACTTATTTTTATGCAAATAAATATGTATTTGATATATAAGCTACGAGATTTTACTTTAATATAATTTATATATTATGGTTTGTAGATCTTTGATTTCAGTTGTTGACAGAGCTTCACCAAGGTATATATTACATCGACAAAATAAGTTGTCACTTAAGTTAAACAATGTTGGGAAATGAACATTTAAGGGGTACCAGCGTTGACTGACATTTTATTTGTGCTTTTTTAATGGCTACCATCCATTGTAAACCATATCTTCCCATTTTTATTTAGTATAAATGTAATAATATGATTTATACTGATACATAAAATATGTAAATTGAAGCATTCACGGTGATACAACATAGATTTTATTATTTAGAAGTGTTATTAAAATGTTTAATTTAAAAATAATTGACAGTAGGAATTTTTACACTTTTTCAAGTTGACAAAACATTGTATTTTTTTTAACAAAAATACAATATTTAAAATATTTGTGAATCATTCATAAAATACATAATTATTTTCTTTGCAGCATCCGTTTGGATGTACATACAATGGTGCTTTTTATTTTCAATTAGAATTGAAAAGGATCTAGCTAACTTGCATACTGAAAAAATCTCAGATTGTAACAATCATTAAAAATTGATACATTGGAACCTCGTTAATTAAAAATTGTTCAAATGTCCCATGAATTTGATACAAAAGTAACTTTGTTGATTTAAAAACACTGGTTATTCATGATTCAAAATTATTTTGATGCACTTGCATCTTAAACCAACACATTTTTTATGTTACACAATAATAAAATATCAAGAAACATCTTTATTTGTCTGCTGCTACCAGATAAATTAATCAGATTTTTTTAGAGTCATGGTAGTTTATGCTGCAATCAATTTTTGAATTTTATATTGTTTTCACTTGTTGTGAAATTTCACCAGTGTTTCAGTTATTTTGATGCTTATTTTTCAGTTTTTTTAATGTAATTTTTATAAATCATATCAGACTGACACAGCATTTTTTATTTGTTGTTTTTGTCAGTCCCTTTAATTTAAAATTAACAAGATTCTATTGTATTCACAATTTAATACTACACATGCATCAATAGAAGTTCATGAAGGCTAACTATAATTTCAACACTAACCGTCCAATAGGATTTGTATTGAATGTATTTTTTATTTGCACATGCAATACAAGAGTTGAAAAGTGTAAATATTGCTACGGCCAGTAAATACCTAATGACCTATTATTAATAAGTGAAAGTTTTGGTTAGCTTTGATCTCTACTGTAGCTTCCTTTCAATGATTTTTTTTTTATTGAATGCTCGTGCCAAAACTTTTTGGAAATTCATGTTAATAAAGAGAAATTAATGTATTTTGAATTCAACAATTGTTTTAAAATACCGGAAGCAATTGTGCGAACTTTCCCTTTACAGATTATTTTGGTCTTTTTAATTAATTTTAGAAAATATGAAATAACATGTAGCTATATATATTATAGAATAGGATTCGTATATCAAAATACATAATGGTACCATTATGGATATGTAGGCATTAAATTTAATGTCCAATAACAGGTGTTGTAACAATTAAAACTAAATGATATTGTGACTGATGTTCCTCTTATTTCTTCGTGATTAAATCAAACTTGACGTAACAATAATATGCTTTTATTTCAACTGCGGATCCCTCCTTAATTCTTCTATCAGTTTGGCCTCAAAGCTAACAGCCGAAGAATCTTGGGTCACATGGCAAACGGCAATTAAAAAGTAAAACCAAACTTATTTTTACATTATCTGAAAATATAGAGTAAAATGAAAATTGAATTTTTGCAGATTTGACAGTATACGCAGGGACCGCCAACAACTTCTTATGCAAGCTCGTCGATTGTTAAGGCTTCTGACAGGACCATCTTACACGATCTGGTTTACCTGGTCATGCCGAGTCTTCAATGGATGTCCTCTATTTTTGGTGCCATTAACACCCACATCATATATCTTTCTTACCATTTTTTCATTCAACATTACCAAACCATCCGTGCGATCCTTTTTTAATCCTATAAATGGGTTTGCCATATTTACACACAAGTAAGCATTTCCGCAGCATTCAGTCTATTTTTGGTCCCTCTTCTGCCAGCTCAAAACGTCACTTCTATATATCAGTGTTGCTACCAAAACTCCACTGTGTATCGCAATTTTTGCCTTGGATGACAAGTTTCTATTAAAACACATGTTAACCATAGTTTTGGAAATTAAAAAAATTTTGTCAAAATTAGTTACCGGAATGTTAAGGCGGGGCAAATTCACTGCAAATTGCATATTTCAGCGTTTTTTACAAAAATGTGAGTTTTTATTATTCATTTATATCAGAATGTATATGATAGATTGCAATTTTTTTAGGGCGATAACTTAGATAGGACCTTTGTTCTTATATAAAAGTAATAAACTGAACATTATTTACAATAATTAAGAAAAATATAGGCATTAATCCACAGGCCGTGGCAAAAAAACGTTTTTAATTTCCTGTTTATTATTAATTAATTATATAATTAAAGTTTTATATATATATATATATATATAATATAATTATATAATTAAAGTTCCCGGGTGAAGAATGGTTCTTTTAAAATTTGTATGTAAGCATAATATGTTTTTTTTTATACGTATAAAGTTTATTTAATTATCTAGAATCCGTATATAGGAAATTAAGAAATATAACATGCAAAAATCATTACGATTTTTGATGATTTTCAAATGTTGTTTATTCATATAAAAAGATGATTGTAAACGATATATTGTATCTATATTTGTCTTCATTCACTATTAAAAGCTACATTTTTTTAAAATAAAAAACGACATTATCATACGTCAGTGTTTATGTAGCCGAATATTCCTCGTCATTTATTTCACTATTAATCGTACTTCTACGCCAAATTTGACATTTAAATGAAATATTATTATATAATACGCTCAAAAGCAATTGATATCTCCCATATATTAAGGTTTTATATGGATTTTTGAACGGTTTCATTCTTTTTACACTTGCCACATGCGTCACATGTCAGTGTCAGTATTATCCCAATTTCAACAATTGTTCCGTGTCAAGATACACACTGTACGCGCCGTGCGCATGCGCGTTCATGTCTACCATTTATTTGTTTCTTGTTTAATATTACGGTATACATTATGATTTGAAAAGTATTTCAGAATTATTAATATGTTTTTTAAATTGGTTTAAATTTTTTTGTTTTATCTTTTTTCAAATTAAATATAGACAGTAAAGAGAGCCCTTCAATACCTATGAGAAATAAATTGACGAAGTAAAGAATTACAGTAGGGTCCTTACACTTTATGAAAGCCAGTTGCATTAATGTGAGTGACCCTCTGTAACATGTAAGTTGTGTAGTGGTATTCCCTTTTTAAAGCTATTCCATTGGCCATTTCAGTATCATAATGGCAGTCACGCGGAGCGGTCATTTCTTTGTTTAATATTTTTTATTTGAAGATCACGATACGGTGACCAAAGACTTAAATCAATTTAACATAAATTTAGATGAGGATTCGGAGTGTGATACAGATGACATTAGTGTATCTTATTGATAAAAATTAATTACATGATTTTGAAACCATTTATTTAGAATTATACCTGCTTATATATTTCGGCCGCCAGTTAATGCTGGGAGAACAGCACAGGAGAGAACACCTAGAGTAGCGTCTTGATAACGTTAGTGATGGATATTATTAAAAAGAGAGTTGTTTTTTTTCTTTTTATATCTCATTGTTATATAATATCACATTATTATTTGAGCATTCTGGTAGCGTTGGTCACGGGCTTTGTTACGTAGAGAATTATATATTTTGATTTATAATTAATACCAATGACACATGCGATATAGCAGGTAATGGATTCACTTATTAGTTTTTATTTTCAATAATCTTAAATATTAAATAAAATCGTAGTCAATGTTTCATTTTCAATTCGTTTTATTTAATAACAATTTTGAATTTATTTATTTTGAAAACGGAATGAGTTTTTTTATAATACTTGTACCTACACCTATCTATGCTTATTTTAGGTTTAGAAACTAAAATAACATTTTTATTTATTTTTGTGTCTGTCATTCACTCAAAAAAATAATGTTACGAGATTTTGTAAACGCACTGTTACTCACACTAATGCAAGTGGCTTTCCTAAAGTGAACGGACTCTACCTAGCAGTAAATATTACACATCGAACTTTAGAAAGAGATGATCGGCTTCGTAGAGCGCCGTCTCTGTCACTCATGGACATCTTTTCATTTAAGAAAAACAATTGAATTAATATGTGTAAACCGTGTATACGAGGCATTGTTTCGTTGTATCGGTGTTTATACCCGTAAACACCAACACAACGAAATAATGTGCGTCATATGCACGGCTTACACATACCAATTCGGTTGTCTTTCTTAAATGGAAATTTCTTTTGTCGCTGACGTGTCAGTAGTTGTACAAGTTCGTTAGGGTGCAGTCATGTCCACTTTAAATATATATACAGAGTTATTAAAACCTCCAACTTAAAATTCTACTATGGCATCTAATATAAAAAAAGATTGAAACCTTTACACGGTCATGCAAAATTGCTGAAAATATTTTGAAAAATAAGCCTACGGCAGTAATTATTTTAAGAAGGCTCAAGAGTAATAATAATAATTTATTTATTTTTTGTTTCACATTTATAGATGACAACATTTTATAGTGATTACAAAAATATATGACCATGTATCATTGTTGCTGAGGGTCTTGGCAGCAAAGTAAATACTACATTTTATGCCCTGCCTGCTACACTAGTATTTTAATTTAAATTTCAAGAAAAACTTTTAAACAATATATCATCGCTACATATTAAATATGAACCATGTGACAAATTTGGCTAAAATGATTTAATTACACTATTCAATATAGTTTTTTCTCATTACCTACTGTATTCGTTACGTATCAAAAATCAATACTTTTGAAAATAAAATTTGAACCAAGTTCTTACATAAAAATACTTGCATCAAACATAATAATTTCGTTGTCTGTCCATGTAACGTCCGTAATTTTGTTCGAATTCACGGCTAAAAAACTTAACGACCGGAGATGAGGCTTGCACCCTGGGCCACCAAACCTGGACCGGTCATTCAACACATGTTACTACGGCCGCCTCTCCGTGAAGCGCCAAAAAGATGCTATAAATATATACTAGGGCTTAGCAAAGTCACAAACCAATGTTGTCATTTTTGACATGTTGCAGCTAGTATCAAATAAGAACCGTGTAAGATGGGGCCCAAGAAAATAAATGGCCACGACATATTTTTACCAAAGATAACAGGATAAAAAACTAACCCATAAAAACCAAGTTTTTATTATACTCCCTTTCTCATTTCCTGGTTAAAACAGGTTTAGCGCTTACCCTATGCGTTGAGCATGAGTCGGGCGACGCTACAAAATTGATTAATAAAAAATTTCGAAAAATCCAAAATTATACTATCATTATTAATTTTTTTAACATAAATTTGTTACATTATTTTTATCGTCTCCACGAGTCTGCCTGCAAAGTTACAGCTCGATTCAATCACGGGAAAAGGGTTAAAAATCGATCCAAATTTTTTTCGTCAGACAAGCAAGCAGACGCTACGAGTTAAGAAAGAAAGGAAGTAAAAATACAAAGTGTGCAGAATGATGCTAATAAACAAAACTAGCATTGAAAAAAGTACTCGGTGGTGTCACCAAATAAAAATAGTTGATGATGACTTACAAGAATCACGAAAAAAAGAACAATTGCAAAATTAAAAAATTAATTAACATTGAAATTGAGTGTGAAAAAGTTTACCTCACCACCTAAGGACCAATGCAATTTTTACGATGGATTCAAATGTGGTAACATATCGAAATAAAATATAATTTGGCACTCATCAGAAGAAAGAAGCAGGCCAAAGAGCAAAAAACAAGCCAGGGAATCTACAAGTGACACTGCACTACTATGAATCTCCAGGGTACATTATTGTATCCAAAATTAATAGCAGATGCATAATTTATGCATTAAATAATGCAGATGTAATATTATATACATGGGTATATGACAGATAGTGGTGTTCCAGCCAAAATCAATTTACTATGAGCAATGATTTTTTCGGAGAAAGGGCATACAATGATGGAGGCTGACAATGTTCATTCGGAGTTGAACACTATTTTCAATCTCCGTTGTATGCACCTAGTGATTATGTCAGTAGGATGCAAATAGCTATATGTGATAAAGAATATCCATTACGACTTTGAAAGTTCGCAGACTAATTTAAAGTCTTTACAGCCGGGAAAGAAAGTAAGAGATACAACTTTAAGGGCCTTCAAATACATTCCTTTTGGTGATATTTAATATAAAATAGATCACCTGGAGGATTGGACAGACCTTTAGCCAAATACAGAGTCAATACTTAATGATTTAATCAAATTTATGCTTTAAAAGCTGACATTGCAGTGGAAATTACACTTTTTAACCTTTAAATCATTTAGGTATTGACTCTCTACTTGGGCCTTAACTTTAACCGAATCAAAATTTCAACATTAGCAAGAAGTAAAAGTTGTAATTCACAAAGACAACACCATTTTTATGATTTATTGACGTTTAAATAATTTTAGGGAAGGTTGGCGGGTCTTTGGAATGAAAGAACGATTTGATTTTATTATTTATTTCTTTCCTAGGTTCAGCCACGGGAGTAAATAAAGATGTACAAGTAAATGATAAAAATAATGAACAAAGAAATAGATAATTTAACGCGGTCTGCTGTTGTCACGGCAGAGGCCCAACTTCAGGGTAAGCGTCAGGCTGCCGTAAGTGGCAATGTGCTGTCGACAGCTCATATACCTGTTTTGCAGGGTGTCCACGGATCAGGCACTATGGGTAGACACAGATCCGCACCCATGTCCACCAGGAACTGAGTGTAGGCTATTCAGCCCGTGATGAAAAGGCGACTTATTTGATTAGGAGTGCCGGTCGCCATCAGTTAAAGCCCTGTGCATTTCCCTACTCAAAAGAACAGGGGACTTGGCATTTATGGGCATTGGCTTGGAAGCGCCAATTGTACCAGCAAATATCATGCAGCTGCGGTCCCCTAGATCGGCTGCAGGAACATGATCTCCCAGTGCTGCGGCTTCTAGGGTGTGGGCTGGTGTCTCGGGACTGGCGGTTCTGCATATGTAGCTCCGTTATCTCCCTATCCAACACAATCAGCTCCTGATACAGGGGCTGTGTTTCAGTCTGCCTCTCGTAGCAGCGGACACCTCATCGAGGAGGGCCTGCTGGTGTAGTCGTCGATGGCGGAATAAGTCAGGAATACAAACGTATCACAAATTTGATGAAAGAAAAAAATTTCCTGGTGTAATGAAGGGTCCTGATTACATAAATAAAGTCAAATTTTTCCTTTAGCTGGTTTAAAAGCAGTTATTTTAAGTTTAAAAATGATACATTTTTGACACTTCACGCCCTATGCACAATGCACATATAATAAAACGAGAACTAAGATAACCTGGATGCGACCGCAACCTACATGTGACGTTTCGCATCGCATCCTTTTTTTGTTATTAGAAAATAAGTTTTATTTTAAATATGTTAATTTTAAAATTTCGCGCGGTACCGCGGTTGTCACCCCTCACCGCAAGAGGTTGATAGCGGTGCCAGCGCGGGGGGTGCGGGGAGGCTACCCCTCTCCCCCGCATACACAAAGGGTTGAAGCCATGTGCCCAAGCGCCGATCTTGTTCAGTTCTGACTGCGGTCGACGAAACAACTTGCGCTGCCTGGGCCCTTGCCCGCGGCAGCCCCTTCGGCTGCGGGCGCCCTAGCCCCCGCCACATCTTTTTCGAGAACGCGGGTCGGCGCCGTCAACGTCGCTTGAGGAGAAGGCGGCCTGCAACACCCCGGACCACCCAGACCGACGCCACGTGCTTCCGCAACCTGGACCACGTGTGCTCCCCGCGAGCTTCCGAGACTCCGGCCAGATCCCGCGACCGGACGCGCCATGCCTGGACCGCGTGCGCTCCTCACGCGGCTTGCCACCCGCGGCATTTGATGCGGCTTGAAATGTGTTTTTTTTTCGTTATGTTTTTGAACTGAATGTGACAGGGACACAATAAACTTATGTGAAGGTTGGATTGCTCGCGTGTAGGTTAGGGATAATTATTAAGTTAGCGCTAAGTCTTTTAGTTGATAAGGGTTGAGTAGAATTGTGTTGTATTTTATTAAACGTGTAAATATTTAAATATACGTGTTGTTTTTAAATTCCCACTCCACCTCCCTTGACAATGCATTTTCTTGATAAGCAAAGACGTGTAGCGTCGCGGAGAATCACGTAGATTGAAACCTTCCCTATCAAGCTCTTGGGTGGGAACAATAATCTCCAAATTCAAATTCACTATGATTTTTTCTTAGCTAACGTGGGGCATTCATTATATTGAATGGCAAGCCGCCGCGCCGCGCCGGCGTAATGCAGGATCGTATAGTTGACATGAAAGATAATGAATGGGCCCACTTATGATAAATGTGATTTGTCGATTTCTGTGAATAAAACAGCCAAAACATATATTTTATATGGGCATCTACGACAAAGAAGTCTGAAGTGTCAAAAATGTATCATTTTTAAACTTAAAATAACTGCTTTTAAACTAGCTAATGGAAAATTTTGACTTCATTTATGTAACCAGGACCCTCTATTACACCAGGAAAATTTTTTCTTACATCAAATTTGTGATACGTTTGTATTCCTAATTATAGCCACGAAAAAGATTTTCTTATTAATACCTAGCCATTATTTGTTTTAATCTACCTACTTATATTCATTGATTACACCTACATGTTTCGGAAAAACCTTTCCATCATCAGGGTGTTTTATAAATGTCAAAATATCAAAATTATTTTTAAATATTACTGCTGAAGTCCTTGAATACACAAAATTATTGGAAAATTTTTTAGAATTGGACTAGCAGTTAAATTTAATTGATTATTTATAATATTTTGCCTACTTTTACATGCTTTACTAAAATTTAATTATTCTAAATTATTCAATTTCAGACCAAAATTATTTGTGTAAAATAGAAAGTTCTAAATCTTTATCAAAACAGTGATCATTCTCTAATAAATGAATTGAAAATTCAGGACTCAGAATCAGGTTCATCAAATCAGTAAATAGGAAAACAACTGCTTTCAGTACCACATTGGAAATTTTTCATCTCCTTCCAAAAAATATTGATATTACCCTCAGCAGCCCCTCATTCCTTTATATATAAAAATAGATTAGCCAAAGAAAAATTAACCTTCGGATACTGAAAGATTGAAAATAGGATTGGGGGCCGGAGCGGGGTACAAAGTGACCCCAGTCAAATTTTAATATAGTATAATGGTTTGAAAATGTTTTATAATATTTTTAATTATATTTCTTATACTATGTGAACAAGATTCTACTAAATTTGTCATAATTTATAAGAAACCATAGTTTTTTGATGTCTCATCACTTACAAGTGTACCACCGACGGAAGCTGTGCAAGGAAAATGACGTAACCATATTGTATAGAATATTCACGATTACCTATGGAAATTTGCTGTTAAAAAATAGTTTAATCAATAAATATAATTCGTTTCCAGTAGAATATCTCAATTCAATCTCAAAGTAGAATTCAAAAATGCATTTTTGTTCCTATTATTTATGACGTACATAGTTCTAAAAACTACCTACGGAATTAATGAGTTATTATTATATTATCTTGCTTTTTTTTGTTATTTTTTTTTTTTCGTTGATTATCTGTTCTGTATTGCAAATCTGATAATTTTATACTTTAGAACAACATTTTCATATTGAGGAGAAAAGTATTATAAATTCCTAATATGCATTGCTTGATCTAGTTAGTTGTGCTCTACGCCAACTTAGTGGGAATGTTTCCATCGGCACCACTCTCAATAAACCAATACATATTTTCATGTCTTACTGAAACACAAAACAATATCTTTATGAAAAATACAAGATAGGTTTGATGAGCCAGTTTAATATTATTAATAATATAAATAAACAGTATGCATTTAGAAAACACACCTTACAGACCCTGTTAAATTAAAGCAGTCTCAATTTTTTATCATTTCAAAAGACAAACAAAACCACACATATACTCATTTTAGATTATATTAAAATTATGAAAACTATTTAGTTACAAAAAATTTCAACATTAATCAATTGCATAATAATATAATTATATTCCACGCAACAAGAATACAAAGTACATCACTTGAAATAGGAAATAAAAATTGTTTGCCAAAAATACCAAAAGGCATTTCAAAAGAAAATTACATTTGAGTGAAACGATTAAACACAATTCTGAAATAATAATTTTGGTCATAAATATTTTGATTCATTCAACATAAATACTTAAATCACACACTCACACTTAATAAAAATCTAATATAATTTGGTAATGTGCACAATAATTAATAATCTACTGTGTAGTATATGGCTACAAGGTGCAAACACAGTTAATACCTACACATAATGTTATACAATGTAAAACAAAACATCACAACTCTACAACGTAAATAAACTATATTGATGTCATCAATATAACGGGATCTCTTGGTTTTAAACTGTTTGATAATCTTTACGGATTGCTCGAGCCAGAGAACATGTGAAAGCGATCATAAGAATCTGAAAAAAAAAGTATACGTATTTAACTTGTTGAGGGCCAAAAAAACATAGATTAAAGTAAATCACCAAGGCCAAAGATTTTCTGAATTTTTTGTGATTTTTCTTTTTACGAAAAAACCATGAAAACATATGTATATTAAAAAAATAACACACACATTCATATTATTTTATCGTAATTGTCGTAATGCAATGATTTTTTTATCGTTTAAGTAAAAAAAAAATTTTTTTTTTCAATTCCGATAATGTTGCCAGCGCAACATTATACGAAAAATAATAATTTATTTTTATTTGTTTATTAGAGACAACACTACTATTTTTAAGAAATTTAAGAATAAATTAAATACTATGTTTTAAACCACTTTATTGCTATAAATTTGTCAACTAGTTTCGGTCGGACTCAACCTTCTTCAGGACAATTACAATATAGACACTACTTTTATTTGATGCGTACCTAATAATTTTCTTCTGTGTGGTATATTTTGTTGCACGGCACGGCACACAACGGAACATCGCACTCATAACATATAAATATGATACACTTTCACACACACGCATATTTCAAATAAACGCAACATAATTGCGTGCATTTTTGTTAATAAATACCTGTTAGTATTCAATTGAATCATAAACCAATAAAAATTGACAAATATCACAAAACATATTGTATATATTTGTGTATACGTGTACAAATAAATTGAAAATCGAATAAAATAAATCGTATTTCTCGCGCACATTGTGCGTGACCTTGAATGACGGAATATTTGAATTTCGATTGCGCAACATGCGTTCGGGGAGACATCTACAACTATCCCATACAATTTTGACGGCAGAAAAACTTCTGTTTTGATTGTTGATTTAAAATATAATCCGTGATATTTTTGAGTTGAAAATGGAACGACAGGTCACCACGGGATTTCTCTACTGGGAAAAAATCACATTTTTCAAATTCGATACGCGGCCATCGAGAAATAATTAATTTTGTGCCTGTCGCATATATCCGACGTGGCACTCTGGCCCCTGTCATTGTCTGTCGACAAGACCGACGTGGCCCCACGCTCATTAATGAATAAAATTTAAAGGGACTTACATATGTTTGTCCAAAACACTTAAGCTACGCTTTTTATATGAACTCACCTGTATAACAGCTACCCCAGTAGCAGACAATGCCAAAATTAAAGATTTTTTCTTCAAGGAGTCCACAAGTAGAGTCATACAACCCTCCGGATATGGCTTTTTGCATTCGGGAGTAATATTATCTACAATAGGCAACTCATTGCAGCATGACGATGGATATGTGTGATTGCCAACGTTCAACCAATCATTTGGGGAGTTAATTCCGCAGCATCCAAGCTAAATTAGAGAAAAAACGTTTTAATTTCTGTAAAAAATTAGCCAGTATCAATTTGCTTTATGATGCATGTACATGGACGAGACTTGTCTTAAAGACTCGTTTTGAAAGTCACACAAAGACCGCACAAAGTTGACTGCAGAGCATGCATGTATGATACATTCTGTTATATTTTGTTTGCAGAGTAAAATGATGCAACTAACACACTCTAACCCTTACTGATAAATCTCTAAGACGAGGATATCAATCTCATCTGTGTGTACGCATCATTAGAAAAGGTAGGCTGAGGTATAAGAAGAGTTTAATGCAGACTCATAAAAATGATTGAAAATTGCTTTTTTAGACAAATAAAGTATGGAAAAGGTAAATGGCGAAGACATACATCTGAGGACTATAATAAGTACTGGAGAAAAAGCATTTGTTAAGGGTTCTTATGTTAAACGATTTCCACTGTGTATCTTTCTTCCTATCATTCTTCTGGAGACATAAATACATTACAGAAACATGCTTCATTACCTCATGTTGCATAATGTTCCAAGATTTTTGTATCTCAGTATTGTTGGGATATTGCTGCATTGTATAATTAAGCCGATCTTCAAGAATATTTTCCAATTCACCCCTCTTTACATAGCTCGCTATACCAGCAGCCAGTTCCAATACGAAGAGGACCAGCAAAAGTACCGAAAACTACAAAACAAACACACATATGATTAAGCAATGTACTAATCCATTGAAAACTTGCAAAAATATTATTTTGCAAAGCAATATTTCCAGGATACTGTTGGCTCTACAACCCACAGACCTCCTCAAGATTCTTCCTCCACTCATCTCGGTCTTGTGCCAACTTGTCTGGATCTCCAATGCAGATATCGTCGCTGTATGTTTAAAATCTCCAATGTGCTCATTTTGACAAAATTTAGATTTTGATGTCAAAATGATCTGTAAATATTCTTACATGTATGAGAAAATCTCCAAGCTGATATCTCTTCCATTTAATTATTTAAACGCAAAAATAAAACCTCCAATGTGTCTACACCATATATGTCATACATAATAACTATCTTTCAGATAAAAATGGAGAAAAACAGAAAGTTTGTTGTGTATTTTTTCTCAATACCTTAGGAATAAAAGAAGACATACAAACGTTGGACAAAGGAAAATGATATAATTAATTGTGAAAATGCTGATTCTCCTGAGAATTCAATTACTTATGAACCTATTGAAAAAAAAACAATCAATTAAAATTAAGGATGTTAAAAAATGGCTCAAGCTTATTCCATCGATACCTAGTCATTACTGTAGAGCTTCTTTTAATAGAAAATATGTAGATTGTTATTTCATATCAACATTACAAATGTTTAGAATTTATAAAGAACGGTGCTCGAAAAATAACCTTTTAGCAGTAAATAAAAATACATTCGCTAAAATATTAAAAGACAAAAACATATCAGTATATAAGCTGAGGAAAGACCAATGCGATTTGTGTTAGTTTTAAGCTTGGAAACCTCAGTAAAGAGGATTATGACTTACACATTGTAAAAAAAATTAATCTCGAGATGCCAAGTGTCACTATGGATCTACAAAGTGTTCTAGTATAGGTATCCTAAATTATTAGCGTCTTCAGTTTATTATAAGTAAAAGCTTCAGCTCTATTGTTGAAGTTCTAGCTTTGTAAGATGGACCTCTATCTATTACAGAATCAAAATTTAAACATCTTCAAGAATTGAATGATGTAATACAAATCAGTACAGAGAAAATCGACAGAATATTAATAATTATATGATTTTTGCCAAATGTAATAGAAGAAAAAATATTAAATTTTTCAATGATAGCATTAGTGATTATTCATGAGCCTAGGTATTTATTTATTTAAAATATCTGCACGTGTACTTTTTAAACTGTCTTATTCGATTTACTCAGAAACAGATTTTCATCACATCGGAGATTTTAAACGTGCAGCGACGATATGTTGTTGAGAACATTTCCAGGTTAGAAATAATTTTAATAGAGAATACCTATTTTCAAAATAAGCTAAACGAAAATAGAACTTGCTGGAGTCCTGGAATGGGGCTCGAACCACCGACCACCAAATCAGACGAGCATCATAACCACTAAACCAATAAGCTACTCATAATATTATATTAGTTATCTTAATTTTACATTATCATTTTATACATTTTATGTTACTACTTAACTTTAACATGAAACAAGGTTCAAACAGATCTTCAAAAATAAGTTATATATGATTCCATGGGTGGTGAATAAATTGTGGGTGATTCAAGTTAGAAAATAATTGGAAAAAAATTGATGATTTAGAATAGATGGTTATCGCATGAAAATAATCTTATATTAATATTATACTTTATTTAAAATATTATGTTTTCAGAAATAGATATAAAATGCACATATGAAAGTTTATATTATTAAAGTATAAGTATAAGTTTATATTATTAAAGTATATATTATTAAATTAGCAATAACCTGCCAAAAATGACTACTTTTACATGTCGACTCTTAAATAAAGATGCAAAATTTGAGTAAGTTCTGTCAAAGAATGTAGATTTGTATATTGTAGGTAGAGGGAGGGGTAAAGGAGAAGGGAAGAATTTTGTCTATGTTAAAAAAAAAAATTAAGATTTTTTTTTTAAAAGTTGGACATTACAGGCAGTTACGGACGGACAAAGTGTTAGATAAATAGATAGATAGATAGATAGACAGACAATGAAATCATTTTTCAATAAAAATGGGAAATATTTTTGAATGTGAATGATCTTTCTATGACTGACATTTTACAAATATGCAGAAGGAAAATGTTTTAATATGTAAAAATGGTATTTTCAAAGTGTATGTACATTATATATCAGATAGATTTGTTTCGATAGCTGTTTAAAGTGGACCAGTCAAAGGAGACCAAAAAGGGCAAAGTCAGTGATTTGATTCCTTTTTTTGGATGGGAAGATATGCAAGAAAATCAAAGTGAAGTTGCATGTTGTTTATAAGGATGCACTTTCAATGACTATTATCAGATATTAGTTTGATTTATTCAGTGTGGCCTAATATTCGTTTTTGACGAAGATCGTCCAGGCCTGGTTGAGGTTATGGAGGATATGGTCAATGAAATCCATGCTACTATAATGTTCTCAGGTTCTCAGGCCACACAGAATCTTCTGTGCGCAGTTTCCTGAGATATTCTGCCGTGTATGCTCTGGATGACATTTCGGATCCTGTCTATTATCAGGGCTAATGTGATGAGTATGATGATAGTGGCATAGTACGCCGAAACAGCTGTCATATTTAAATAACACTTTACAAAAACTCGTTATCTATTAAAATTTCATTTAGTTTAACATGGAGCTCTACAAACTGTACAAAAACCATAAATAAATAAAATAAAATAAAATAAATACATTAATAATCACAAATACATAATATTTATCTCAACTTATCCCAATAATTTTTATTAAATTTTATGGCATTCCAGAACAATGATTTCCCTTTTTCAATGTAGGTATGACTGACTAAATTAACACATTGTGCTTACACAATGTAGTGTATACGTAATGTCGTGTATGTATACACAACGCGGACCTGGAGCAGGTTAAAATAGGGAAATCACATTCCATCAACACTACCTGTTCAAATCAAATTTTTTTTTTTTTTTTCGACATTTTTTCCTGCAAATCTTGAACATGCTACAACTGTATAATAAATGCAAAATTAACATTTCCCACTTTTCTATCCTACGAATTACGAATATCTTTTATCATTATTAATCAAATCAATAACTGACCAGCATTATTATTACAATAATAGGAACACGTGGATATAGTCAGAAGGTCGTTAAAAAAAACATGCCTAAATCCTAAGATGAAAATATAGGTTTGTGATAGTGCTCTGAAATCGTTTGGAAATTTTTGGGTTTACTAGTTTACCCACCGCCAGTTGAGGGTACATCACCTGTCGCAATGTCATCAATCACTAACCACTATAAAAATGACTTGAAATGTTTCATTAGTTTTTTGGTAAATTTATCCAATATTCTAAAACTCATAAACCATGAGAATACTTACTGCCATTATCATGCCATGACTTTCTTTCATGGCACCGCAACATCCCACAAATGCGATGAGAAATATTACTGCCCCAATGAAAATGAGTAGTGCTGGGGTAGAAAGAATGTTGTATTCCAGAAATTGAGGATCATTGAAATACACAACTTGCACAATCGCTCCGAGACCCAGAATAAATAATCCCAAAACCTAAATGAGAAAAGGAATATTATTTTACACAGTATAGATGGATATGTAAGTCATGTCTAACGTGACCATGCGTCCCCTTTTGAACGGGACCAACCCTTTTTTCGGTTCTTCGTCCCGGTGTCCCCGAAAAAAGCTTCGGGACACAAAATTGTCCCGTTTTGTGATATTGATGAAGATTTTGTAAAAAGTACAGCCACACATTTTCATAAAGCAAGTTATGAATATTTGGAACGGTGGACTTGGTTTTTTTACTAGTGACGCAACAATTACTATTTTCACAAATACGAATATCAAACCTACTATTCGGCGAACACGAATAATTCGACAAGATACTATTATATATATACAAGATACGGACCAATACTATTTCTATTATTTGTGAATGACATTTCAACAATATTTAATGACATTGAATATTTGCTGTTTGCAGATGATCTAAAAATCTTTAAATCAGTAACCAACATTTATGACTGCAACATATTACAGCAAAACCTAAATTCTCTTTCAGTATGGTGTGAAACGAATAAATTGTACTTAAATTTAAATAAATGCAAAATTATATCATTTACTAGATTAAAATCAAAAATAAATTTTGAATACTCTCTATGTAACACCAAACTAGAAAATGTTGACTGTATTCGAGACTTAGGGGTATTATTCGACTCGAAACTTACTTTTACTAATCATATTAATGCGATAACTTGTAAGTCTCTAAAATTGCTGGGATTTATTTTAAGGACATCACGCCCATTTCAATCAATTGAAAGTATTAAAATGTTATACATGTCTCTTGTCCGGAGCCAATTAGAATATTGCTCATCAGTTTGGTCTCCATATTATAATGGGCATATAGACAGTATTGAGCGTGTCCAACGCAAATTTCTCAAATACATTAACTACAAGTTAAGCATACCAATACAAAACATAGAATACAATTACATATTGAAGAGACTAAATTTACTCACATTATATGATAGAAGAAAAATTTATGATATAGTTCTTCTTTACAAAATTGTAAACAATATGTTGGACAGCCCTGACCTTGTGGCATGTATCGAATATAATATCCCTTCCACACATAGAACGCGACAAATTGTCACATTCCATCGCAACATTTGCAATACTAACTATCATTCAAATTCTGTGATACACAGAATATTGGGAACTTGTAATGAATATGGTTGCATGATTGACATTTTCGTCGACAGTCTGGAGAAAGTAAAGTTCACACTTAAAGAGGCAATACTGCTTCGTTACTGACTTCAGCTGTTAATATGTAATGGTGGGTAATATATATTTTTCGTACACATTGCCGCTTTGTACTTTATATTTATAATTTCTGTACACATGTTTTGGTGCTATTCCTGGTACTTTTAATAATTTGCTACTTGCAATTTATATTGTTTAATGTATGTTCTTTTTAATTTTATGATATATTTTTTTATGTAAAAGCCTATACGCATTGCTGCTCGTTACCTACTCTACATTTTTAATTTTTATACCCATGATTTGGTGCTATTCCTGAAACTTTTAATGTATGTGCTTTTTGAAATTTATTTTATATTCTTTATGTAAAAGCCTAATGGGCGTAAACAAATAAATAAATAAATAAATAAAAAAGATGATAAATAATACACCACTGTTCTTTTTTACTAAGAGATTTAATAATTAAAATTTACCAGCGTAATTTTGTTCAAAAAGCACATTTGTAACTTCTCAGGCATTAGACAATTTCTTTTATCCGTTTGTACATTCCTAGTGGTTGAAAATAAATATGACTTTTTCACGCTTATGAGGTCATGTTATTAGATTTAATTGGAAATTATTTTATAAGAGTTAACACTTGTACACACAACAGAAATAAAATGGAACGAACATTACGTATTCCAAAACCAAAACTACATGAAATGAGCACCTAACCTTATTAATAACCCAATGAAACTAGATGAAAGAACTCATGTTATGCTGTTAAACAAGTAACAATTGACAACTTGAGAACTCAAAAAATCCATTCATTCAATGTTAGGGGAATCCCCGATAATAGAGTGCGTAGGTGTGTTCGGATACACGGTGCACGACCAAACCGCAATTTGCGTTGCGTTCAGTTATAAATAGTTTTCTTTTAATGTTCGTGATGATATTCGGCAAATACGAATATTCGGTAAATATCTACTATTCGGCGAACACGAATATTCATTGCATCACTGTTTTTTACTAAAGAATTAGAGATATTTTTTTGGGCAGATTTAAAAAAAGTACCTGCATGGGAAGTCGTTCAAAAAGCATTGGATGTATTGATTGAAAAGGAATATATTGATTGCAATAAAGATACAGAAGTATACAATGAATTTTCACTAATTTCTAACTACTTTCATCACGTCGCAAAAAGTAACCGAATGGAATAATCTAAACGATTCGATGGAAACTCTTTGCGTAGAAGTATTCAAACACTATCACACCAACAATCTTAAACATGAAAACTTTTGCATTTTAATTTAAAATATTTTATCTGGCTGGTACAAATGCACCAGTAGAAATTTCTATTTCTATGAACAAATTGAGGATGACTGATAAAACCCAGTTACAGGTTCCGATCCTTATGTGATGTTGATAACTGAGGTTAATATTCAAAAAAACAAGTACCAAGAATTTAATTCTTACTTAAAATCATCAATACCTGTATTAAAAATAATTTATTCCTCTGATAAATATAAAAATAACTGCGCATTTATGTTTCATGACATTGACTTGTAATAAATATAATAAAATAAAATGATAAATAAAATAAAACTTATAAAACAATGTGTTGTTTCTTCCATTGTGAATCTACTAGTTTACGTAAATAAACCGTTGTCCCGTTATGAGTAAAAAAATAAATGGTCACGTTAGTCATGTCTCATCGTGAGTTTTCTGATGTGAATCACAATGTTATCAGTTTAAAATTAGGCGCCTAGGTCCGATAATTTACGACAATGGTCATGTTCCCATTTTTCGATTTCATTCTTTAGCCTTTAACAATTTTCATAGAAAGGCGCATAATAGGTCTAATGAACTGCTAAGCGACTTTCTACATGGAATGCAACGGAACAGAAACAGAAAAATATCATTAATAGCGCCAAGACAAAGAAAGTGACGATAAATAAGTGCCGCACTTAAGGCAGTGCTATCAAATAACATGTTTTGTGAAATCACGAGATTTGCTATTACTACATTTGATATACATGCTGAATTTCCACATCATTTCATCACTCTCCATGTTTTGCTCGATTAGTTTTTTTAAGGCGGGGCAGAGAGAATAGGTACTTACGGAGAAAATAGTGCAAAACCAAAACAACACTCCAAACTTGAGACAGCCTCCTTCAATCACCATTTTGATATATTTTAATATCAGATACAAATTGACTCAAAGCTGTTCACGATTTTATCGCCGCAAAGATCGAATATGAAATAAAGGCAGACGAAGCCAAGGACGTGCCAGAATTCTAACTGCGCAACAAATCCCACAAGTTGACTAATGTCACTTCGTCACTTGATATAATATTACTTATCACGCAGTTGACTGAACTCAACAATAGCCATACAGCAGCACAGAGCACATAGTAGCGAAGGGAAAAACTACATTTCAAAATGAAGACTACAACACACATACGTTAACCAGTTTGAAGACTACAAAGTGTACACTACAATTGTAGTAAAAACTACATGAAGTGAAGTAATTGTAGTACTATGAAATGAAGTGAAGTAATGAAGTAATTGTAATATTAATGAAGTGAAGTAATGAAATGAAGTAATTGTACTACAAAATTGTAGTACTAGTGAAGTAAATATTATATAAAATAAAAAGGTCAACGAGAAAAATATTTAAGATAAATGACGATATTTTCTCCGAAGTAACATTTGGCGACCTAAAAAAAAAAAAGGTCGCCAACCAGATTTCTTCATTCGATTCCAAAAAATTTTCAAACCATGTGGGGGGGGGGGGGTTGTTACAGTTTCCAAAGATTTCTTCGTTTAGCTACATCAACTTCCCAAAAATTTCTTCATTCTGTCCCAAAAATTTTTAAACCACGGGGGGGGGGGGGGTTGTTAGAGATTTCTTCATTTATAAACATCAACTTCCCAAAAATTTTACGTAAAAAATGCACTATTTAAAGTATGTTTCTCATACGATCATACTATTTAAAGTATGTTTGAAGTGTGTGTACTTTGTAATGAAGTGTACTATTTGAAGTATATACTTTCAATAACTTTAGTGTTTGTAGTGTGCACTTCAAAACGTGTGAAGTGTGCACTTCAATGTAATGTAGTAGTGAGTACAGAGCGGACCCATCACTAGCACATAGATGTATGAAGTATGAACGCTTTTTGAAAAGTTCACTTTTACTGAACGTACAGTTCACTTTAGTGAGCTACCGTTCATTAGTACAGTTGTCGTAAATTAAGATACTGATACACATGCTTACGAGTGGCATGTGTGTACGCACGTTGCTAGTAATGAGCATGCTCATTACTAGCGCGCTGGTTGATTTATGAGCATGCTAATGTCATTCACCGTGAGAAGGGGTATCTTTTGAGTATGTGTGAACAGGCTTTCTTATGAGCTTGCTAATGTCATTCGCAGCTAGTATCTATCGATTATAAATGCAATCTTTTCAGTCCGCGACAGATGAAACAAATATGTCGCGTTGGGGAGATAACAAAACATTACTTTTCGAGACTTATTATAAGAATCACGAATGTCTGTGGAATATTCGGTCACCGTGTGTAAAAATAATATAGCAAGAAATAACGTTTATGAAACTTTATTAAAAGACATGAATGATTCAAATCTTACAATAAAAATTATAAAAACTAAAATCAAAAATTTGCGGATGGAAACTCGGAAACTGTTTTAATTTATTGGTTCACTTGAATTTCCTGTTTCAGTATGCAAAGTTTCCATTTTGTACAAGAGCGTCTCTATTCTATGACAAGAGTATGCCAAAAATAAGCATGTGTGTTTGATTAAACCCGGGAACTGTTTAGATTTATTGGTTCACTTGAATTTTCTATTTCAGTTTGCAAAGTTTCAATTTTGAACTAGAGTTCCTCTCTATTCTATGACAAGAGCACGCCAGTAATAAGCATGTGTGTTTGATTGTTAGCTTTGAGCATGCTCATTTATGAGCTAATAATGAGCAAGTGTGTACAGTTGTTAGGGTATGCTAGTTTTGAGCATGCTAATAATAAGCATAGTGTATCTGTACCTTTATAGATGGTCGTTCATGAACGAACTGTTCTTTTTGAATAGTTCACTTTATTGAAAGAACGAATGGTACAGTTCATTTTAATTAACTACTGTTCATTAGTTTAGTGACTGGAAATCAAAATTTTTTTGAGAACGATGAGTATTGGTGGAATTTCATTGTTCATCATTCATCAAATCCTAAATACCATTTTACCTATTCCCTGCCGCCTCCCCTTAGTAACGCTTTGTTGAACTTACGACTTACGAAAACAAACAAAACCCCAATGTAAGTTCAATATTTTATTTTATAATAATTTTACTTGGTAAGGCAATACTTAGTATGAGAAGTCGAAAGAAATTGTTATGGTATAATAATTTACAGTGATAATGTGATAAAACAAGTACTAATAAAAACCTTAGTTGCTTGTCTTGTTAAGAGAAATTTTTTTAAATTAGTGGTGTCTAACCACGAATGGTACGCACAGGGCCATACCAAGTTCGGAAACTATTTTAAAATTGAATTTAAAAATAGCTGAATAGAGTGGGTCTCCGCGTTACGGTGGGAGAAATTCAGTTGAAGTTACAATTAACTTTAATATTTTCAGAAAAAAAAGGTAAATTAGAAATTTCACAGACAAACACTCACTGTCGACTTGTAGCAACACCTCCTATTCTAGGAGGTATTGCTTGTAGACGCCAAAGACGGCTCGACGGGTAATTTCATTTCAACTCTAAAGTACACGACCATAGAGTGCAAATCTTTGTACACGAACTATGACAGAGATTTGAAATTTGAATGCATGCGTAGGGTGAGATAGGCTTAATAAGCTATTATTTTTTACTTGCATTATGCAACGTTTCGGTGAATTCCCAATTTATGCAGTATAAAATAAAACAATTCTGTTTAATTATTTTACACTTTATTTTCTTTTGTACAGATACATCATTGGAAAAAGTACACCTTTGGATAATTTAAATTTATCTAATAGAATTAGGATTTACTTGCAACAACTCCACTCGTTTGAAAAAAATATCAGCTTTTATCTACTCACTTATTTTTGAAAGGGCTGCAGATTTTCGCAGTGTTTTTGGCGCAGGTTAGTGGAGGTTGACCGGGGCTGGCGGGAGTTGGCGAAGATATCGGTTTTTCGAGCACACAACAAAGCGTCGCTCAGCCGGTAAGATCACACATTGGCCGATATTTAGTTCGTCACCGTCCGCTGGCCGGGTCGTACGTCTGTCGTATTTCGTTTATCGTATTTCTGAGATCGCCGAAATGTCGCTATCGTGGAGCAATGAAGAGAAATTCAAGTTAATGAATTATTATTATTAGTATGGAGTGTCTGATGTAAAACAGCGAAACGAGGCTTTTGCGGCCTTTGAGATGTGGTGCTACAGGCGCATGGTGAGGATCCATTGGTCAGAACATACACGAAACGACGAGGTGTTGAGCAGGGTGGGCTCCTTAACAGAATCGCCCAACAGCTAACAATTTGGATATAATATAATATAAAGCATCCGGGCCTGTTTTTAACTATCGTCGAGGGAAATGTTGAAGGCAACAAGCTGGCAGGTGACAGAGAAGAGTGGAGAGGGCGAGTGCTTGTTGCAGACCAATACACCTCTTTCTTTTGGGCATGCTCATTAGCATGCCACTAAGTAAGCATGTGTATTTGTACCTTATTACATATATGGTGGCACCGCAGCATACCGCCGTACATGAATGCGATACAAGATACGAACTATTATAAAGATTTACTCTATACAATATACTTTAATCTCGCTAGACAAATGCAAAAATATTATAAACAAATATACAAAATATTTAAAGAACTAAGGAAAAATATATATATATTTATATATATAAATAGATATATATCTATATATATATATATATATTATTATATATATATATATATATCAAAATATGCACATCAATACTAATATACAAGAGGTAAAGTTTGTAAGTTTAGATATAGGTGGTAATCTCCAAATTACTCATCCGATTTCGAAAATTCTTTCACCAATATTTAGAATGAATTTTCAGGCTGGACATAGGCTATATATTTTCTCGTTAAAATAAAAGGGCTTTTCGTGGTGGTTTTTTACGAACGCTTCCTTAACGGAAAGATCTATTTAAATACTTTTGTTGTAGAACTCAGAAAGTTCTATATAAAGTTCGTGACGACGTATATCTATATGTTAAGGTTAATACACAAATTGATAAAATATGACTAAAAGTTACTAAAAATCTACGCGTGCGAAGCTGCGCGGGTAATCTAGTAATTAATAAAAATGTGTTTAAACAATCAAATAAGTAAAAACAAGACAATCTAATATCTTCTCACGATTAACTAAAAGGAATTGTATTTGATTATAAAATGTTATCGAATTTACAGTCTGTCAAGAAAGTCTTGACAAATAATTGAGGGCGCTGCTATCGTTCACATGGTAACACTATTTAAAGATTAACTGTGTTAAAGCAAAACACTGTAAGCGAATTTTTTTTCGTAATTATTTTTTTGTTCCTTCAAAATGATTTTTTATCAACCTATAAGACACAAAAGTGTTACATACTTTACTTATTTTTACTTCCAGACATAAAAAAAACCTCCAGCAAATTATAAATATTAGAACATACACTAGTATGGCTGTCTGTATCCGACTGCGGTCATGTCATCTGATGTGATTTTATATAATATAATTAATTGAAATAAATTGATTAAGGGAAAAATAAAAAAGACACAATTATTGTAATATAAAAGTATTTAATAAAATCAATTAAGTTAAAAAAAACAGAGTATAGAAAAAATATTTTAATGGTTATTGAAAAATTAAAAAAAAAAGAAATACTCAACTACCACCTAATCATAATCGGAATCTAAATATTCTATATCTTGAAAAGACTCTTGATCAGAAGAGTCAATATATTCGACGCCAGAAATATCTGATTCGGAGTCACTCATTATTTACTAGCATTACAAGATCATCCATATTTTCGTAAAGTGTGAAACCACGGTCATAATATTCCTTTTCGACTTTTTTGACAGCAGTTTTTCCAATTATCGGTCCTAATACTGTCAAATGATTCGATTGTTAAGTTAACAATATTTTGTCCTCCAACATTTTTTTGAGCTACTTTCCTTTTGATAAGTGCCCAAATTGTAAATTTGCCTCCGGTTGAATTTCCCTCCTTGACAATTCTTCTTACAGAACTCACGGATGTGCCTGAAAAAAAAACATTGAAATTCATGAGCAACACATTAATTTATTTTTCTAGAATCAGTTTCAGAGTTACTCAGTTTAGCTACTTATCACACTCCCAATGAGCTGATGCTAATGTTCGGCAATATATTTTTGTATTTTAAGTACATTAAATAAATTAGATATGAACAAAGGAGAAAATTGAAAAGTAATATGTCGTAGTAGTAATACGCTTCGTCTAACCTAAATGGCGTTTACCGTGTTTTGTTCCTTGACGGTCACTACAATCTGTCATCTGTCATTTATTAGATACATTCGAAACAAATTAAATACCCTAGAATGTAGTCTAATAGACTTGTTATACATTTAAATGTTAAAATTAATCAAGAAAAACCATTTTAAAGTATAATGAACACAGTACTTACCAGTCATTTGAGATGTTCGCTCGAAAACATTATTGATGTCACATGATAGCTTTCCGGCTTCAGACTCCGCCAAACACTGCGTATACACACTAAAAATTATCCGCCTAGATTCACTACGAATTGTTTTACTCATATTATTGTTTTTAAAGTCTTTAAACGTTAAAAAATATTAAAAACAAAGAATCCACCACTTCTTAAACAAACCCAAACTAACCTCAAACCAAAACAACACAAGAAAATGACAAGAATGACGGAACTGCTAGTATTGCCAGTAAAATAAATTTTTGTTTCTCAGTTTACCCACGATCAAGACTTTATTGACAGACTGTATAGCCTTGTAAGGAGCTACAGCTTCTTAGTTCTTGTGAGATTGATCCACTGTAAACCTTTTTTAGTTTTTTGTCATCAATCTTTTTTTTTACCATATTGCTTACTCTCAGGCCCCTGGATAACGAGCGGTTCCAGGAGTTGGGCAGATGGATTAGACGGATTACGATCGAAGTTTGGCAAGAAAGATGGGATGCTGCTACCGGGAGGTGGACCCACTGCTGCTTTCCGAGGGTGGCGGTGAAAGAAAGAAAGGAGGGTATTTCCCGTCACTGAAGTACCACAAAGTACAGCTGCTGTTGGAGAGTTCAGATCTAAGTTACATGATCTTGGGCTCTCCACCCACCCTTGGGGATGGAGAGCCCAAGTGCTCTGTGCTTGTGTGGCTCAGACTCCGGGGCGTATCCTGTGGGACTGTTCTTTGATGAGGGATGCAAGGGAAGCTTTGATTGAGGGCATAAATGGGCCACATGGAATAGGTCGGCGTCTTACAAATGCCGACCTTGTGAGTTGTGAGGATAACTTCAGACTTTTTAAAGTGTTCGTGGGAATTTGGGTGACCCGTTGGGAAATCTGTTAAATTCTACAAATAATCTAGACATTTTTACTGACAATTTGCTTTTATTTAAAATGAAACTTGATATAGCTGGTTATGCTCGAATAATCTGCGAGAGGCGCAGATTACACGACGCAATATACAAGGCGCCCTTATCAAGGAAATGTCAAGGAAATTGGCGGGAAGTTCGAAACACTCTGATGATTATATATACATTTATTAAAAAAAAAACACGGTCAAAACTTACGGTCTAAAGCACTATTACTAATTTTATACTAATCTTAACCTAAGCACCAGCGGTTCCGACCCCCCCGCATAAGTCCGTCCTGTCCTTTCACATCTCAGTCCACATTAAAAAAAACATTACAAAAAAACACAAAACACATGTCGCTGTTGGCGGCTCACGTGGCCGCGAGAAGCCCGCATCCCAAGTTGCACGGCTCGCAGAAACTCGCGGCGTCCGCACGTGGTCCAGGCCGCGGAAGAACGCCGTCGGAAGTGGCGTCGGTCTCCCCTGGTCGCTGCTGGGGCCGAGCTGCAGGAAGGCGTCGGGCCTTCCTCGGGAGCCCGCCGCGCCGTGGTGAAGCAGCCATTGCCTGGATCCGTCCAGAGCCTGCAGGGCGCCTTTTCCTCAAGGGCTGCTTATGGCGACGACCCGCGTTCTTGGAAACATGTGGCGGCGGCTTGAGCGCCCGCCGCCGACGGGGCTGCCGCGGGCAGGAGCCCGGGAAGCGTAGCTGCTTCCCTCACCGCGGTCGAAACTCAGCAAGACCGGCTTTTGGGCGCGCGGCCCAATGCCCCAATTGTATGCGGCGGGGGGGAGGGGGTGTAGCCTTTCACCCTCTCCCTCGCTGGCTCTCCTATCAAGCCCTTGCGGTGCAGGGTGGCAACTTGTGGTGCCGCGCGAAATTTAAAACAAATTATAAAATATTTACATAAAGCTTATTTTCTAATAATAAAAACAAAGTACGCGATGCGGAACGTCACACGTAGGTCGAGGCCGCATCAAACTCCGTAATCTCTTTTATGACTATTGATTTGATACTTCTTTAATTGAATCCCATTCCCTCCCTCTCCCACTTTATGCATTATCATAATTTAAATCTTTGAAATATTTATCACATATTCTTTATCATTGTTTTTTATTTAGTTTTTTTTTACCAGCTTCGAGGAAACTTTACTGGTCATACTCACGAATATTTTTTTTGATATTATATAAAAAAAATTAAAATTTTACTGTACGTTTTCCCAAAAAAAATAAAAAATAATAAAAAAAAATCCTGAGGGGTCCTGATGTACCCTTGGCCGATCTGCTCTGCCTCGGTCTTTCTTTGTTTTCTTTTAATAATTTTGCTTGACATTCTTGTTTATTACATTTATGACATTCTTATTTATTACGACTATTTTTCTTCCTTTTACACTTTTGCTAATTTTATTGAGTTTTCTATTGTTATTTACACTACCATGTTATCTTTCTATTTTGTATCTTATTTTGTCAATTGTTAAGTTGTTTCTCCAGACCTGGTTTCTTACCGGTGGTTTTAGCCTCTTCTGACACAAGTGCTACATGTTTTTATTTTTCCCTCTCTAAGGTGGGGTGTTGATTTATTTTTGTCCCGTGCGATGTCTCCTCGGATGTTCTTATGTTGTAGATGTTCTTATAGTGTACTTTTCTTTGTATAAACCCATTTACATCGCCTGGTCTTGGTTCTTGTGTTACTGGGACGACACTCGACAGGCCGGGCGGGGAGAACGCTTTGGCATAAAATAATGCCAACCAGGCGGCGAACGTGTTGGACCGATATGAACGCTTCGGCGTATAAAACAGCCCAGGGTATGTGGTGGGTCACCTTCAATGACATAACTTAAAGCAGGCGGAGAACCGCCGACAGACGCCACCGAAACGAGCGTTCCGCCAGCACAGCGCCGTATTCGATAAGCGCATATTGTATGGAAAGAAATGTAGCAGCGTTCCGCGGCGTCAAAGATGCGACGGAAGATACGCCTAGTGTGGCGCCGGCCATAATGGCCATTCTTTTCTCGACTGGAATTTTATTTTTATAAATATAAACATTAAGTTTTCCGAAGGCTATATTACACATGCATCATTTTGTAAATTTTACATCAAATAAAGTAGAATAAAACATCTCCTTTCATAAATTCTCCTCTTCTATATTCGAATAGGACGGAAGGTCATGAACTGGATAATAATGAAAATTTTGAAGTTTTTCCTCAATTTCTTAAAAATGTACAACGCTGTAAATGCAATTATTATATTATACAAATAACTATCCAAAAGGAAATAAAATGTATGCAAAATTTGGGTCCAAGCGGTGTAGATTTGTACAGAAAATATATCTGGGGGAGGAGGTGGGGTAGAGAGGGAAGAGAAAATGTCGCCTTTATTACCCACCTAGTCCTAGAGAATAACTTTGCAAATTTTGAGTCTGATTGGCATTGAAAATACATCTTAGGAGGGGACGCGGTAAAAGGGGAGGAGGGAAATGTCGCCTATGTTACCCGCGGAGTCATAAATAATAAATTTCCAAATTTTGAGTCTGATCGGTCAAACGGTACAGATTTGCATCTAAAATATATCAGTAGGGGAAGATGTAGAAGAATAGGGGGAAATGTCACCTATGTCATCCGCCGGGTCCTAAAGAATAAGTCTCCAAATTTTGAGTCCGATAGGTCAAACACTACAGATTTGCATCTAAAATATATCAGGAGGGGAATGTACCTATAGAAGAATAGTGGGGAAATGTCGCCTATGTTACCCGCCGGGTCCTAAAAAATACATTTCCAAATTTTGAGTCCGATTGGTCAAACACTACAGATTTGCATCTAAAATATATCAGGAGGGGAAGGTATAGAAGAATAGGGGGGAAATGTCACCTATGTAACCCGCCAGGTCCTAAGGAATGAGTATCCAAATTTTGAGTCTGATCGGTCGAACGGTACAGATTTGCATGGAAAATATATCGTGGAGAGGGGAATGTGTAAAAGAATAGGGGGGAAATGTCGCCTATGTTACCCGCCGGGTCTTAAAAAATAAGTTTCCAAATTTTGAGCCCAATTGGTCAAACGGTACAGATTTGCATATAAAATATATCAGAAGGAGGGGAATGTACCTATAGAAGAATAGTGGGGAAATGTCGCCTATGTTACCCGCCGGGTCCTAAAAAATAAGTTTCCAAATTTTGAGTCCGATTGGTCAAACACTACAGATTTGCATCTAAAATATATCAGGAGGGGAAGGTATAGAAGAATAGGGGGGAAATGTCACCTATGTTACCCGCCAGGTCCTAAGGAATGAGTATCCAAATTTTGAGTCTGATCGGTCGAACGGTACAGATTTGCATCAAAAATATATCAGGGGGAGTGGAAGGGATAAAAGAAAATAAGGGAAAATGTCGCGTATGTTACCTGCCGAGTCGTAATGAGTAAGTTTCCAAATTTTGAGCCCGATCGGTCAAACGGTACAGATTTGCATCGAAAATATATCAGAGAGGGGAAGGTGTAAAGGAATAGGGGGGGGAAATGTCGCCTATGTTACCCACCAGGTCTTAAAGCATAAGTATGCAATATTTTAATGGAATCGGACAAACGGTGTAGATTCGAATAGAGAACAGACAGACATTGAGATTTACAGGTATAGATATATGGATTAAATCATAGACGTACTATAAATATAGACTAGTTACTAAAAAACAAATCTGAGACATCCAGTCTTTGTTGTCTTCTATTACGTACTAAATGTATTAGTCAGAAAGAGAGTAGAAAAAGAGAAAGTATTTTCATAACCACGTATAAGAAAGGACAATAAAACATAATTTTGGAGAACGAATGCGTATGAAGTTGTAGCTAATCGCAGTGTTTACTTTTTGATTCTTGCCTTAACAATTCAAAAAATCCAACTTGAAATATGTCTGTTTGTTGCGTTAATCGTTGTAATGCTTCATCACATAATAAAGAAGAGAATATAACTTTTCATAGGTGAGTTTTATTTCAATAATTTGTAGAGAAATTCAAACCGGCTTCAGAGTACGGAGTTTTCTGTATTTTCTACGTTGGTAGTCTGTGATGTCTTCTTTCTTTCTTATAGTGCAGCTAACCAACTCCCGCAATGTGCATCTATGTTCACAGTAATCCGTGTTATAGTTTTGTGTAGCAGATATTTTGGTTTGTAACTATTCGACATTTATAGTACGTCTATGTGCGAAATTGAATGAAACGCTGTGTCTAAAATTTCAAAGAAATAGTTGAAGAACTTCAGGAGATTTAAGATTTTGGACAATCGAACATTTAAATTTCTATTTATATAAACAAATAGTAGGTATATACAAATAAAGTAAGTATACAAAAACATCCTCGTATTCGAATGCAACGTTGTGGCAAAATTTCAAAGGAATAGTTGAAGAACTTTAGATTTAAGTTTTGGACAATCGAAAATTTACATTTCTATTTGTATAAACAAATAGTAGGTAGGTATATAAAAATAAAGTAAGTATACAGAAACATCGTTGTATTCGAATGCAACATTTACAAAAAATTTCAAAGCAATCGGTGAAGAACTTTCAGAGATTAGCGATTTTGTTCAAACGAACATTAACATTTTCATTTGTATAGATTTACAGTTTAAGTCTCCGAAAAGTAATGATCACACTACCGGATGAAAATTAAAAATTTTCATTTTCATCCGTTCATCATTGTTCGATAATTAATGTAACAAATAAAACTTCAAAGACACACAGGGATAAGATGATATAAATCATGATTAAAATCAAGTGATTAAAAAAAAAAATTAATGATTTAAATCAATAATTTTTTACTCCAACCAAATCAGCCAAAAAATGTCAAGGTACTTCTCCCGGCAAAAGTTGAGCCTTTCACTGGAGTATTAATTGATAAACAAGTCATACAGAAAACCACCCCTACTGATTGATGCATACGCGAAATTGACATTTGATGGTCAGCCAATTCAAAACAGTACCAAATTTAACAAAATTTGCAGAACTTACCCTTCATTAGAGGTGAACTCAAAATGTAATCGTGAAATATTTCACATTTACACATGCTGCAGTTCCTTGCACCAGCATATTTAGTTACGAATGGCAAATTATGACAAACGAAACTAGTTATCACTCATCATAATTTGCCATTTGTTAATTTTGAATATTAACCAGATTCTTAATTAAATAAATAACCAATTCTTGTAAGAGTGCGTGTGAATCAATTAACTGGCATTAATTTTCAGTTGTATGAAAATCCAGTACCCGCCGGATATTGAGCCACAACCTATTTAATCTTGTTTTAATCACAAGGCAATTGCATTACTACCTCTCTTCGGAGTACAGTAGGTACATGAAAAGTAGTGACGGTCAAACTGTTAATTTTAACCGGTTATATTCAGTACAGTTATTGGGTATTTGTATCTAATTGTACTGATGATTGATAACTATGATATAACTGTCATCTAGTGTGGATGGTTGCCAGTTGAATGGCGAAAAATTAGCTGTCAATCATAGATGCAATCAGATACAAATCCGGTTAAAATACCATCAAAAATGAATAGGCAGCCATGCAGCTCATCTTTGTTAACCAATCTGCAATGGAAGATAATCCAATTTTGTCAAAAGTGCAAGATTACCATTCTAAACCAAATGTCGCCTTTGAGACTTTTCTATATTTACTGACCAAATAATATATTCTCGAAGTTGTACTATTAAGGAGTCATACGATTCATCTTCGGAAGTGTTCCCTGCAGGGCATCGGGCAATTAATGATATTTAGAGACATCGCACATTGTATAGCGAACATGACTCAGGGTTCTCAGTCCAGCAATTAGACTCCAGGTGACATTAATACATCTACAAGATTATGTCAAGCCTGGATGTTTTTGTAATAATAATCACAACAGTAATTGGGCTTCATGGCATTTTTAGTGTCAGTATAAATATAACAATAATATATCTCATCAGTGCGAAATCCGGGACAAGACTCCACAAATTCATTGTGTAATTGAATTATGTATACAGTAGCCGGCAAACATCTTGAAATTTTACGGCGTAGTGGGGGGAAGTTTGCGCATGTACCATTCCACCAACAAGACCCAAATTTTGTCTTCTGCGCATTCCCCCACTACACCAAAGAATTTCAAGAAGTTTGCCGGCAACTGTACCTAGCAAACTTATAACATACGTAATATTAACCTTCTTTGTTTTTGTATTTCAGTCAATCTTCAATCAATTTTGAGGCAAGAAAAATAAAAGAAGTATTGATGTCAGGAGCAATTTATTATCTTAGCGCCTTGTCATCCATGTTATTTTAGTGCTTAAAAGAAGAATCCTAATATTTTCCCTCCGAGATGTTTTCTTCTGGCTTCCTCGTGGTCCATTATTCCTCCGCTGGTTGTGAGAACAATGTATCTGTAATTAAGAAAAATTGTATTGTTAGTGTTCACATCAACAAGGTACTTATTTAAATTCGCAGTACAATCTTAAATTTGATGTAACAAGCAATGCACTGTAAAATCAACTATTGACAGATTTTGTCAGATCCCCGATATAGTATATTTCTAACAAAGACTGTAATAGAAAAGACAAATGAATTAAGGGAAATATTGATTTCAAAGCACACACATAACATTTGGAATTTTACTCAATCCCAGAATAAGATCCAAGGGAGGTTAGATCTAGGTTGGATTGAAAGGCAACATTAACGCCGGCCGCACACTGGATGCGTTTTCGTACGAAATTGAGTAGTACGAATACGCAAGTACATTCCTGACCTTCGAAGTAGTATTGAACATCGCACACTGTACACGATTTAGTAGTGCGTGTACGCACGTATAGATGCGACATCCGACACAATCCAGATTTGTTCGGAAATTTTTGCGATTTCGTACGATGGATATTGAAAAATTTGTCAATTTGATACATGACCACAAATGTTTGTGGGACCAAAGTGATTCAACTGCGTGGTCATCAGCGCAGATTATGGCGGAGAATCTCTAAAGAACTAAAAATACCTATAACTTAAATAATTTGGTTTAATGAAGGTGAGGTATAATTATATACTTTGAACAAAAAAACTTTTAAATATTTCTCCGATGTTATGAACTCTCGTTGCACTTCGATTCTCCCCAGCATTTGTGAATCTATTGGATATAAAGCCATGAAATTTTTCATTATTTAAGTCTGCCATCATATGATGGAATTTACCAAATTCATCCCTTCTAGTATATTATATTTCGTTCACCCATTTGGTTCTACAATGCTGACGACGCCGTAGCAGCCTAAGAGTAACAATGGAGTTTTCCAGAAAATACATATTTACAGATTATTCATTCGGCACAAACGTATTGGAGAAATGCGAAAAGTAACTGATCGTGACCAACGCAAGACGCAATCAATGTGCGCGCTCCATATGTACGAAAATAATTGTACGAAAACGTACGTAATAATTTGTATCCAAAGTGCGGCTGGCCTGATACACAGTAGAAGTCTGTTGACATAAATTGTGAGACCTGTGTTACAAAATAAATATTTTTGTGTTTGTTTTTTTTTCATTTGCTGAAAAATATGTGAAAGATTAAATTTAAATGTATATTATTTATATACCTGTATATTCATAATTTTAAAAAGAACAATAAATTGAAAGTTGTGCACAATGCTTTTGATCGACGGAGAAAATTGAGCATAGATCCAAGATTGTGGCAGATAAAAATATAAAATAAAAATAGTTTTAGGTCCACACTAATGGGATTACCTATGGTAAAAAAATATCTGAAATGGTCAAGCAATAAAAAACAAAAAATTCAATGAGAAATATTCATTATAAATTTCACTCCATATTTTTGCAATATTAGGTTAGCGCCTTACTGCACCCATCTTCTGTGGTGGAACGTCGCTACATTTCTTTCCATATAAAACACTATTATCAAACATACTGTGCGTATGTTCGGTTGATCATTTCAGTTGCCGATTTGACGGGATCATCAAGATCGTTGATTATGCTCCCAAATTTGGCATATTTCAAGCTCATTTAAGTTGTGGTTCATATGATACTTTCCATCATTTCTATAACCCTATTGTCTTCTCTATGTTAGTGAAAACGAGAGCCTTTTATAGGAGAATACTATTTTGTTTAAAAACTTCTGCAAATATTATTGTGAAGAAAATCGAGTTTAAATCCAAGATAATGACAAGTGAAAATAAAAATTGTTTTGAACTTCACACCGATGAGGTTACTTATGGGAAAAACATTTATCTGAAATGCTCAGGCAACCACACGGAATAATCCAAGATGATGGTCCCGTTGTTCATACAATGAAAATAAGTATTTCACTATATAATTTAACATCCTGTTAATTTAATCTAACTAAAATAATCGTAATCTAAATTAAACAAAACAAACCAAATCTAATAACCTAACCTAACCTCATATATTGCCTATGAAATGTCAAAATATGCAGTGCATTTTTCGGAACTTTAAAAGTGTAATATCTTATTAAATACTTACTATTTAAATGTAAATTATCTTTCATTTTGTTATTAGCACATTCAATAATATAGTGAAATACTCATTTTCGTTGTATATGCAATGGGACCATTATCTTGGATTTAGCCAATTACTGTGTGGGCCAGGATACTACAGGCGATAGAGAATTATTTGATAAAAAAAACAAGACGCCTCACGAAATCACTCTGGTATTATTTAAAAGGGATTAACAGAAGCATAAAAATAACACATGGTAAGAATTTACTTAAATGGAATATTGTATAACAATTAACCATACATAATAAGACTATAGCTAGGTACTCGTAAATAAGTCATAATGAGAACGAAATGTAAACACAGACAATTTTTGGGTGAAAACATCCCAGAATTTTACATATGATACCAAGCAAAAATGTTACAGCGCACATGATATAACTGGCTATTTCATCAAGAAGGCACAATGATTTGATGGATCAGTTGACGGTTAAAATAAAAGAACAATTACCCAAATTGACGTGACGGCAACAAGTTGTTTGTCCACCTCTCAATGTCCCGAATGGCGACATCAAATCGAGGCGAGATAACTCCGCATTTGTTCAGTCGACCCGTTAGATTGACGACGATTTTCCCAGCTCTGTGATCATCGACAATTTCGAACTCTCCGATGTAGCCGTGCTTCATCATAACTGTCAAAAATCTGACAATTACCTTGGAGCACGGCCTTAGGAGCACTTGCCTCTTGCCCCTTTTCTCAGCGTTATTGATGGATTTAAGAGCATCGCTCAATACGTTCATTCGCACCATGGCTGAAAAACGAACATAACCTCATTAATAATGGTACACAATTGCACTAACCACACTGAACGCCACAAAACTTTACCACAAACATAAGCTAAGTTTGGAATATAAAATAATAACAATGCAAGTAGGACTTTAGTACACAAAAATTTAACAGAAAGCACTTTCAGCGAGACGTCAAACACGTATTTATGCACATTGGGGATACATCCCAGTATGTTTATATCGCATTTGTGGGATTTTATTAGGAAAATACGACCAAAAATATATTTCAATAAACATAAAGAAGTTCTGGCTACGATTAAAAGGCGAAAAATATTATATATCGCCACCGATTACCTGAGATTTAAAATCTGTTTACCGGCGCGACATACAGCCCGAAGTTACGGACGAAAAAGGAAGTTATTTTCTTGAAGTTGGTAATACGAAAAAACCGGAAACACACTTTGACGTTTCTAAACGAGAGGCTTGAGGTATATCAAGCTCCGTGTTTGTTTTTAAAACAAAGTTCCTACTTAATTTAAACAATTTGAAGGTGGGTTAAATTATCCAAAAAATGCACTGCGCATTAGGGTGGGCCACCGTTGTATGAAGAATTTTTTTTTATGATTTCTATTAGGCACAGCAAGAAAAGGGTGCTAAATGATGTTTTTGGCTTACTTATAAAATTTCATTACAATGGGATATCATATTTTGCCTCCGGATTGACTTTAAAGAACACATATATTGGAAAAAATCTCATTTTTGACGAGTCTTTACAACAAGATTTAAAAAGTTTAAAAATGCATAAAAAGTTAAATAATAAAACGAAATATACTTGTACGAGTTAAATTTATTTATTATAAGTAAATGTTTACAAAAATGGCATTAATAATATTATTTTTTATAATGTTTGAAACAGCCGAAAAATCCTTCATATTATCGAATTTCGACATGGCTTTCCGAGATAATACTTGGTGTTTTATGAAGCCTTCTCTCTCAGATTTTTTGCGCAATGTGGCTGAAGCTTCTGTCACAATCTTGACTGCTCTTTTAACGGCTTTTTTGCGGCATGGCAGGCGTAGTAATGAGAGTTCTCTTTCTGCTTTTTGGACGACAAACAGTTTGATGTTTTCGTCAGGTATGGATTTCAACGTTGATGGATCGGATATATTCTCTTGCCAGTCAATGAGATCTGTATAAGATAATGCATCCAATTTTATAGTAGGTAGTTGAAACAAGTCAGTCAGCATTGCGATTAATAAATTTTCAGCAAATTTTTGCAAAGTAACTGTTTCATTGAATTACAGATTCTATTATGGCTTTCAGTTCTGTGGACAAATATCATGTTGCAATAATGAGTTTGTAGAGGTGTCGTGCTCCACCTTTACAGAAGGGTAAATTTTTATAGCAAACCATGTTGGGGTGTAAGCCTTGACGATATACGTAGCAAGAATTACTAAGTTTTTAGAATGAGATTCCATCGAAACATACAAACGCAGAATTCGATTAGGACGAGTTAGCTATCGGGCGTGAGACATTTTGCCTGACGATTTATTAACTAAATACTTCGGAAACATGCCTGTTGAAATCGCTGAGACTATTCAGAATAAATATGTTTGGTCAGTGCTAATACCTTGAACAGAAAACTCGGGTAACTCTCTTGAAATACGTTGAAATCGAACAATGGGCCTTCTTTCACATACTTGTAGATCTTTACCGATTCTCCCTGAAAATGTTTTGGGTCCCGATGTGCCATCATCAATATGTAGAAACAAGTGCCGAAATGGTACTTCATTCATATGAAGTAGGCAGATAATCCACTGCAACGGTTTACCTTATCTGTTTTCAAGCAGATGTATGACACTCCATATTTACCGACGTTCACGTTAGTTTATCATATGCAACAGCCACCAAAGACTTCATAGATATTTCTGATTTCAAAAAAAAATCGGTGATTGCTTGGTCAATACATTTCGATGTGCCATAAGCTGGTGCAATATAACCCAAGAACTTCGACTCTGGTTCCATTATTAATAAAATATGCTCTTCAAGAACACTGTGTCTGTACATTTTTCCGACCTTTTCGGATATAATTAAAGTTTTATCTTTCCGTCCATCAAAATATAAAGCAGATATTTGGAGGACTTTGTCTTTTTCTGCCGCCAATTTTTGTGCTTTCGTGCATTTCCAGTGAAGCTTATTTTTATCAACTGAAGTAATAGCTGCCCCAGCCGTGTCTAATACCTCGTATCTATCACACGTTCTTGAAAGTAAAGCGTAGTCCACTATGAATTTTTAGCGGTAGGCTTTTCGACTATATCGACAGGAGCCACTGATATTAAGACTTGTGTCTGTGGCTGGAATACATTGTCACTACCCGATAGACTGGATTCAAATAAAGTATGTATACGCATTAAGCTACACTGTACTTTCTTTTTGAAGCCGAAACTGTGATTTTTGTCTGGGCATTTTCCTTTTTAAATTAATAAATATTTGCTATTTTATTCGTTGTCACAATACAATATCTAGGATTTTATAATCATTCTTTAAGCGGTTCGTTGGTCGATTAGGATTTTTTTCTCGCTCACTGATAAACTTTTGTATCTGGAGCAAATTTATTCTTAAATATTCTTACACTTACAGGACGAAATGTCAAACAATATTTGACTGGTATGGCGAAAGTCTTCTAATTTCTCCATTGGTATTTGAGGGTGGTTTTTCAAAGATTTTTGAATTTCAGATGATACCTCTTCAATTTTACTTTCCCACTTTTTTTTAGACATTAGGAATAGAAGCTCTTGACTTTATTTCTTCAATTTTTGCAACGACAATATTCTCTATTTCCTAAGTAAGTGGGTTCATTATTAGTTTCATTATCACGTTTTATCTCATGTCGATTCCACTCAGAACTTTAAAACATCTTCATAGGTTGGAAACATATTACTTTTAATATCACTTGAATCACCAACAACGGACATATCCGCTTTGGACGTGTACGAACCATACTAGAAATAAGGAAAACGAGCCCGACACAACCTCGCCTAATTGCGGCCAGAGCTTATACTGACGCTGACTAAATACGTGAACAGGGCGCACGTACGCCCTAGGTATTCCTAGACTCTCCTACACTCAACCCACTAACCCCTCATACTCGAAACTCGAAATCTTGATATTCATTGTCTATACTTGAAGAAAGTTACGTTGGAACCCTAATAAGGCCTCGGGTACGATACGAGCGGCGAGCGGCAGAGCGGCAGAGCGTCAATGCGCCCGAGTAGTAAGGGTCACATTGACGGCACAGTACTGAGCTTAGTCATATCGTGGCCGTCTTCCCTCACTACTTGGGGGCATTGACGCTCTGACGCTCTGCCGCTCGTATCGTACCCGAGGCCTAATGAGAACACATCTCGAAAAAAAAAAAAAATCGTCATCAATCCGGAGGCAGTTAGACTTATCAAAATGTAATGATATTTTACATATGTTAGTTTGATACCATTTGGCACCTTTTTATCGCTGTGCCCCTTAAGAAATGACAAAAAAATTGGCCCACCCTACTGCGCATTAAGTAAAATGCCACGCGTAGGCTTTAACTTTTATAATGGGAATAGACTATTAAAATCTTACCAACCGATTAAGTAAAAAAAAGGGAAATTAGGGAAATTCGTTTGTTTACGAAATATCTTTTAAAACCTTTGTTAATTTTTATGTAATTTTTGCACAAAAACGTTCAACCAAGTTAACTAATTTCGTTGTTTCTTGCTAAATTTTGCAAATAATTAATCATATCATTTACCATTATTCAAAAAATTAAAAAATAACCGCATTTTATTTTATTTTCTGACTCATCTAATTTTTCCTTGCTAGATCTAAAGATTTATAGAACAACTCTGCATACTTAACTACTCAAAACTCGATTTTATTGACTCATTCGGTTGTTCATTTCGCCCACAGAATTATATCGAGAAGCATCAAATATATTTGTATGTGCAAAAGTTATATTTGCCTGTAAAAAATACTATGCTCTAATCAGACAGAAATGAGTATGCCACTCCAGTGAAAAACGGAAAAAACTGCCGAATTTGTAACTCAATCAATAGGGAAATTTCATATATTATAAATACCGATAAAAATATATGAAATAGTTTCATAAATATTAATTATATTTTGTGAATCTGTATGAATAATGTGGGGTAATATTTTCATTCATAATTTTTGTAATAAAAATCTTTAAAATACGACTCAATTAAAAACGTGAAATTTCCCTTGATATGTATTGAATGACAATATGTATTGGCGAATGGGTACTTAAACCGAATTTTTGTACTTTAAATGGGGAAATAAATAATGTAGGGCACAAGTTGCTTTTGAGAAATAAATAAATCTAAAGTACAGCGTTCTAAGTTTATATAGAAAAGAGAAAAGTAAAATACTAAAACACATGTATTTCAAAATAAAATACTTTCCTTTCCCAATGCCGATCATATAAATAATAATATTTGTCGCATTCATAACATTAGTTTTTTTTTAAATAAACCCATACCTTACTTTACAATATTTTATATATTGATAGAAACGTTACAGTAAACTATCAGAAACTAAAAAAATTAAATCGAATTAAACATCCTTAAATTGGCAGCGTACCCATTTTTATGTATAGATTGTTAATATTTAATGTTTTTAATTTTATGTATCTCACAAATGTTATTTTAAAAGTGAAAAGATATTTGTTACGAAAATTCGATTTTTAAACGAAGTATTTCCTGATTCGGCGCAGATCGTTCATATTCAATTAATTGTTCATTGTTTATTGTTTATTTTACATTTATTTAACATAAATTACTAGTAACTCCACACTAGTTCTGTGGCATTTATTCTCACTTAAGAGTTATTGAAATAGTAACATAGTAATAAATACTCCTTTTTTCCTTCCTTACTTTTTTCTCTAGCAAATTATAGATTCACGACGTGTGTAGCTCTTAATGTCGGTAAAAACGCATGTTCCACGTAAAAATCAAAGAGTCAATAGATGTCGGTAGTCTTCATGTTTCAAGCTCGAATTGTCCACCGAGCATGCGCAGTTAAATGCATTCACCAGAACCTCTCGGCATTCTTTCGTAATACCTACTTGTGTATGTAGGTATGTTTGGATCGCAGGATACTTTTCTGACAGTAGTTTGCCGCAGTTTGGCGGAGAGTTGGATTGTTGTTTGCGCTGTTTCGATGACGTGAAAACTTTACTGTGTGTGTTTAATAAACTTTAAAAAAGTTTTTTTGCTTAAGATGAAAATCTTTATTATGATCAATGTAGTTTTTAATTATATCTTGTTATTTTAAGAAGTTGATTGAACTTATGTGTGAGGTGTCTACAGGTGTGTTGTGGCGGTTGCGATGCCTAGCAACCGACCGTTGCTGGACGTCAATTGTGCACGATGAGGTCTCTTAAAGAAATTATTTTATGTATATGTCTCAAAGATTTATAAAAAAGACAAAAGTGTTTATTCTTGCAAAGGGGTACAAAAGTTTACAACTGTTGTTTACCTGCGATGGTGATTAATCTTCAAGAAGTTAATTTAAAATTTTCGAACTTTGTAATTAAAACAATTATGGAGGAAACCGAAAGACTATTTAAGTGCAAGCGGAGTGGAAGTTTTCAACTCATATATCTTGGATTTGCAGTTACCATAGCTCTCATGGCAGGTCCATGCTTCTGTAATGCAGGTATGTGCATAGCGATACTAAACTTACTTTCAGTGTATGTACTTCTAATAGGTACTTGAATACAGGGGTTATCAATGTATACTTGTTAAATTTTACTTTTTTGTTTATTTGCGAGTTAATTTACTAACACAAATAATAAATGAACAAAATAATAACATTTGTGAACAATTTTTTATTTCTTATATCATGTATTACTAAACTAGAATTTAACGTTTTATAGTCTACATTTTTTATGTATATATAAAAAATGTAAATATATATATATTTACATTTACGTAATCTATCCTATAATCTATCAAATCTTACAATCTATCATTCAAATACAATATATAATAACATACTGTAATCTACAATTCTATTTTACTGTATGTAATTGTAGTACTTATTTTTCAAATTTAGATGAAAAATGTGTAGGTACTATAAAAAGTAGCTAATAAATAACACGTATTGAGTACGTAATATATGCATATAAAAAATAAAGTTTGTTTTACGAGTATAAACACCAACACAACGAAATAATGTGCGTCGTACGCACGACTTACACATACTAATTCGATTGTCTTTCTTAAATGGAAAGATGTTTACGTCCCGTTTGTTTGTATAGACACAATATTATAACGATGTTGTTTTCCTGAGAGGTGAAATTATTTTATTTGCAGCGACATAAATAGTTGGACTTGGTATTTTCTACACCTTTACCTTAGATTCTTCAGATTACGTTCCATATAAGAATATAGGAAACATGCGGCATCGTATAACTCTTATTCGTAAAATTTAAGTTTAGGTCATGGCCACATAGTACAAGATTGTACAGAGATGAACTAAGCCCCTTCTTTAGACGAAGGGATTGGGACTCTTTTAGTAAACAAAACGTATTTTTTACAATAGGCGCTATTTTTATTTTTTCATTATTAAATTTGAGTAACAAACCGAGTTTCTTCATATAAAAGCGTCTTTTTTTTTGTAAAGAGATGCGAACACGGAATACATGTCACATCAATATTCTTACTATTTTCAAACTAAGCTAAACGCTTGTGCTATGAAAATAGGACTAACTTGCTGGTCTGGAGTGAGATTCGAACACGTGACTTTTGGATCACGAGGTGAGAGTCCTAACGACAGAACCAATAAGCTACTCTTTTTTTTACTACGACATTATACTTTTTAAGAGTATTTAGTTTAACCGTTTCATAATTGTTTTAAAATTTACAAACTTGTAGTCATTTTTAAACAAGTCAAATGTATTGTTAGAGCATGCTAGTTTTGAGCATGCTCATTAGCATGCTCTAACACTTGCTCGTTATTAGCATGCTTATTTTAAGCATGCGAATGAACATGCTCAAAACTAACAATCAAACACACATGCTCATTACTGCATGTTCTTGTCATAGGATAGAGACGCTCTTGTTCAAAACGGAAACTTTGCAAACTGAAATAGAAAATTCAAGTGAACCAATAAATCAAAACAGTTCCCGAGTTTCCATCCGCACATTTATTATTTATAATTTTTATTGTAAGATTTGAATCATTCATGTATTTTAATAAAGTTTCATAAACATTATTTCTCGCTATATTATTTTTTTATAGCGGTGACCGAGTATTCCATAGACATTCGTGATTCCTATAATAAGGAAAAGTAATGTTTTGTCATCTCCCCAACGCGCCATATTTGTATATTGATACACGATACATACTAGCCGCGAATGACATTAGCATGCTCATAAGTAAGCCTGTTCACACATTACCAAAAGATATCCCTTCCACCCGCAAATCAAATGAGCATGCTCATAAATTAACCGGTGGTTGATTATTAAGCGTGCTAGTAGTGAGCATGCTCATTACTAGCAATTTGCGTACACATGCTACTAAGGCCCGGTTGTTTAATTTGGATTAGAATAAAAGTTCGTTTAAACATAGATTTTTACGGAAACGGATCGTTTAATTGGTGGAGAAGGCAAAAATCTATGCTTTAAATGAACTTTTACTTTTATCCAACTTGAAACGACCGGCCCTAAGTAGTAGTAGCTCAAGAAGCTCAATACTGAGCATGCTCACGTGCCACTAATGTGTGTATCACTACCTTAATTGGATATTGCTGTCTTTGCTATGATGTTTCAGTCTAAAATCGACTTTAACTCTCACTTTAGTATGAAGCGGCCATTTTGTCATGTAACATATCTTTGGGGGTTGATTGATTGAAATGGATATTGTTACCTTTGTTTTTAATAATGGTCTGGAAACATAGTTTGGAAGGGATAGAGCGAATCCTCGGTGACTACATTCAAAACATTTTATAATTTTTTTTTGGATATTGCCGCCTTTGCTTTTATACCCCTCATATATAAATTGTATATGTATATGTAGATACATAAAAAAATACTTGTGTTCCTTTTGAACAATAATAATGTAATAATGCTTATCTTTTTATCACCGAATATGAAAATTTGTTAATTAACGCAGAATATGTTAAAATAACACAAAAAATATGATAACGCTTGAAATAATGTTAAGGCGTTTAATTTCATTCTTCTTTCTTACATACAAAATATACATAATTTTTGCGAGGCAGGGCATAAATAATCCAGGAGGAAGCAAAATATATGTATTGAATTATTTAAATTTATAATGCGAGATCGCAAAAATTCTTAAATATAATGCTTGTCAGGCGGACAAAAGTCGCGTAGCTGGAAAGACATGAAAAAATTACATTTTGAATTCATACATTTTCAAACATACTGACCATCCTTAACCGGCTTTATACGTTATATATTATCTTATCTTTTCGGATAAGGATAGCGTATGGCTAAAATGCATGGGTGCTACGGTAGGTACTTTTTTCTACGCGATTAAATGTTAGTAACATAATGCATGCATCGTTTGATTTTTAGTACTTGGAACTGGACGAAGATCTTTCCTCGGATTATATTGAAATTTTTCGCGTTTTGATCCTATAAATTACCGAGAGTTGCTCCTGACAGCGAGCGTCGCGGAGTCGCAGCGGGCATTGTCTCGATATGGAGGACTTAAAGCGAGCCTGAAGTGCAATAGGCGACCGGTTTCGAGTTAAAAATCGATAATAACTCGCGAGGCCCTCGTGAGCAAACAGGAAGTGTATGGCTTCGCTGATAATGGGGCGGTTCTTTGTTTCGGTGCGACAGTTGAAGACTGTAGCTATGAGGAGGTCAAGGTGTTCTCGCCGTCTTCCACCGTTATGCATATATTTAGTGACCCGTATAATACAGGATTTAGAATTTTTTTAGTACCTTATTCATACACGTTCGATTGAAATCTGAATATAATATTGTTGTTGTCTGTCCGTCTGTCGGTCCGTAAATTTTTAATTCCAGCAAGTAACGAATTAATTAAGATAGAGTGTGACACGCAATCAGCACGCGGCTCGAGCAACAAGCAGAGGTCGAAATTACACGGTCTTGGCATTTTTATTTTATTATATTTAGTTTTAGGTATTGTTGTCAATTTAAAAAAACATGGTTTTCTAATCATGAATTTTCAGCTTCAAAATCCTGCAGTTATTGTGTCCCGTGATTTTTTAGTTATATTATATTATTATTGTTGGATTTGGCCTTCACTTTAGAGATTATTCGTGATGATAATTAAAACGGATGAAAAACATAAACTATGTTATCTTTACTTGACTTTAATTATATTTTACCTTGTTTGAATTTATCTTATTAATTTATAGATAGTAAGTAACTTTGTTGGTATTTTTAAATATTTTCTTACTATCGTTCTCTTTTCTTTGATTTCTTGTTTAAACGTATCTTAATCAGCAATTTGCAAAAGTCAATAGTTACTTAAGTGGATAAAAAATCATCATCAAATCATCATGTATTCAAATAATTTGTATGTTGCATAAAGAATCAATAATTTTATTGATACCTATCTCAGGACAGGTATACTTAAATAACTAGCGAGGTAGGTAGCGGGCGATTGGATTATTAACATTAATAAATTCGATATATACAGTATGTTTTTTGATATATTTTTGTAATATTCAAAATATATTTTTTTTAAATATTATGTAACTAAAAAACGTCAATTTATCGGCACTGAATTGAACATGTCTTTACACTCGGAAAATCATTTGAATTTCGCACATTGTTCGTGGAAACTGTATGTTTGCTTTCACATGCATCCCGTCATGCACTGTAAGTTAGGTGTCGCGTTTCAGCAAGAAAATGCAACTTCACTGGTTTGACCCGCAAACCTAAGAACATTTAGGAATCAGTAACAGAATAATAGGCGTGCAAAGTTATTTCTTAAAATACATTTTAAGCGAGGTTGTATTCAAATAGAGTTGTATGTATCAGTAGCGCAGATTACAGAAAACTTGCCATGTTTAGAGCATTGACGGAGTACAATTTACTGGGTGTTTTTTTTTTCTATACGTCACACGATTATAATATTGCAAAATCATTAAAATAAGTATTTTTGTACAAGCCGGAATAATACATACAATCAAGTGAACAACGTTTTAAATTTGCTTGAAGTTAAGGATGTTTATGGATTGATGTTGTTTCAACAAGCGCAGAAACTCCACAATGCATCGGTCGCGCCCATGAGTTTCCGGTTTTGTAGAATAAGGAAATTTTTAGAGCAAAAAGGCAACAGTATCTGCCAGAGGCGTTCAATTCATGCATTGAAAAAGCCGCGCATAACTATAATTTAAACGAACGTTCTAAAAGTAAAACTGTTTTCCAAAAATAAAGAAACCGTTAAATTCGCACGGCGTGATTTTTTTTCTTCATGTTTTTTATTGGTAAAAATAGCTGATTTTAATGAATCACCATCATGATTAAGCATTGCGAATTGTCTCCGTGTTCAGGCCTTCTCATCCATCTGTTGACCGCCATTTTCCTAATGTCTTGACTCCATCGAGGTTGAGGACGGCCAACGCTTCCTAGACTCCAGAACTAGGACTCCAGTCCAGGACCTTCCTTCCTTGGTTATCCGGCGAATTTGTGCATTGAATACCGATGTCTTAGAGAATATCTCTGAGAGATCTTAGGAAAGGGCTAAACATACTATATGAATATATTTTTATTTTTGTATACTATTTTTCTATGATTTTGGGCAACTTGTAATCTGTGTAATCGTGTATGATGATGATAGTGAGGGTCTACATCTCGGCTCCACGTGGTACGTACTGGGAAGTACGCCTTAGTCTTCAGAGATCGTGGTATTTCGTTTTGGAGCTTCAAATTCCTGCCATTTAAAACTAAATTTCTTAGGCAAAACACTATAATTAATTTTTATCGGTCCCATACTTGCGTGTTTTTTTAAATTTAAATTTATAAAAATTATTTATTTTACAGTGGAATCGGTGAGCATTGAATTGTGTAAAGTTATCGCTTAAGCCAGCTCATAGAGGTCATAAGCCCTGGGCTACCCTATAAAGTTTCTCACGTTTAGCTTCGTTTCTGCGAGACTATTAGACTGTGAGACATTAACTTTGTCTCTGTGAGACTTCTATAATTTATCTTAATCTATAAAAAGCCCGCTGAAGAGAATACTTCTTTAGAAACCCGCCATATTGATCACAGTGGTATTATTTAAATATTAATGATACTTATAACAATGGACACATTTCGCATGTACCTAAGCGGTCGGTTTTTGACTTTATGGTTTTGTCAGATTGGTTTGTTTGCAGGAATAAAGGGTTATCGAAATATTTTACGTTAGTTTCAATATAAATATTACTTTGTGAAGGGTAGTTTAGTACCTTGAGGTTTCATTAAGCAACTTTCGAAAAAATTCAATGTTGACATACATATGTTGTGAACTTATAAGATTTTAATCAAGTTTTTTAATCAAGAAAAATTATTCTGATAGATTTCTTAGCTAGGATCGTTAAGAGATAACAAAAGTCTGCTGTTAATAAAAATAACTCATTCAATATTGGCGTTTTGGAGAAAAATGTTGAAAACACACACACGAAATCTACCTAGTCTTGCGGCTAGTGCCGGAAGGGTTTTTGGTTATTTCCTTCACAGGTATCTGCAATTACTAAATATTGGGAGCCCGCGTTAATTTTTTATATATTCCAGAAATTTTGTGAATTTCTGTATGAAATACACTGACTTTAATAAAAAATGTTTAAAATCCGTACCGATAGAAGCCGGAGGCAGATCGGAGCGTGTGTACACTGCGAACTAGGTAGGCTTGTAAATGTTGTGCCCCCTTGTTTGAAGGCAAATATTCAAGTCATGACAGAGAATTATTAAGATTAAAATTTGCGCACAATTCAAAAGAACTCGACTTCTTCTTTTAATTTTTTTTTAAATAGGGATGCGAACACGGATCAATATTCTTACTATTTTCAAACTTAGCTAAACGCTTGTGCTATGAAACTAGGACTAACTTGCTGGTCTGAAGTGAGGTTTGAACCCGCGACCTTTGGATCACGAGGCGAGAGCCACAAGACCAACAAGATACTACTTTTAAGCAGCTAAATCGTCTCTTTACTGGTCATTATATACCATAATTTGTTTCGTTAGTAATCATTAGTATCTAATATGATGATTTTCAAACACAAGATACTATTGTATTTATACTACTGTATTTATTTTTAAAATCTACTCTGGAAACACCTCGGTAGAATTTAATACATTAAAATGATATATAATGAGAGGAAAATATACAACGATTCAGGAAGAAGGTATTACACAGGGTATCTCGTAGCTAGTAGCAAAAACTTCGGGGGAGTCTTCATTTAATTTTGAATAGAAAATATTCTTGTCAAATGTTCAAATATTTGACTTGTATTAAAGCGAATGAATTTTTAATATTCCATTTAAGTTACTGCCGTGACAGTCCGACGTTTACAGTAACAAGTGAGAAATATTTAAAAAATGCACACTTTGATGTCGCTTATCTCGCTCCGTAACTGTCGACATTTCACCCAAAGTGTAAAGAGTATTTTCTATTCAAAATTGAATTAAGAGGACTTCCCACTGTATACATTGTAATGAAAATTTTCAATGAAACTCCAGAGGAAATAGGAAAAGAACAAAATATATCTGTTTAAAATAAAGCCTCGAAAATGTGTTGTGTGTAAATTTTAGATGAATTAGAGTTATAATTTAATTAAATTTTGTTTGTATTAGAGTAATACAGTTTTGCGTGCATGTGGGCGAACGGAATTCTCATACTTCACAGAAAATGTATACCTACTCTATAGTAACAACGCGCTAGTGGGGTCTGACGAAGATCGAGTGTTCGATCCGGTTTCCAATTTCAAGATTTGCTGGTCCTATTTTCGAAGCATGTCTTGCATGCTTTATACATATTGTAGTAATAATTGAAATTTTTATTATTAATAGTACAGTTGCCGGCAAACTTCTTGAAATTCTTTGGCGTAGTGGGGGAATGCGCAAAGGCAAAATTTGGGTCTCTTTGGTGGAATTGTACATGCGCAAACTTCCCCTCACTACGCCGTAAAATTTCAAGATGTTTGCCGGCTACTGTACGTGACTATAAATAATAATAATCGTATTGTTTAATATAAAATTGTATTAATCACTTGAGTAAAAGTCAAACTCGATTATTTTGGTCCCATATATAATTTTTCCAAATTAAAAGACCATTTATCAGATAATAAAACATAGAAAAATGTAGTGAGCTTATTTACAAAAAAAAGGGCACAATCTCATGTAAAATTATTACATATAATACTAGCAGGTAAGCAATCAGCTGTCGCCGATTCTTTCGCTATGCCCCGTGGACGGCTATACTATCCGCTTCGCGGCCAATTGTGTTTGCTGCATGCCAGGCCCTGCGGGAATCTACGTCGGCCGCTTTGCGGCCAATTGTATCTGCTGCGTGGCAAAAGTATCCACTTTTCACTTTTACGGAAAATAAAATTTACTAAATATCCTGAAAAAAAATATTTGTATATAAATACGGAGAAAATTATATGAAACGTAGGTAAAATCACTACATTTGCAGTTCTTTAACGTGTAAAGCGTAATAAATGTTAAAAAAAGTAAAAACATTAAAGATGAAAATAAAAACATATTTACGTAAATGTATAAAGCTTTAAATGGTATCAAACGTTAGACGGTTGCCAGTTACCAGCACAAAAAAAAATTTCGCCGTTTTCTATGAAAATGAAAACATGTATTTTGATAAATATTCCTAGAAAATATTTTACAAACAATTAATGTTCGTGCTTACCTTTCATTTTTGTTAGCTTGGATGTTTTTATTATCGGTTTATTCTTATTTCGAGGTTTTTTAATCTTTTCAATGTACTCTAAAATGTTTTTTTTTAACTGGTAACAAATAAATTCCGAAGAAGTTTGCAACTTTTTTAGCGTAATTATAATATAACAAGATTAGGTGATTAAACAATACGACTTTCCACTAATGCTATTTTTAGCTCTATACCAAATCTTTATTACATATTAGGTGATTAAAAATATAACTATCCACTAATGCTAATTTAAGCTCTATACCAAATCTAAATTGACAATGTTAGAAATACCAAGAAAAATATAACACAGACATAACATTATTTAAGAAATTTTTGTATTGAATTATTGTATTGGTTAACAATGATGTTCTATAAAACGAATACAAAAATAAAAGATTAAAATTGGATTATTTATAACATCGTCTAAATAATTTTCTTAAATTTATAGGATCAATTAATTTAAAAAATGGTAAACTAAAAATAGAGCTTGATTTCGGGTTAATAAAGGGGAGAATAAAGATAATTTACATTCTTATAAATTAGTTTGCTAATTTAACTTGCACAAAGACAGGTAAATTCTAGAAAGAAAAAAACATTTTTGTATCGAAGATTTTACAATGAACTCATTTAACTGTTTTGGTCTGTCGATCAAGTCGGCGTTCAACGTAATTTAGATTCACGTCGGAGTTTCCAGATTTGTGCCAAGATGTGCGATCACTTTATCCATTAAGGGGCTTCATGAGAGAAGAGGAAGTGTAAGAATGTAGGAATGCGGGAAGAGGGTACAACTCTGCAAGAAAAAAAAAATTGTTCAAAGTTTTGTCAGTTTATTTGAGTTGTATTAAAGCGAATGAATTTTTAATATTCCAAATAAGTTACCGTAGTGATAGTCCAACGCCTTACAGAAAATAAGTCAAAAATATCCCGTCGATATTTCTTTCACCCAAAGTGTAAAGAATATTTTGCATTCAAAATTGAATGAAGAAGACTTCACCGAAGTTTTTGCTACTAGCTATGATACAGCTATGTATAGCTCCTGATAACAATGACTCATTTATACCTGAACTTTGAAAAAATGCTGTTATGTAGTGCTTTAATTGAAAAACTCCACTCTAATACATTCATTACCCGCATTGTAAATTATGCCGTTTCTGATGACGATCCGATCGGGAAACTGATTCGGAGACGTAGATTTTGAAACGATTTTCACTGTTTTCCTCAGTTTTTACTCCCTTTCTTTTAACTCGTAGCGTCTGCTTGCTTGTCTGTCGAAAAAATTTTGGATCGATTTTAAGCCTTTTCCAGTGATCCAATCGAGCTGAAACTTTGCAGGCAGACTCGTGGCGACGATAAAAATGATCACAAAAATTTTCGTTTAAAAAAAAAAAAAATTATAGTATAATTTCGCATTTTTAGAAATTTTTTAATACTCCCTTTCGTAGCGTCGCCCGACTCATGCCCAACGCGTGGGGTAAACGCCAAACCTGTTTCAACTGGTAAATGAGAAAGGGAGTATAATAAAAACTTGGTTTTTATGGGTTAGTTTTTTGAAATATTTTAAATATAAATAAACTATCGGATGCATCATTCATTTTCACTCCCGGTCAAATTCTTAGAAGTATTAAGATTTCTGATCGCGTAGGGAGTCCTACCTCCAATTTTAATTCCTTGCACGTCTTATTTAATGTTAACGGACACCGGTTTACTTGTGCTGCGACTGTTGATCGCTGTTTATATGTGCAAACATTAATTCCGTGGACGAGAGGTGGACGTTCATTTTATAATCGAGATCCTCTGCGTGCTACACTTTTCTTAAAGTAAGGCAATCGTACTACTAAGATGTGCATCGATACTTTAATTTGCAAATTAATTCCTTTGATGTATCGGCGGCGTAATGTAGAAGCAGCACACGTTTGTATAGATTGATTGGGTAAACCGATGCCGGATAGGGTTGACTTTCCAGGAGTAGGGTGCGAATCCGAACAATCGTAACTTTTATGAGATACTTACATTCAATGATTGGTACTCTCACCATACTGCAATATTCAATTTATTATTTAACTATTTCGATAAATTATCGAAATCAACCCGTGCTATTAGCGAAAACTTATCAATCACTATATACATATACGTGGGGTATAAAAGCAAAGGCAACAATATCAAAAAAAAATTGAATGCAGTGATCGAGGTTTATTAATTTATAATGTACTGAATTCGAGATTTTATAGGAAACATGGCCTATAAATTTATAGCAAACATGTTTTTGGAAGGGATGGATACATAAAATTTAGAATTCCATACATTTTAAATTAGTAATCCTCGACGACTGCATTAAAAACTTATTTTTTAAATTTTATTTCGACATTGCTGCTTCTTTTATACCCCACATAATATTATACATATACGTATATTCAATATTCTATTACCATTATATCGTACTAGTAGCGACCAATCGAATGTCGCAAATTTCTATTGCGTCTGCTAGGTGGCCGTTTCGTGGCCAATGGTAAGCACTGCGCGGCCACGGTCAATTGTGCGAAGCGCTGCATTTAAGAGGTTACACCATCCTAGGAAACTGAAATTTAGTTAGAAAATGGGTGATTTTTTACAAGAAGGTGATTAATATTTCTTATTCACTTTATTATTTATTCACACTTATTTAAGTACCTACATATTATTATTTTCTTAGAAAATTACCGGAAAAAAAATGACAGTGTCATGTAAATTTCCGTGGAGTTCCTCCGCCGTGACTGAGATGTAACCTTCTCTGATGCAAGTTTGTTCGAGATAGAAAAGAAGGTCGCTGGTGTACTTATGTAGAATATCTGTGATACAGTACGGATTTTTTAATCCGATAAATCATTGGTCAATAACGATTGTTTATAAAAAAAAAATGCTTCCAATTTTCCTAAGTTTTGTTTTCAATTCGGATATGCTGTATTTTAGACACTTCATTTCTAAATAATCCCAATTATACTAATTTCGTTGTCTGTCCGTCCGTCTGGTCTGTCTATGTCCGTAACTTCGTATAACGTACGTAACTTCTTTATAGTAAAAAAAACGACATTTTTACTATTTTTTTTAAAATAAATAAATTAGTAAATACTTATTCCTTAGGAACCGACACATAAAAGTACCGTCATTTTTGACGGGTTACAGCTAGTGATAAATAATAAATATGACCTTTTCCGTCCCGGACAAACGTGCACTGAGTAATGTAGCATCTCAGTTACAGCGGAGGAGCTCCACGGAAAAGGACATGTCTCGCGGCCATTTTTTTTAAATTTTCCAATAAAATAATAGTTTTAACATATTCTTTAATTAATAAAATAATTAATCATCTCCTTGTAAAAAATCACCAAATTTATACCTAAATTTCAGGCTCCCCGTGTGGTGTTGTAACCAAGCAAGTTGGGGTATCGCCATCAGACTTTCGTCGACGGCAGCTAACGGGTATTGGGAAAAATTTGACATTCATATTTGGAATTCAAAAAAAAACTAACCCATAAAAATCAAGTTTTTATTATACTCCCTTTCTCATTTACTAGTGGAAACTGGTTTGGCGCTTAAACCTACGCGTTGGGCTTCGGTCGGGCGACGCTACGAAAGGGAGTAATAAAAAATTGCCAAAAATCCAAAATTATACTGTAATCGGGTTCCGTGTCTACCTGATGCGTCGGAATCTCAATACAACTTACTGAGTTGTATGTAAAAACCATTAAAAATTTGAAAAATTCAATATTATACTATAATTATTATTTTTTTAACGAAAATTTGATAGATCTTCTTGATCGTCGCCACGAGTCTGCTTGCAAAGTTTCGGCTCGATTGAATCACGGGAAAAGGGTTAAAAATCGATCCAAAGTTTTTTCGTCAAGCAAGCAGACGCCACGAGTTAATATAAAGGGAGTAATAATATCCCTTCATTTGATTAAATAATTATAGATTCATGAGCAGTAGGTAAGTCTGGTATACCTAGTGCTATATAATTTATAGTTATTTTATTGCGTACAATAATGACGGAAAATTGTCCCCGTTACTGTAACATACCTAAATATATATTAATAAATTTGGAAACCTTTTATCATATTTTAATTTGTATGAACCAACGCTTAAAGCACCATCCACGGTATAAAAATATAACTTTGTTTACTTGTATTAAGCGCTTTATAGAATTAATTATTTTAATTTTATTTATGTAAGGAAACATACAGTACATAGTTTTTAATATAAGTGTCTAACAGTTTTTTTTTAATACGGCCAGTGAATTTTTCTGGGATCAAACAAATAACGAAATAAAATTAAAACATAATAAAAATTAACACTAGGCAAAGAAGGAATTATTGTTGAGTGATGTGGGTTGTCTTAAAATAATTCATTCGATTTAATTTAGGGTTATTTTCTTTACGAATAATATTATGGATTTTCATCGTCTTTTAAATGTGGAGTAAAATAATTATGTGGTCCATAAAAACATAAATACCCCTACACCCATGTTTCAATTAATTATTATTAGCGTATACTCAAGGATAGTAATATTTCACCACTAATTTCAAAATTGCAAGATAATTTACTCATTAACAATTCATCTGGCTGAGTGGATGAACATTTGCTTACAAAGTACAGATGCATATTGGGTTTGAACCCCGCATAAGGCAGCCATAATAAATACATATTTTTTGCATGGTAAAGGACGCTTGAATTTATTTTATAAATATGTATGGACAAGAAAATTGTATTTATTTCCGTAGGTGCTTATTTTCAATGTTGACCCGCAGAAATACGGTATTTCGCCAAGATACGTGTTATCACTCTAATAAAAGACTACCGATTGTTTTCAAAACCGGTTGGATAAATATGTAAACCCAAGTGGGTACATAAACAAAGTTAATAATTAATTTGAGTTAATTGTTTTCTACATAATCGTATAATACCTATTATATTATCGTAACAAATGCAAATTATGTACAATTCCTATGAATAATTTTATCGGACCCGGCAGCGCGCAGCATTTTTCAGTATGACTCCACATTTGCAGCAGCCCTTCTCCGTTTTAAAAAATAAATTCCGTTTCCGGCAAGTGCTTAATATGACGTTTTCAAGTGATCGTGTCAAATATTGACAGGTAATTTGTGCTAGTGCTTTATTTTGGGATTGTTATTGACATTTCTGTAACGAGTTTGCATCTGACACGGTGAACAATAATATATTAAGTGAATACGTTACGGAAATAAATATACAGTTAAATTATAGATAGAGATTGGAAACCTTTATTCCTTTAAAAAGTGTAATGTACGAATTCTTCAAGAATAAATTAATTTGTTTTTCAATTACAACGCACTTTGTAGTTGCGGTGAGTCAGCTTCTGATCCAGGGTCCACGGGTTAGACCTGCCGTTCGTTACCTTTTTTAGAATGAAAACCCGTTCTTCATTTCAGTTTTTTGTATTATTTGTTTTGTAAGTATCTACAGAATAATTTGGGTTGTAAAGAAATTAAAAAATACATATATTTTTACTCGACAAAATGCTAGAAATGTTCTTTTAGTATTTTTTTATTTTGAATATCTATTTACTTAATTTGAAATGTCTTATCATGTGTCATCCCAATTATTATGGTTTTAATTTTGATGTTAAATATATTATACTGTGAAATATGTAAGAATGAAAACACTTGATGACTTGAAAAAAAGCGTTAATGTCAGACACTTCTGTCCTGCTTAAAATTAAAATTTATAATATTTTAAGTATAACATTTTAAGAACAACACTTAACCTGCAGAACTTAATAATATTTATTAAAATTTAATTTATTTTAAATTTCATTAAAAATGCCTAAAATATGTTTTTTCTTCATTTATTATAATTAATATATTAAACGATGCTCTCCAAAAAAACGTATTATATGTTTAAAACGTGATGCCATCTAAATTTGATACAATTCATCGTAATGTGTGCCGTATCAGGATTACGACAATATAAATATAATGGGTAAAGAAGACCCCCGGCGTAGTACAAATTTCCATAATGTTTAAAGCACAAAGAATTGTGCAAATTTTATGTTTCCATCGTTGGTTTCCAAGATAAATATTGTTGGCGTTGGATCGGGATCCGATCGCCGCATGTTCAATATTAGATTTGCACCGTCGCGGTCGACTAGAATAAATTGGCAAAAGTGGTAACGCGCCCCTTCGCACAAAGCCGCTCCGCCTCGACCGGGCTGGGCCGCGCTCGACTTGTGTCCGCCCGCAGTGTGGAGTGTGGAGAGGCATTGACTCTGCGCCGGGTAGGGGCCGGGCAGGTCGGCGGGAGGCGGGAGCCGGCAGCCAGGTACCGGCTCGGCGGGGAGGGACAAAGGCAGGAAGTGTCCGCGCGAGGAATGCCGCGACCTTCGTGCGCCTGACGAGAAATGCGCTTCTGCCGGCGTTACGGTGAGAAGAAATGACGGTCCGTCACCTGGCGGAACAGCGTCTAAAGCAAATCCAAAATGGCGATTGAATAAACATCGTCTCCACGTTCTCTACGTGAACTAAGGCATTTACAAAAAAGCAATTTTGTAGAAGAGCCGTTTGAAGTTTGGCCTTACATACATACAAAGTAAGCGTATTTGTCCGCCTTTACGTCAGTTTTTTTTAAAAAGTAGTAACATTTTGTATTGCGGAGAAGAGTATTTTCTATGCATTGTTACAAAAAAGTCAAAAATGCATTTTTGATGAATGTCCGAGATTACGTAGGGACCGCCGATCTTGCATATACATGTAAAGTATTGTACAACCCAAAAATTCGTTACTTGCTTGATAATTTATTTTTTTCTAATACACGTACACCGTACTTAGGCGTACAATATTCTAGTGCCATTTGAATAACTTTACAGGAAATAATAAACACATATTTTATTTTAGAAATTTCACCGAGTATTTTTTTAAGGGACAAGTAAATTTTTCTTATAATAGCGTGTTTCTTCGAAAAGTCCAATGTGACGTGAGAACTGCGCGCACGTTACTTGCAAAAATTATGTTTTTTTACAAATTTCACCCAAAACTTTTTTTGTGAATTCTATTTCTCTTTTCTATGGTGAATTCTATCTGTCAAATCGTAATGATTGTGTTGAACACGTTTGTTTTTTTATTATTTATACACGAATTACTGAGCTTAACAATCACACAAATTCAATCCGTTTCCATTTACATGAATTAGTTTATGGTAATTTATTAAGAAACTTCGTAAAAGGTATGTTTTTGAACATTTTATACGCTATATATTAAAATGTTTATTTACGACATTGCCATCGATGATATCATAAAATATTTGATTTATTTTTGTGAAAAGAAACGTGTATCTGAAATTAGTAGTATTCCCGCTTTAATTATATATAAATCGTCTTCGAAATATATTGAAAATTTTTGCCATATTACCTATATATAAAATATTTATTTAGAAAATCCTTGTTTACAATACTTCTTTTATAGTGCAGTTATTTTTGTGGATTAAAGCTACTCAGAATAGTTCATTATATACATATAGTTTAAAAAATACAAAATATGTATATACCGATATATGTAGGTATATGCATATATATTTTTATTCTAAATATAGGTATATAGTCGGTCACAGCATAACCTAAGCTACACCCACTGCACGCCACTGGGAGATTCCATAACAATTATTGTTTGAACTGTTTTCCTTTTAAACTGATGAATATTTTGTGACCACCTATTAATTACGCTGGAGAGATTATCGGCCGGAAATCTGTGAAATATTTACTTAGCAGGTACTAGGTACATACCTGCAGGCGAAATTAAGTAACAGCCATAAATAATCCAACGTTGCATTTCTCTCGAGCGCGCAATTTTCATCAAAGCTCACGTGAGGGCTTATTTCCTTTTTCTAAAAATTACAACGTAAGCTTTTTGTGGGAAGAATTTCTGATTCGCCTGAAATGGACCATCACGGGAATGAGCGAGCGAACACGCTCCCGTCTGGCGCGGGATAGCGCTGCTAGGGTTTGTATTTCGCTTAATAATTACTCAGCGTTTGTTACCTGTGACGAAATATAGGCGCTCGAAATGATTATTTGGTGAACTTAAAAAAATCTAAACCTACAAACTTTATATAAACAACATTGGTTGTTTTTAACGTCGATCCATTACCACTCTTCGTCAAGATGAAATTCGGATGCACAAACATCCGACGAAGATTCAGTGGTATCGAGGCAGTGTAAAAAAAAAAATAACCAATATTTTATATACGAGAACCGTGTCTGATTGTTTTTTTAATGAATTATTATGACCAGTCACAAAGTTATGGACCTATAAATTATCAAAAATAAAAAAGTGTTTAGTGATTTAAAATGCAGCATTAAAATAATATGAATCCTCTGTTCTCTTTCCACCGATTAGAAGTTAATAATATTAATAAAGGCGGTTTCTTTTATAAAAATAATACACACGAAGGAGGACAAATAAGCCGCGGAATGAAGAGGAAGAAAGGTAAAAAAATACAAATACATTTACTATTTTATCAAAATATTCACCTAAGCTTTTTATTCGCAAAATAGGCCGAAAATGCAGCTTTAACGTCTTCGCCGTCCGGGGAAATAATTTGATTTGTTTTTCCTTGTTTTGTGAAGAATTTATTCTTCTTCTTCTTCTTCCTTAGCCTTTTTCCCATCCACTGCTGGATATAGGCCTCTTCCATTGAGGAATTTATTGATGGTGCCAAATTCAATTTTATCCATATTTGGAGTTTCCTTCACGTTTTACTTCATTGTTTGGCGACATGTGAAAGATTGTTGACGCGCTTAGGCTAAAACTTGGTACAATCATATACTAATAATAAGTCACGCACAATCAAACTATTTGCCGTAACCCCTCCTCTTCGCGAACTGCTGATCTCCCCCTACTATAACATTTTCAGTGGGTGTCTAATTGCTGAGCTCGCTCCTCGATTCCCGGAGTATGCTTTCATGTGAACAAGTATTCGTGTGAACATCCTTCGGAGGTAGCAAAAAATGTTCAATGTGCAACCTCTCCGCTACTTTTTTGAATGTTAAAACACCTGTTGTAGGATTTTAATACGGCTCAGGTAAAACTGTAACATGCCCACCGTAAATATAAAATGCGATCCTTCAGCTAAGAATGCCACCCTGTTTCACACCGAGTGTAAAATATTATAAATAAAGTAATTTTAAAAAGCTTTGTAATCCATACATTTAAAATATTTAGCCTGCTTTAAATTTTTTTAAAGTACACATAAGGCCAAAATTGTCATAAGAATTGCGACGTTGCAGCTGTGGGTCGTGCTCAATTGTAACGACTAACGACATTTAAGATCTTAAGAGAATAAGATAGTACCTACGTAGATGTAAAATCGCATTATATGTCATACCACAGAGAAACAGAAATATTTAGTGAATAAAATTAAATACTATTATTAAAATTTCACGTTAATAATGTATTAATTCTCTACATACATCAAAAATATAAATCAACGCTTTATATGTGGGGTATAAAAGCATAGGCAGTAAGTAATACCAAAAAAAATAAATTAAATTAATAATCCTCGTTGACTGCATTCAAAACATTTTTTTTTGTATATTAAGCCTTTGCTTCTATACCCAACATATAACAATTTGATACCACATTATATTAGGGAAATAAGATAAAAAAACAAACAGCACTCACTTGGCATTTTAGAGGTACCGGGATCGATGGTGTGAAAAAATGTGAAAATGTTAGTATATAAATTTTTTGTGACAAATTTTGCTGGGATACCATCCAATAAAAATATTCTACATATATGTAATTTTAATATACAAACATATTCTAATATTATATATATCTAATTTTAATATATAAAAATATTTTAATATTAAACATATATATGTAATTTCATATTACACGTTTGCTACGGCTTCATTGTCGTCAAACATAACCCTATACTTAACAAAACTTAGTTAAAGAATTAGTTGCGACTTTTACAAATCATTTATTTCATACATGCATACATACATATATCTATATACGTGTTAAATGAGATTTTGATGAAAAAAGATGACCACATTATTTTATAACGGCCGTCCGGCGGCTGCATGCGCTCACACTTCTGTATGCATTCGTCGAGCCTGTGGTCGGATGATGAGATTCCATTGGACCCGTGACTCACACTGACGTCATTCTTTGAATATTAAAATACCAGTCTATCCGCCTCGTGCTTTGATTTCACAATGGTTGAAAATTTAATATCATTTGTCACTACCGACCGATCTTGTATCTACACGGGAAGTTCGTATTGTGTCGGGGGCAAAAGCAGCGAAGGTCTCGTGTAATTTATATTCAGATTTTTTCAACAGGTCAGGTGGATCTGGCTCTGAGGAGGATAAAAGATTGAGCGAGACTGGAAGCGTTCCGCTAGTGCTGTAATAAAACAGAAGCTTACCGGGTAAGATTATCCGAGATGAACATACGCGTGATGAGATAAACACTTAAAGCTACCGTGTTTCGTTTCTCCTCCCCACAAGGGCGATTGCTTCATGTAAACCCTGAGAGAGAAATAATTTAAAATCGAAATTTCGTAAAAGAAGCCCGTGATTTATATTCACAAGATATTTTATCTAAAAATTATGCAACGCAGTACCCCATTTTCGTTAAACGTTGATATTTAGAGCGAAACTGAATAAATTTCATTATGTTAATGAATTTCATTGTATTTTAAATGTTTAACTCTGCTGTACTGCAAAGATAACGGATAAAGTGGGATCAAAGAAAAAGTGACTTAATTATTTTATTTTCACTTACACGACCGACCATATTGCGCTCTCGTTTCGGCACATCTTAGCTGCCTTGGCCTCATAAATATGCAAATCTTGTTTTATGTACAAAAAGGTTTTTAATTAAATATTTTTTTTGACGCAATCTCATCATTCTTGAATGAATATGACGTAGATGCAAAGGGTTACCAGATTTGCTCAACATCGGTGCTTGGAGCTTGAGCCGGATTACCACGTGTCACAGACTCGTCACAGGTAATATGTAGGTATTTCATCTCAATGTCCAATATCAAACACCTGTTAATCGCATCAAAACGTTGCACTCGCCACGAACTTGACTGCCTACGCACTACGCAGGTACGTACTCGGTTCAACTTAGTATATAGTAATAGTTAAGAAAAGGGCATGGATTTTTGCGTTTTCCACTAAACTTCATACGTAGTGAAGGACTCCTCTTAAAAGAGAACGTATAATAACACTATATCTGTCTGCATCACATTGTATTTTATTTAATTATGAAAATTTTTGTCGTTATTTTCATCATCATTGTAACTACTGTCTCTACAACCCACCCTGGTGGGTCTTAAACAATTTTCCTCAATTGATTACTATCACGAGCCATTTTTGTGCAGTCTGGATTTCTAGATTACGTTATTGCTTCATTTTTAGCTTAGTTTTGGACTTCCCAAGTTTCTGCACCCTGTTGGTCATGTCTTCGGCAATATGTTAATATATTCTGCATACACAAATACAAATACAACGTCTTGCCATTATTTTGACTGTTTGTTTACATAATATTTACAGTAATTAATCCTGCGCACGTTTGGAAAAGTTAGATAAATACATATATTTGGGATTAACAAAAGATGTAAACTTCCACTGGACATATCTCGCGGAAGGAAATGTGAACACTATTAGATAATTTTCATTTAAAATACCTACTGTTTTCCAAGACGCACACGATATTGTTTGTTCTGTAATATGAAAAACTCAATTATAAACTACCTCTAAAATAGTTACATACTAACGTTTCAAACGTATTTAGACAAAGTAAAACAACTACAATTAGTAATAATTAAAACTATCGCAAATAAAAAACAAAAAGAAGCATGTAAAAACCAGCCTGACAACCCATTTAAAATCTGTAAAATCTATAATTAAAAAAAAACTTCAGTAAACCGACACCGGAAGAATACGCGAAGGGCAGATTAAAAAAAAAAAGGCAAATACTACACATATAGACAAATAATAAACAAAAGCGGAGACCGGACCAAAGAGTACGTAATCTTAAAACTATTTAAGGAACTACCTACCTGTCTGATTAAAAAAGAAACTTAAAAAAACTTTAAATAAATATATAAAAAAAATATTAAAGAAATATATAAAAAATGATTAAAGAAATATTACAGTGAACTGCGAAATATCTTGGTGATAACTTTTGACTAAATTCTTTATATTGTAACTTTTATTTTGTATTTTTTTTGTATTTTGTATATTGTATTTTTTAAGGATTATTAAGTAATATAATCTTAATATATAACATACTGTAATATATTTTTGCACACAAACTGTATACGCAGTTTTGAAGATGCCCGTAAAAATATATAAAATTATAATTAATAAACAGCAATAAAAAAATACCGGTGATCGCTGTTCGGTCGTCCCTCTCCGCGTGTCCCAACCACCAACCACAACAAAGTTTTCCTATTTTAATAAATCTTTATTATTCGCTTATCTCATTATACAAAGTAGGTATACGGCTCGCTGTAGCGTCTACGCCAAGATTAATTTTCTGAAACCGGTCCAAAGATACGCCCCAAAATTTTCATTTCAAAAACGTCCAGTGCACGCTCATTCTTCTAAGTCAGTACCCATGCATAATATAAGCACTGGTCTGATATGCGTTTTGTATACTAAACATTTCGTGTTTCTGGACAAAAATCAAGTCTTGGAAGTGGAAATAACAACAATTTTATCGTTGTTTATTTTATTTTACTACTATTAATTATCTAAGGTTTATTTTTTTAGATTTACTTTTGATTACTTTTTAATAATTTTCTTTATTAAATTATTTTGTCTCAAGTTATTCATAAATATAATATAGGGGCACTCGTAATTGCCAACTAATTCGAGAAATGAATTTGCATAATGGTTAGCGATTAACAGGAACAACAGGATGTACCTAATTATGTAATACGCTGCCTAAGGCCCGGTTGTTTCAAGTTCGATCAAAGTAAGCGGTCGATAAAAGCATAGATTTTTACGAAAACGGATCGTCTGATTGGTGGAGAACGTAAAATTTCAGTTTAAACTCTACGCTTACTTTGATCGAATTTGAAACAACCGGGCCTAAGGTGTATTTATTTTGCTGTCCCTAGAGATAATTTCTGTGTGTTGCTTTTCTTGTAGCTCTCGGCGAGGAGGTTTGTTAAACCGCGCGGTCCAGCATGCCACGAACCGTTAGGTTTAGCATCCCGCGAGCTCTGTCCCAGCGCCAGCACCAGCGCGGTGCAGGCTGCGATCGAGCATCTCCGCGCAGTGTCGGGTTACCCGCGTGTCAGCCGTCAGCGACGCCGAGCGCTTTCCTAAACCCGTTGTTGATGTAATGCAGAGAACTACACGCGAGGGCATGTTTGTATTCTTTATACGACAGCTCGCGCCATATGCAAACGTAGCCCATGCAGAATGTAATAATTCAGCGATTCGACGTAATATTAGTGGAAATACCTTGTTCATAGCGTACATCCAGCATGCAGATGGCGCAAGTACCACGTCTGTTAATTTATTGTACCTTTAATACATCAGAGCGTTTTTTTTCAGATTAGTTGCCGAATCGTATTTTTAATAATTTTAAAATAAACATGACCGGCACCTTATTTTATTAAATATAATAATAATTGATTCTTAGGGCTTAGAATGTACCGGAACGGTTCTTGGGAGTCTAATAAATATTAACAGGTAGCATCAACCTGTTTTTTTTTAATTTCAAGTCCTAGTCCGGTGGCTGACACTGGCTTCTCATACCGGGGGTTCCGAGTTTTGATTTCTGGTGAAATGACAATACATTGATGTGATTTTGCGCTATATAATGGAGTTTCATAGCTTGCTGTTAAAAATAAATTATTTCAATTTCATTATTTTGTTTGTTATTTTGGAATAAAAAGCTCGTGAGTTAATCCTTCTAGAACGGCAAAAAATGTTCGTCCAGTACATGGCGTGTGCGTACAATACACTATATAATAAGTCGATAATATCCGAAATTTTACATATACAAGTAATACCTTTGATCAAAAATCGTATATTCATATTGAAATACTACAATATATTTGCGATTTGTCAACATATTAGATTTAACATTGTCAACATAGCAACTAAGCTCATTACTACATTTTATATCAAATATCAATCTGAAGATATTGTTGCTTATTAAAAATCTGCTTATTCAATACATAATCTCACAAGACGTGAAACTTTTTTCTTCTTCGATTTGCCGAAAAAATAGTTCATGGAATTAGGGAGGTTTTCATTTTCATCTACTCATTTATACTTACTTTCTACCAATCATAATAATTTCGTTGTCTGTCCGTCCGTCCGTAACATCGTGTAACGTTCGTAATTTCATTCGAATTCACGGCTAAAAAATAAATTAAACGGCCAGAGGTGAAGTTTGAACTTCGGACCAGGTGGCAACAATAGCGATGTTGCTATCGCCGAGCCTGCATTTCACTTCATTTCATGCGAACCATTTCATATTCCCCCCAATCGCCAGGGTTTAGAATTGTACATTTAATTGCCGGCAGGGGAAATATAAAAAAATAAACGTCGTTATTACCATTTCATGGGTGTCGGCTACAGTTACAGGCTAGTACAACATACGTGCTCCTTGCGAAAAATTTGCGATTCTTCAACATAATACGTAACCTATAATTACATTTAATAATAATTACAATATTCGATGCGTACATCGATAAATTAAAAAAGTGCACATACGTGAAATTAGTTAGTTAGTATCTAATGCACTTTGCACATGTTTGAATTCATATTCTTCGTTTTATTTGTGTAATGTGTAAGTATCATGTTCAGATTGGAACCTGACATGTATGTAGTTGAGCGTTGGTAAGAATTCGATTTATTATTTCTTACAGAGTTTATTTATGTCCCTTATTGATTGGTCCAATCCGTGGAATCGGGACTGAATGACATTTGTATAAATAAGTCAACGCCGGGGCTGATGTAGGCACATCGCGGATCGCGCCACCCGCCTCCGTCACTCCATGTCTTCATTTATCTGCGCCAGTTAATGTTCCGAGCCGACTCAATTTATTTAGATATTATTAAATGTTCTTGTTTATCTTATTTTTGTTTTTAAAGCTTATCTATAATAAAACATCGAATAAAAAGCTACATCATACTACGAAAACTAGCGATTTGGAGCCAAATGTATTGTTTCGTAGGTAAATTTGTAGAACTCCATAATCACACTGTTAGCATTTTTACCAAGAATAATGCTGTCTCTATTTTATTTATATCAAGTTGTAGAGCTGTCCTCTTCCTTATATGTATACCTTTCATTAATGTTTGTATAAAATTATTTATTAGAATCAATCCTGAATGATTGTAAGAAACAATTATGTTCAAAAACCTTCATCAATTCTTAAAATTATTAGCATCTCTTTTCAATACTTTTCATATAATTACAAATTGTTAAATTTAAAATATTTAGATTGATAATGCCCTCATAAGGCGAGATGCGTCTCAAAAAATTAAAAATGTAGAACTAAAAAATAAGTGTTTTTATTTCCGTATGTGCGATTCGTAGCTCATATTGTTAGTGTACCTCAAGGTCCTAGAGTGCATCTGAGTAAAATTTGAAACGGAGCCGTTTTCCATCCCTGCCGAATGAAGGTCTGCCAATGCGTCTCCCATTTTTTTCTGTTCATTCTATATACACATTTACATCGATGGGAATAGGTGGGGTGGCATGGATGGGTACCTTAGGGTAACTATGTATTGCGCAAGGTCCTATAGAATAATTGAAAAATTTGGTTTAGATCGGTCAAAAGGTAGGATTGTGGGGTAGAGAACAGACAATTTTGTATACAATTTAAGTATACCTTTAGAGTATTTATATAATCTATACCTACTCTAAGACTTTACCGGTAAAGTAGTCAGTGAAAACATTTCGATGAGAGCAAATTTAGTAAATATAAAAATATTAGTTAAAAATAAAAAGTGTAACTGCGATTTAGTTAAATAGCTCTAAATAAAAGTAACGTAGAAAATAAATATGAGCAAAGAAAAATTAAAATGAAAGTAAAAATAGCAATGTTCAATGAATATTTTTGCAGCAATTTTTTTATTGCCTGATCTTTTAAATGGTTTTGTGCGTGATTACGTAAATGTGGCATAAAATGCTACGTTATCGATATTTGGCAGTGTGCTTTGTGATAGTAAAGTTTCAATAATTGATTGAACAGAGATAAATTACAAGAGGATGATCATTCTCATCCATTCATCATGCTCTTCAACTTCTCAATCTCAATTTCTGCCTGATTTTATCTTTGGGGACGCATAAAAAGCAAAATCTATGAATCATGGAGACACGCGAGGCTTAATCGAGAAGGATGGGTCTTCAGGGTGCGGGATTTCATTTTTGAAAACTGCAGAAGATTCATCAAATAATAAAAATTAATTTTGTTCAAATAATCAGTAATTTACATGTATTATAGCTAAACAGAATGGGTGTCTTCAAGATTTTCGAAAAAAAAGTGGAGTCTCAAATCTCACAAGTTAAGGCTGGACATTCACTGCAAATGTATATTTTGGCGTTTTTTTTTTACGAAAATGGGGATTTTTACTATTCATTTATATCAGAATGTATACTCTAGACTGCAATTTTTTTAGGTCAGTAACTTAGATACAACCTTTGTTATTATATAAAAGTAATAAACTGGAGATTATTTACAATAATTGATAAAATATAAACATTAATCGACAGGCCGCGGCCAAAAAATCGTTTTTAGTGTCCTAGGCGGCTTTAATTTTTTATGAATATTTATATGTACGCATAATATGATTTTTTATACGTATAAAGTATACATCATTATCTGGAATTTTTACTAAGGAAATCAAGAAATATTAAATATTAGTAAAGTTATAATGTTTTAAATTTGCAATAAATTTTTACGTTTTTTGTTGATTTTAAAACGCTTTTTATTTATATAAAGAGATGATTTTAAACAAAATATTCTATTCATTCCCGTATTTTGAGGCTTTACTCACGTAATAAAAGTTAGTTTTTTTTTAATAAAAACACCTTAATTGAATTTAAAAATAAAAATTCCTAAGTATGAAATGTGTCAATAAATGACGTAATTATAAAACAGAATGCCGTCGACTACTGCGTGAAGAAAATATTAGGTCCTTACTCCTTACCTATGAAATTGCCGTTTTCTAATCCTGGCTAGTTTGTAGTTCAATATCTAGAATTCGACTTGAAATTCTACATTCTAATTAATGTCGTATTAAAGCTATGACATTTTTTTTTCAAAATTAGTTATTTATTCGTTTTCCCGTCGTTTCACCTTCACCCTTTTAGTTGCACGTGCCAAGCAACCATCGACTATGTAACTAATGTACATTCGCTCCTAATTTGTTCGATCGTCATTGTATCGTGCATAGATTTTCCGATCGTATTTCTACTGCATTCAATCATATGTTCTTATTTTGTCAATTTTAGACTTCACTTCCTCACGTTAATTAGTGTTGCCACCATAAGAACTTCATTATATGAATTATGTACTTATCGTCACGCGGTTTCCCCGAAGAGGTAGGCAGAGATGTTGGAGCGCCACACTTCTGTCCTGTCCTGACACTCAACTCCCGCCTCATCCACATTCATACCTCTTCATGAGCAAGCCCCACTATTGTGGAGGGTCCTAAAAGGACCAGCTTCCAGTAGGTACTGGATCTGGTTAAACTGCTCACGCCACGTTTTCTGCAGACGCCCTCTCTTTCTGGCGCCGTCAAATCTTTCCTCATTCATTCGCTCAACATGCCCAAATCATCTTTTTCAAGATCAGCTTTTAATCCTTTCCTAATTTGCCCATTCTTTATAAATGGATTTGCAACATTTCCACTGCATGCAGTTTAATTTCGTTCCTCTTCTGCCAGCTCCAGGCTTCACTTCCATATATTACTGTCGGTACCAGAATTCCATTGTATCGCTAGTCTTGCCCGGTAGGCATATTTCTATTAGACATGAAACACTTTGTAGTGAAGTCACAATTTTTTAAAACACAATTCTATGATATTTAAAACAAATTAACCAATTACAAAGGTAAACAGAAATAATCCATGTATCCATCGATTATCGAATACATATTTAGTTACACTGGCAAACAAATTTCCAGATTTTTCTCTATTAAATCTTATAAAAAGGACAGATTCTATTGGCAGATCGCGTATTGTACACCCACTTTATTTTATCGTTTATTTTGTAAAATATACGCAATACAAGCGGGAAGAAGGAAAGCACGTTGAAAAAATAAATGTTCGGCTTCGGTTGAGCGCTGAATATTTGATGTTAATGTAAATGGGTCGGTCCGCAGCGTCGGAGACAGAGAGCAGATGTGAGGAGTTGATGCCTGAACCCTCCGAGCCTCTTTAGGGCTCCAGGCCTGACGGTCCATCCGTCCTGCCCGCGAGCGCTCCTCCGAGGAAGGTAAACCTATTTATAGCGTGCTCTATCGTCGGCTGCTCCGATACTTTATTGCAGGTGTACCAAGAAATGGATGGGAAACCTTTGCGTCCCGAGACAGAAGGCAACACGTGAAAATAAAATACGCCTGTAAATATTTTGTTCTGTTCATTAACAGATAATTAATTCGACGGCTCTCTTCTGCTTGAATACAAAAAAGGCATAAATTAATTGTAAATTCTTTTTTCGTACCTTTTTTATATTCAAGGAGGCTTTCTAATTAATTAATTCTCAGGGTGTCTAAGTCATTTTAAATATTAAAATTGTACTTTGTCAAATAAAACTTTAATCTTCTTTTATTTATTTACTTATATATGTATTACTATTTTTCTGGGTATCTGAATTAAATTAAGTATACAAATGTTCAAATAAACCAGTAAATACGGTTCCCATTAAAATTGTAGCACTTCGAATGCAATAATTTATTTTTATTTTATTAATTAGCCATTAATTAAAATTAAAACATTCACAGGTTGCTTGAGGTTTATAGACACATTTTTTTAAATAAGTAATATTTTCTGATGAAAACTTGGGCATAAATGATAACTGCTAGCAGAGTAAGTGGATGTCTGTGTTGAATGCTAGATGATGGATGCGCATCAGAAAGATTACGCTTCGTGAGACTACAGCTGTCTTCATCCCTCCGATAACCTCTTGCTCAGGTATATCGCGAAATGTGTTGAGTGAATTGTACCGTGTAATGTAATGCGGTAACGGGGATAATTAAGATAAGACGTCACTTACGGTTCGTACTAAATTTATTAAAAGTTAACGAGTTTCAACTAATTAGTACGCGAAATATTCGATAAAGAAGTTGTTGAAGATCTGATTTCGGTGGAAAGAGTGGGCCGCGAACTTCCGCGTCGGCGTGACACAGCTGTGGTCATTGGTCATATACCTCGTTGCTGGGTAGGTGCATGACCAAAACAGCGGTCAGTCAGCGGAGGCAAGACTAGCTTTTCTACATTGGCGTCCTGGTATCAACACGAAATTCGTGCCTGATCTGACAACGAAATAATGAAAGTAGACTGAATACAGTGGTATTAGATGAGTAATTTAAGTTTATATGCAGCAAATCCATTTAAGATAAGTAAAAAGTGTGAAAGTAAACAAATTAGGAAGCTGATTTTAGTACAGTAAATAGCACTGAGAAAATTATTGCCAGGGTAGTTTGGTAATGTAGAACGAACGAATGAGAAGAGTACGGCGAGAAAGATTGTTGATGGCACCAGAAATAGATGATGTTCGCTGAAGACCTGTCGTGACCAGGTAAATCAGATACTGGAAGATGGTCCTGTTCGAAGAGACAACACTCGACGAGTTTGTATGAACATATGTATGAATGTAGATGAGGACACAAGAGGGTGGTGCTCCACTCTCTATACCTACCCACGTAAATAAACTGCCTTCAGACATAGATATTTGAGGTTTATAGTACACGCAAGGTCGTTGCTACATTTTGTCTAGCGTTACATTCCGCGAAAATGATCAATACACTGCCGGATCTTGTAGTTTTTTTATTTAAATTGAAATTATTTTTAGAACACCAAACCTTAACCTACGATGTAAACGACTAGGCGAAAATGGCAAATAACGGTCGTTGTTTAGTAAGTCACCGATATATTTACGTTTTACGATGCGAAAATTATATGGTTTCCGATCTGATTTCTTAAAAATTGTTTCTATTCTAGTTTTCGATTAGGGGTTGAGGCGAAACTAACCGATGTGTATCCACTTTTAGAGTTACAATCTTTCAATATACATTTGTTAAGTACAATAATTTTCTTCATCGTAAAATTATTATACCTGAGTTGCATAAATAAATAATGTCAATTGCATTATTTAAATATGTAACTTTAAAAACTTGTGAGAGATTTTATGACAGATTGATGTGAAACATTCCGCAGTGGATGTGCGGCGCGGAAGGCATATGTGGAAATGAGCAGCCGGTGGCGATGTCAGCGATGTGAGGTTGATGTCGTTTGAGACGTTACGCGTAATACTGAGAAATTATGACGTCTCTTTAAGAATATTTGTGACGATGTAAACGGATAAATAAAGAAAACTAGTGCCCATTTAATGAAATTTATTTATTTCTGAATATTTTTTATTTTTGACAAGAGGAATAAGCGTGCAGTGGAACGGAAAATTTATTTTTAAAATGAATATTTTAAAGTTGTCAGCTTTAGTAAATTAATTTAGGCGCAGACCCTACAACAATATGAACTCTATACCTACATTGTATGATGAAGTGAGCGTCCCAAGTTATATTAAAATACGAAAACTTCAGTGGTTGGGTTAGGTTAGCTGAGGATGGCCGAATAGTAATCACCAAAGTCATTGCTTAACACAAGACTAACACTAAGATGGAACAACAAGGCCATATCTGTTTTATTCAGGATTGGAAAAAATTTTATTGTAATAGGGATCAATGGTGGAAAATTCTTGTGGAAGCCAAGATCCATTAGTGGTTGTAGAGCCAAGAGTGATGATGAAGAGTTGAATTTAGTTAATTTATACAAATCGGACTATGAAGCGTTCGGCCGTTACATTCGTAGTCACTCCGTCGGATAAAGGTGCAATCGGTAGTGTGTACTGATTAGTGCGATTGTGAGAGATGTCATTATCATCGTGTCCGAGGACGACCGTCAGAGTGAGCGTGTCCTAATTGTTCTTATTTTACTTTTCGCTTCGGACTGCAGCGTGCTGCTGGTATCCGGTTTAGAAGTATTCTGTCTACCGTTGTCCTGTAGCTGGCCTGTATCGCAGCTAGAAGGTATCGCTCTTAATGTTGGCTCGTTGAAGGTTCATATTCAGAGTCTTTGAAGCGTTTTTCTTGACCGCCTTGTAAATGTTTGCCCTGGTATAGCTGAGAGTACATGATGTCTTTTGGCAGTCTTGTTACAGGCAATCTGACAACATGGCCATCCCATCAGAGTTGTCGCTGCAGGATGATGAGTTCAATAATTGGTTAATTTGGCTTCTTCAAGCAAACTATACGCGCGTTTTATCTTGCCAAGAATTTTTAAGAGATGTGTCACTTCCTTAACAATGTCTCGTTTGTCGGTTTTTGATAATTTACTCTACGTAGTGCGCCTCGGATTGTAATTTATTCCACCTGTTTCACATCAAAAATAGGTTGTATTGCCTCATCCCCTTCGTTCAGATTTTCGAACGAGAAACTTTTCCAGGCCACCAGTATTTGCATATTATGCATTTTCCTACGTGCGTCTCGTCGTGCCAGACAAAATACAAATTGGCGTCTGAGTAGTTTTATCATCATAGCTCAGCCCTTGTTATGAAGTCAGCTAATTTAGCGAGCCTGTTTGAAGTGTGAAGTATGCCGTGCCTAGTGCTTGAAGTGGCCGGGACCACAAAGTCGACATAAATCGATACACGTCCTCCGTGTCCTTTTGAATGAAACAGCATTTTTTCTACCTGCATACTTGATCGCTGGGGTAGATTTATTACTACAGGTAATAATATAAACGTCGGGTTGGGCTAGTTTGGGTTTAAAATACTGCGTAAGTACTGTTCTTCTAAATTTCCTTATTTTCTTTATTTTTCAGCTTCGTAGAAAACTGTATTATTCTACCCCTTTTCTAAGATTATTTTGTTTTCTAATTATTACATTTTAATTTATTTTAAAGTGTACTCATGCTACATATAAACTTGTAAAGTTTCCCAGAACAGCCAAAAGTCTAGTTGAGAATCCACCGTTTAACTAAATCTGTATGGGAAACGTTTATGGAAGTCCTATAGGGTGGTCCAGGGCTTATGACCCATATGAGCTGGCTTAAGTGATCATTTTACACAATGCAATATTTACCCCACCACACATTACCAAAAATTTGAAAGTTGTACATATGTTCTAAATCAGTTTATTTCAATTCGAATGGACTATGCTAGAGACATCTATAGTCCTTCCCATGACGACCATGACATAGTATACATATATTTTCAATGTGGAATATTAAACAATAGTCTTTTTACTTTTTTTCAATTGATTCAGCAACATTGTAGATTGACATTTAAAAAAAATATTGATTGTATTATTTGTATATACCTACTTCTTTTATTTGATTAATTACACCAACATGTTTCAGAAAAACCTTTCCATCCTCAGGGTGTTGTATACTGTCAAAATATCATAATGAAATGTCTTTTGTTTCTTGTTTTTCTAAATTATTTGATATTTTTTTTTTTGAAAAATTATTTTTAAATATTATTACTGAAGTTCTTGATTACTTATTATTATTGATATTAAAAATAATTTTTCAAATAATTTAGAAAAACAAGAAACAAAAGACATTTCGTTCTGATAATTTGACAGTTATACAACACCCTGACGATGGAAACGTTTTTCTGAAACATGTTGGTGTAATTAATCAAATAAAAGAAGTAGATGTATACAAATAATGCAATCAATATTATTTAAATAGTCTTTTTGATTTACACGTTTCCCATATATGTGAATATCTTTGTCTCTGTGAGACTTCTATAATTTATCTTAATTAATAATTATCCCTCTGTTGACAAAATCCAATAAATGTGTTCTCAGAATGTACATTTAAAATTTATTTTCAAATCTATATATTATATAAATAAATAGTTGACCTGATTAATGGCGATATGCGAGTACGTAGATGTAATTCCAGTCTTGTCAAGTTTTTCCCTTCATGTAGTATATCACCTGCAAATAAAAGTCCAGCTTTGTGTCTAACGCTGCTTCATTTGTACGTATATTTTTAAGAAAACTGACATCGCATTGGAACGAACTTTCTTATTACATTGAACCTTTTATCTCTGAATGTACATTTTCAAAGAGAACAACGAATGTCTTAATTTTTCTTGGCAACATTGGAATTTGTTTCTAGATTTCACATCATACTAGCTGTACACCCGTGAAAAATTACGGGACGTTAATAAGAGGATTTTGAAGTTGAAAATTCATGAATTTCATTTGTTTTTTAAATCGCTTAAACCTAAAACTAAATATATTAAAATAATAATATAAAAATTTGAAGACGGCGTAATTTGGTGGGCGACCCTTGCGTGTTGCCTGAGCCAATGCGTGTTGCGCACTAATTATGTGTTCACACCATGATTATCCAAAGTTGTAATTCCAGCGTAGTTCCAGCAAGTTACGGACGTTACGAACAGGCAGATGGACAACGAAATTATATACAGACAGATGGACATTATATATTTAGAATATTATTATAGCTTCGTATGAGTACACTGAGCATAAAGTGCGTGAATTTCGTGGAGGTGTACATAACATTTAAATAAAATAAATATTTTTAAACAGTATATGGGCATCAAATTTGGATCCTGGCGGAGAGAGTAAGAGCAAGGATCCAGGCTGCCGAGATGAATTTTCTAAGGGGGTAGCGGGATTTGATGGACACAGCGTAAGGCACATACTCGGCATGGAGCTCCTACTCCTGGAAAAATCGTAAAATGAGGTAGCTAGGACATGCTAAGAATGCCAGAGGAACGGGAATACCAAGAATAATCCTTTTGGCAGCCCCGGAAGGAAGACGGCCGGTGGGTCGCCCCAGATTAAGCTGGAAGAAGCAACAAAAAATATGAAAACAGATGGATCTAGACTGGTTGATTCATGCAGAAGCAGCGCAAGACAGGGGAATATGGAAGCACCTTGTCGAGTCGTATGGCCCCCGACCCTACTAGGACAAGGGGGTGAAGATGATGAAGAAATATTATAAATGATTGAGTTTATTGTGTCTGACTATTGAAATATAATTATTTATAGTAACAACCCTTTTTTATTGTGATCTTCGGGTACCTTTCCGTATTTATTTCAAGTGCACATTATGAAAATCATTTCATATATATATATGTAGGTTTGAAGGTGGAGGAACAGGGTGTAATTTTAACACGTCCTAAGACAGAACTGAATAAATTCTAATGTTTACTTAGCTACATTTTTAATATGTGCATTTAAAATCATCATAAACTAATTTTTAATTTATTTTATTTTATTTTTTATTTTGTCGGTCTGAGTTCAGCGTAAAGACACATATTTATGTCTACATATTCATATTCTAGTTCCTCAAAAATCCACAAAAAACACGACCTAACTTATAAGTTATAAGAGACATCAGTTCCATCTATATATTATGTAATAAGCGACATTGTGTGTTTTTGCCTTTCTGGCTGAATATTCAAACACAGGTAAACCTTCGGACCGGCCCGAGGGGTAGACGAGGGTGTTGGTTGTATTTAATTACACCCCCCGGGGATAGCGTGATGATGCGCTATGTATTGTGGCCATCTTCACCAGCCACTTTATCCTTCAAGGCTTAACATCTTCCCGTTAATTATGATCTAGGAAAACTTGAGGGAAACATTTACGGTTATACTTGTATTCTTTGTGCGATGGTGCGAGCGCTGTATTGCACGCTAAAATCTATTATAATTCCCTTCGTATGTCCGGGTATTTTTTTTGTGTTTTCAGATATTATTTTATAGCTTGTTTTTGTATTTTTCGATATTTTTCTTTTCCGTAATTTTAATTTAATTTAATTTAATTTTTGTTAGAAACATACGTGACAATGTTTTATTTAATTAATTTTGTTTGTAATGAGTCTCAACTAAAAACTTCTTAATCCTTTATGAAATGAAGTATACCTTCGTGGAGCATTCCGGGGGCCCCATTAGAGCATTCCCCACCCTCCACTCAGAATCCCCCACTTCCGGTAGCCCGCACAGCTTTTTCCTGACGCGTTCTCTTTTCAAGATCGTGCACGCTACTTTTGTTTTCGGTTGTCTTTTGTTTTTTATCAAATGCTCTTTCACCTACATCGAGTCTAACTAATAAAATGTTCGTGTTAAGACCTTTTTTATTTCCCGATGTAGGCGTGTATGGCAGCTAGTGAATAATTACTACATACTCCCTACAAAATAATTATCTCAAATTCATCTTGTGTAATTTCATAATTAAGATGTTTAATTTTAGCTGCAGGTTAAAGCGCCTCTGACTTGATGTGTCTAAACATTAAACAAAAGTTTGTTCATTAGCGAATAACACAATAAAGCTATTAGAGTTGTACCTCAAACCCATTAGGCATTCTCTCGCAAAAAGCAATTGATACTGACAGTAAACTTTTTTATACTCTTTGTTTGTATAACATTTTGCAAATTATTTTATTCCTTGATCACAACAGTACACTGTTGCTGTAATTATAACATTTTCTTAGGAAATCGAAAGTCCTCTTTGTACATTCTAATGTATTTATAAAAGATGTTTTTCCAGCGTTAGAAAATGTTTGTTTTGGATTTTCCGCTCGACTGTTTAAAATTCTTTTATGAACTCCGAAAACGAACAAATATGATCGGTCGAAGAAATGTTTATTCTGATGTCTACAACAAATCTCGTTAGGTCAAAGGATGTTTATTTTATATGGGAAATGTTTACGAGATAACATCATTAATCCATCGTTGTCTGGTAGCCTGTTCCGAGGACTGCATATTAATGGGTTCTGTTGGTATGAGTCGGCCTTTACAGAATATTGATATGTACATTATTAGAATATGTAGTTAGTGTATTATTATATTATACAGCGTTTTATATGAGTATTTTAATTCTAAATCTGTTTTATAACACGCTTTGTTTGTCAGAAATGCTCCGCGAATCTGGCGACTATAATTTGTATACTGTTTAAAAATAAAAATGTTATACTGAGGAATATTAAATAAGTATAATGGGGGCGCAGGTTAAAAATCGTTTAAAAATTACTAATATGATCGTTTTAGTTTTAAATGTTACAAATTATCGTATTGTTATGCATTCTTTTGCATGTTCACACTCGACTAAAATTTAAAAGCTCTTTTTTTAACCTGTACGGTACGGAAGACTCCATCCGATGTCTAGATATGATTTATCATCCAAGTTGGATATGTTCATGTCTAATAACTGTGTACGCAATGCTGTGCATTGGGCCCCGTAGGATATTTGGTATCGATAGATTTGTCTGCGTTAATATGGACCAATTTTTAAAATCTGCCATAGCAAGAAATCGGATTATGGAATTTAAAAAAAAAACGACAAATGTAGTACCCAGTTGATCCCGTCTATTCTGATAACAATATAACTTAACGATCGTGTCTTGACGTTTTTTGTGATTTTTTTTTACGTTTCACAGATGTCTTGACCATTTCTCGTAGAAATTTAAACGAGAATAAGGGAGAACATATCGGATCGGGGACCTCACTTTCGCTGCAAAGTAAAAATCGAGAAATAAAGCGAAAGATTTTTCAACGCAGAATGCTTATAACTAACAAACTAACTGACCATCACGCCGTTTACCTGAGTGGTAGGCAGAGAGGATAGAATGCCACACCTTTCTGTCCTGGCACACCACTTTTGCTTCGTCCACTTTCATACTCTTCTCATGCACACTCTCTTCGGTTGTTAAACCTTCTAACGGAGTCATCCTCCGATATTTGATTTATCTAGTCACATAAGGTCCTCCGCGGATGCCCTCTGTTTCTGCTGCCTTCAAAACTCGCCTCATAAATTTTCTTTACCATCCTTTTCTTGCTCATCCGTTCCACATAACCAAACTATCTCAGCGAATGCTTATAAATGCCCAAAAACAAATTAAATTTTAAATATTATAGCAGAAATGAAATCTATTTTATTCTTCATATTTAATGGATAAAACTGCTTACTTAATATTCTTATGTATATAGGAACAAAATATGCGGGGACCTTCGGTAGGTACTTAAGTAATTGTGTCCAAATGCAAATTGGTTTCAATACTCAATACACATCGCTACAATATAAAAGTATATTCTGATTTAAATATTTAACTTAAAACCTTATTTGCTATTTCTCTACTATGAAAGTTCAGCGTTTCGTGGTATTTATTAGTACTAATATCGTCCAGTTGTTTCGATTCAGTTATACCTTTTTTATTTATCGCAGTTAGGCAATGTTACGAAAATGCACGCCTGTGTCAACAGACCTGAAATAAACTTACACTTTGAAAAAGTATTCAGATTTCTTACAATTCTTTTTTCTTTGTTTTAATAAAGGATCCGTTCAGCCTCTGTATTATTGTATAGAATATTCTTCTCTCTGAGTTTATTCATAAAGTCATTCATACGTACCTCACCTACGTATATTTTTCGACGGCAGAGTGGTAAAATGATTTACAATTTATGGTTAAACTTTATGGAAGAGTTTTTTGAAATATTAAAAAAATGATATATTTTTCATTAATACCCATGCAAAATATACGACCAAGTATGTCATAAAATTATTCGTATGTAACAAGTACAAATATTTATTAATAAATAACTTTATTATTTATAGTAGGTACATACAGGGTATATAGTTTAGCACGCTAATAACATGCGAATCCTATGTTATTAGCGTGCTAAACTATACTACACCAGCTGTAACCCGTCAAAAATGACGGTACATTTACATGCCGGTTCCTACAGAATAAGTATTTACTTATTTATAGCCGACACCCAGAAATAGTAATAAGGGCTTTTATCGAAACATTGAATTTTTTTATAATTCCCGTGACGGCGATTGGACGGAACATGAAATGGTTCGCGTCTTTGCTAAGTCCTATATGTACTGTATTTTTGACGGGCAATGCAGGCTCAGTGATGGCAACAGCGATCGCTATCGTCGCCGTTTTCGGGTTTACTGGCCCGAAGCCGGCGACGAGAGCGCCCGTTTAATTTGTTTTTTTAGCCGTAAATTCAAACGAAATTATGGACGTTACACGAAGTTTCGAGGACAGACGGACGGACAGACAACGAAATTATTGTATTTGATTCTATAAAAACAGTATAATAATACATTCTATAAAAATATCGGTATAAATATATTACTAGATTTAAGATTAGTTGAAGGGTTTTAATTATATAATAGTATATGATTTAAGATCAGTTTTAAATCTGTCAATTAAATTTAACGCATTGTAATTGGAATTCCTTATTATTGAAATAAATTTCAATTAATTTCACAATGAGAGTTTCAGGAAACTACCAATATTTTTATAAAGTAAAACAGCAAATGTAATATCATTTTAAAAACTGTATATACTAAATGTGCTTTTTTTAAAAAAATAACTTGCCAAGTTAGCGTGCTACATATTTTTACATTATAAAGAGTCAAAGTTAGCTAATAAAAAAAATTAACTCGTGAATCGGGCAAATCAATTAGATAGCACTATTAATTTGGATAAATTATTTGTATATTGAACATTTGGATGGCGTTTGAGATATTTGCGACAAACTGTAACGGTCGTAGAGTAGGTACAGAACTGAGGAGTGTGTGATTGAACTTGTGCGACTTGCCTGTTTGATGAATCTTTCCAAGTGTGGCAGTGTAGGGTGGCTTGAAGTCTACAACAATATTTAAAGTTCTTGGTAGAGCTAAAAGTAGGATATTAAAATATGTTTATATCTTTACTGTATGCATTCTTCTAGGCGTTGGGTGAGTATTCGGCAGCCCTGCTGTACTGATTCAATTTAAATCGTTATCTATTGTTCTCGTTCTAATAAAATTGGAAGATTCGTCGATTATAAATTTACGTGTATTTATTTAATGGTCCATTTAGTTTTTCTGTATTTCCAAAACAGCTTCAACATGTATTAAAAATGCATTGAAAGAAAAGGGTACTTGCTGCCTAAAATGCAATTTTATATACCTACCAAAATATGTCTTAGAATATCAATAGTGGCGGGCAGATAACAGGAAAGATCCCACTCAAAATTACGTGGGACCCGTGAATTTTAGCAATACTAAGAAAGCAATTAGTGTCGTGCCGACACTAATGTATGGAAGTGAAGCCTGGCAGAAGAGGAACGAAAGTAGATTGAATGCATTAGAGATGAGGTCCCTTAGACGTATGTGTGGTAAATCCATGTATGATAGAGTAAAGAATGAAGATATTAGGAATAAATGTAAAGCTGATCGTAGCATAATACAGAAAATAAAAATAGGGCCGCTCAGGTGGTTTGGGCATGTTGAGCGAATGAATGAGGAAAGAATGGTAAGAAAGATACATGATGCAAGTGTTGACGGCGCCAGAAAGAGAGGGCGACCACGGAAGACGTGGCATGACCAGATTAACCAGATACTGGAAGATGGTCCTGTTAGAAGCCTGAACAACGCCTGAACAAGCCTGAATGTATGAATGTAGACGAAGCGAATGTTGTATGTCAGGACAGAAGAGTATGGCGCTTTATTCTCTCTGCCTACCCCCGCGGGGAAACGGCGTGATGGTAAGTAAGTAAGTAAGTAAGAAAGCAATTAATGCCGGTACCGGCCCTGTCTCTTTCTTTCGCTCGTTCGTTTGGCGTCCATCATCGGGTGAAATGAGTAAATAACACGAAGGCCGGGAAATTGGGGGATACAGTTTAGTCGGGAGAGTCCGCGCTCCGCGGCGCGGTTGACAAGTCACGTAAAGTTCGCGCGGCACCTGGCGGCCGGCCGGCCCGCTTTCCTCTGATTTACCGACCCGAGTTTCCGACCGCCGGCGAAAGGTTGCTTCTGGAAAAAACTTACCGCCACGTGAATATTTCCGCGTGAGTTATTATAGAGCCGTGAACGGCCACACTTTATGCGTTGTGTTGTTTAAAACATGAATGGAATGTGAATTATATCGGTATTTTCGCCGCATGATTTTTTTAATACACCTACATTATTAAATTCATTATACAAAATCTATGCGTTACTTTTTTCACGATTTGGCTAAACTGATAAACCGATATTACGATTAATACAGGGTGTCTAGTATCTTCGTAGTAGCAAAAACTTCGGGAGACTTCTTCCTTAAATTTTGAATAGAAAACATCTTATACACTTTGGGTAAAATGTCAACAGTGAAGGAGATAAGCGACATCAAAGTTTGCATTATTTAAATATTTCTGACTTATCTTCTCAAAAACGTTACATTATCATAATAAATAAAGTAAAAGAAATATGCTTTATTTTTTTTTTGCTCTTCTTTTTCTTCTTATCTCTTCCCCTTTTTAATAAGTAGATCTGTCCTTTCCTCCCCATTCCTGATTCCCCCTTTTTATTTTATTTATTGATACAGTAGATACATAATAATGTTTTTTGTAATAAGTTGATTCTATGTTACAACATTTTAAAGACAATTTTACCTTTATTTTTTGAAGACTTTTTTTTTACCTTTAATTCTTTGACTTTCATGGTTTGTTCTTTACTTAAACCTTTCACTTTATTATTTTTTGTATAACTTTAAGTTATTGTTGCTATATATTAATACATAACATGTTAATTCTGTGGAAACTTGATGATGATATTTATATGTTATATATTCATGACTCATGACTATTGTATATTTAATGTTTTATCATATAAACACGTTTTTGTGCAAAGTGTAACTTCCGCATTCACAGAATTCAATATTATATATAGCAATGCCAATGTATAATGACGCCCCGGAAGATTTTAATTTTTTTTCACAATTTTATTTATGAAATCTTTAAAACTAGATCCGTGAAGCTTCTTACCGGACGCTAGTCTGCAGGTTTTTTTATTACTACTTAACATTAAATAATGTAATATGAATTAAAACAACGTTACGAAAATACGTACAATATTTAAATGTCCTAACGCGAGCAACTTCTTCGCAGGCATAAATTTAAATTTAAAACCATAACATGGCCCCCATAGTCCAGTGGGCATGACACTGGCTTCTCCTACCGGAAGCTCCGGGTTCGATTCCTGACAAGGTCGCAAAACATGTACGTGATTTTCTCAAGCTTATATGTTTGTGTGTGTCATAGCGTTAACAATTAAAAATAACATAAAACAAAAAAAACCTACATTTAAACATATACGACGTTTATATAACATATATAACATTTTTGCCCACTGTGAATGATTTTAAAAGAATAACACGAAGAATGAAAAGAAAATAATTATTGAACTTGAGACGATAAATTGAATATTTCGATGGAGTTTCTGATACATGTTTATATTGGATTAGATATGATTAATAAAAGAAATAAATAGATTCATAAATTGTATTTTAGGTTCCATAATGTCGATTCATTTTTGATTTTTTTCCTATTTTATTAATTTTTTTAGGATATTTAATCATCTTCGAAACTTGTTTGATTTCTAGTATTTTCATATTATTGATTGATTTGGCGTTAACATTAGTATTTTGATATGATTTTGTCACTCTGCCCACATATTTTTTTGAGATATAAAAATTAGGTCTTTACCTTTATCTCTGAACTCGGCCTGATGAATCCGTGTCTCCTGATTTTGTCATTTTCATACCGAGGATGTTACAGGAGCGCGAGTGTATGGAGAATGGCAGACCGTTCCACCTCAGTTTAGTCGCTGTCTTCAAAGTTACATTAGTGTATTTGGACGGGCGTTGTCGTGGAGAAAACAAACACCTTTGACATGCGAGATTCCCGTGCTGTGCTCCAAGCCTCTGACGAATTCCTTTCAAACGCTCCTTACAGTGAAATGTAATAATAACGCGATATTCCCTGTAATATAATAGGAACGTGCAAGACGCCATCTTATTTCTTACTAATGTAGGTTATTACGGCAACCAAACAATTTTGTACATGACTTGTTTTACTATGTTTTGGACTACGGGGTAACTCGCTATAGTAACTTATGTGAAATTTTTTTCAAATTTACAATGCCACGATTTTTAACAGCTTAAATCTTTCTAATTTGCACCCGCTGGGAATAGAGATTAAACCTATAATGCCCTATCAAATGTGTCGCTAATGCTTAAAATTTACACGTTACTCTGTTCCTGAGCAATCAAATATAATATTTTCGTTGTCTCTCCGTCCGTCCGTCCGACTGTCTGTCTGTCTGTCTGTCTGTCTGTCCCTGTAATTTCGTGTAACGTCCGTAATTTCGTTCTAATTCACGGCTAAATGGGGCTTGAACCAACACCATCTACATACAAGCCTCAACACCCAAAAAAAAATGGCCGCCGGGAGTTCCCAGCATTTATTTGACAGATCAATATGACAGATCTTTTCTTTTTCTTGTATATTATGTTAATAGTCCATTACATATTTAAATGTTTTTTTTTTAATAGTTAATAATATCAATACATTAATTTAAAATAAAAATTCAATTAATTTTTTTAAATTAAACATTTTACTTACATCTGATTAAGCGACATAAAGAAATTTAATAAAACATATACTCACCTATATTATAATCACTCATGGCTCTTTCAGATAACAGAACATTTTTTAAGTAATTATTCTATTAATTACTTAGCTTTGATCTTCCATTAAAAAACTCTTACCTTTGTTTTTCCACAAATATCTAGGGAAATGTTTACTAAGGAGGAATATTGATAATAAAACAAATAAGAAATTAAAATTGAATTTATTATTAAAAAAAAAACTGTCAGTTAGATTAATATTACCAGAATGAACTGATAAAGAAAACTGGTAAATATGCAAATGTAATTTTACATTCGCTGACAACAAAGTAGTTGTAAGAAGAAATTAAATTTGAATTTATTTTTAAAAAAAGGCTGTCAGTTCGATTAATATTACCAGAAAGAAATAATAAAGAAAACTGGTAAATACACATTTGCTGACGACATAGAAGTTGTAAGTGAAAACTTACAACGTGCATGTCGAAAAGTATACAATGAGTGGAATATACTAGATATAACTATACTAAGTATAATGATAAAAGAACTACACGAGGCTCCGAGCAAAGTTGGTTTTAATATGCAGAAAACATAATTTTGAGTCCATAGAGCAAAATCGATCAATCAACAATCAATAATAATAATATTTTAATAGTCTAATACATATAATAAAGTCTTCCAATCGTGCATACTGCCAGTGATGACATTTGGAGTGGAGGCGATGACTCTTACAAAGTATAGAATACAGGAAAGATAGATTAAGAAATTAGAGCAGTGAATATCATGGTTCGTGTAGCGAGGCAAAAACGGCAATTGGCAGGGCTTGTTGCAAGGCAGGTTGCCACAAGATGGACTCCCAGAGTGAGACATTGGGAGAATAAACGAGGCGTTGGAAGACCTCAAAAAAGATAGTTAAGAAAATTGACAGCTCTAAATTAATATCAATAACAATGCAAAATTGGAGTATCGGAGCGGGTATAGTTATTAAATATCCAAAAACTACACAACTATCTCTTATAAATACACTCCACTCATTGTACACTTCACGTTTAATTACATTTAGCAATGTTTCAAAGTTATTAAGTCTTTTTTGACATAGGTATCATAAGACGCTACGCTTTTGGCAATTGACACTTCCATTTGCCTATGTTCTCTGAGACGAGCTCTATCATCGGCACTCTCCCTGGTGCTAGTGGAGGGTGTGGAAAGATACTTTGGGCAATTGGGCAAAATGGAAGGTATTGCACCATCCTGTAGGCGGAATTTCAGTAGAGGCACAGTAATTCTTTCCATGGAACCATTCAAAAAGGAAGCATCTTTAACAATATCCGTCAGTTTGAAGTGTAGCTCACACTATATATAGATATATATATATCATAGATATATAATATATATATATATATCTTATATATATATATATATATAGATATTATAATATATATATTATATATTATAATATATGTTAGTTCTAAATACTTTGGTTGGTAACCCGCCGTCAAAAATCCTGGTCGTCAGGACCAGGTCGTCTGCCGACGTTTCAGAACAGAATCTCACTGTCGACGAACAACGTCGGGAGGACGACGTGGTCCTGACGACAAGATTTGACGCGAGTTTACCCCAAAGGTAGTTAGAAACAAACACAATTGGACCAGTGAAAGCCTTCGATTTAAACATATTATATATCTATATATATATATATATATATAATAATAATATAATCTTTTTATTTACCTTATATCAAGAACACATCTAACAAAACATTTATAATTAAAATAATGTGATAGACAATAATTTTAAAGTTTACTAACCCTAGAATTGACAGTTGGTAGGAAAGCTTTTCGACGTATTGAATTTATCCATTTATTTCGTAAAACCTTATCTGTAGGGAAAGAAAATCCGTGAACTTTCGTCCCATTTTTGTAATTGCCACGACAATTAGGAACAGAACACTTTTGAACCATTTTTAGGGCTTAAAATGTACAAAATACCACTCAAAAAATATGACGAACGCATACAAGCTATAATGGCGGCATATTAATGTGGGCCACATGTAGGCCCAACCAGTAACTAGCCGGTAGGTGTCACTATACTCGCTGTTTAGGCTTTTAGTATAGATGGTGTTGCTTGAACCCCGGGCCAGCAAACCCTAACCGGCCGATCAACGCATGTTGCTACGGCCGCCTCTCCGTGGACCGTCAAAAATATGCTATAAATATATACTAGGGCTTAGCAAAGACGCGAACCTATGTTTCGTCATTTTTTGACACAGGGTACAGCTAGTGCTAATGATAAAATTGAATTGCTTTTAAAAGTAAACATTTTCCAATTTTTATAGCTTTTTAACGCATTTATACGCTTTTAATCAGAAACCGATCGAGCAAAGAGAAATAAAATGATTCCACTACCGGTCACGCTCTAACGCTTGCTGCAGAAAGAAACACCTTCTTTTATCAATTATTTGAAATGGTATATTTTTATTGCGTGTAACAGAATGTCCATCCGACACGGTTACCCTCCCGGCGCTCTCCACTCCCCAGCGAGCCTTTTGTTGCTCTTTTCCTGCTTGTTATCTCCTGTTTCTGGCGAGGCCTTCCCACACGCTCCCGCTTTTGTAGGAGGGTTTTTTTTATATACCTTTTAATAGGTAAGACAACTCGAGTGGCTCAATCAAGTGGACCCGCCGTCGAGTGTAGAAACCTTTCGTGTGGAAACGCCCGATCCCGTAAAGGTCGACGACTTCTGTAATTAACGTTATTTTGTGACCTTTTTCTTTCGAGTTGATCTCACGGTTTTGATGTGTATAATTTTTTTCCTACATAATTATCTATTGTATCTACATAGTATCAAGAGGCATGTTGGATACGGTCCCTGTATTCTGGCTTTTTATTTTCACTTTTATCTCACAAAAATATGCGAACTCCGTCATCAGGCATGACAGAGAGCACTTTTATCTATTACATCAGCGGTCACGTCATCGTGAAATTTTAGTTCCAAAATAATTTCCATTCATTCAGAATACATTAATTTACTTAGTGTAAACTTGACTAGAAAAAGAGTTTCAAAATTTTTTGATGATGTTAAAATTTTTAAAAACACCTACCAGATTTCTTACAGAGACGAAGCCATTTGTATGGGAAAGTAGTATGGCTGTCCTCTTTGGGCTTTTACAGGGCTTACGGACTGTCATTGGATGGTTTAACTGATCACTTTACACAATGTAACGTTCACGACTTCACCCGTGATTGACCACACATCTATTAAATTTGGCAAGCCGTATATAATATGATGTTTATGAACCTCGCTTACTTTATTCAATAAAACTACGCCATCGTCAATCAAATACCACTTCACGTATTATAAGATTTATTTTTTATTTATAGATTGAGGTATTAAGTCTTAAACTTGCACAATCTTTTTTTAAAGCAAAATTCATAAAATATATCTAATCAGTTTACTAACGTACACTATAATTTAACGTATGTCATCATTATCATAACTTTGAGTTTGGCCGCTACCTTCAAACTCGTAGGGGTGTAACTTTTGGGTAGGTAACGTCATGAAACCAAATATTCACCCCGGGGGCTTGAGAGAATGTGCAGGATAACAATTCTAATTAATCATCGGGGGTACTGTTTTGATCCTGTTATTGATACGTTGCTTATTTATTTAAGGTTTCGCGCCTTACCTAATGTTTGCTTCGATGAAGTGTTGCTGGAACGATTGCAATTATTATTTTAATACGTTAGCTTCCGTAGAAAATATAAATTACAATAATATGTATATAATTAATTTTTTTTAATTGATTCTTTTTATTGAATGTAATTGCGTGTTCAGATGAGATCGGGTTCTGCGAACGTTGAGGCTTTGTGAAGGATTTACAAAGAACCTTGTCACATATATAAATCATCGTGCCCTTATTGTACGCGGCGAAAATGCCTCTCAGAATGTAGCGTTAATATCAACCCTAATAGAATATGAAGTTTATTAGACCATAAATTGGGACTTTTATGTTGGAATATTTAAGGTGCTGTTTCGTGCCAAGTGCTGCCATTTTCTCTGACCATTTTACTAATATGAAACTACTAATACTAGTTGTATTATAAATATATTATTCTTAAAATCTAATCTACCGGTTTACAAAATTAAACCATCACTTTTATATCAGTTAATTTATAGGAATATATTATTTACATCTAATTTACTTTGTTGTATGTTTTTTCTTTAAAATTTTATTGTCATTTTTCTTTTATAGTTTTTACATATCATAGATTTAATAATAAATATCTTTTTGTTTTATAATTTTGGCGGCCCTCGTACTGTACTCCATTAGGCAATGACAGTGTCTTCTCATACCGTGGGTATCGGGTTCGATTCCCGGTAAAATCACAATACATCTAGGTGATCTTCTCAAGCCTGGATGTTTTTGTGGTGAGATCGCTAATGTAATTGGGCCTCACGGGCTGTTGCGATGTTAAATAAACTTCTAAAAATATTAGATATGTCTCTTGTTTTCATTCAGTTATATTGTTCCATAGATTTTGCCTGTACACAAATGAAAATTATTATTGTAAAGGATAGTTCTGAATGTGCATTTATTGTATTTTATGTGGAGAGCAACTGTATACCGGCCTATATAGCCAAATTTCCCCGATTTCATCCACGTACATGCACCCTACTAAAATAATGAACTTAATTAGACATTCCTTCTCAGTTTTTACGCAGAGGGATTACGCAATATTATTTTACAGATAATAAAATCATTTTCTATCTGAAATAATTTATAATGCATTGCGTCGCGTAACCAAATCCGTCGTGCTTGTGTGAAACAATGCGTAACGTTTTCCTCAACATTTAAAATCCTAGCAACGTCTACTTTACACTTTACACCATGATTTCACTCTGCGATGTATGTTTATAATGCAACCAAGTGTATTCATAGATTCCCACAGTGAAACGACTGGCATTGTTTCAGATTCACTGCATAGAACCATTTCCCGTTTGTTTATATTGTATTTGGTTTTATAGTACAGAGTTATTTGGTTGAAGGCTTGCACGGGGTAATTACCGGAGCTTGCAGCAATCTTTATTTTTGGCTTCCGATCAATGAAATTCCAGCCGCCATACGGGAATGTGCCTGCTGCATATGCACTTTATTACCTGGCCGGGCTGCTTGTAAAACGGCTTGTTCTCGGACATCGTACAGTCTCTAATGCACACTAAATGCTAAGTTCATTACTAAACAGAGCCCGAATTTTATAGACTGAATTCATTTTACAGATATTCTCGTATTTTATACATCAAATTTCTTGCACGCTATGTTAAATTGTAAAATGTGGCATTTTACACGGTAAAGAAATATTAGGTAACTTCCCCTTTCATGTTATGTTGTTTTCATAAAATTTCGGTCATAGTTAAATTAACTTTAAATATGATCATGACATACTACTTTTCTTTTGCACATGAATTACATTTCAGTTATACTAAATTTCAAACCGTTTTCTAGGTAATCAGTGAGTACAGCCACTTCTCACTTAACAACTGCTCGCATTTACGACCGTAGTCATACGCCTACCAAGCCTACACCCTCTGTTCGTGAACCATCAAATGCATCACATCATCTTCAGCGAAGAGACATTTAATATCACAAGATGTGTAATGTCGTTTTTCTCTAGCGCAAAGTGAGCGGCCTGTGTTGTGCTCTTTTGTTGCCGTCATTTACTGTGCACGTTGCCTGTAGGTATTTGTGATCAAGTCAGTGTGCACAAATTATAAAACATTTTTCACCAAAAGTGATTGCAGATGATTTATGTCTAGTGTATTTCCGACCGAACAACCGAATGTGTCAATAAATGCAGGATTTCAGGAGAGCCAAAATAAAATTTGAGAATTTCGTTTGTTTGCGAAATATTTCTTAAAGCCTTTGTTATTTTTATCTAATTTTTGCACCAGTAAATCAAATATTAATGTTACAGATTTTTATGATATTTCAAAATGTAGTTGCTATGATAACAATTGTGATACAAATATTACGAAATATATGTTGCATTCCGATTTTTTCCAATTAATTGGTTACATAAAAGTCATGCTGCAATGTTCCCACTGCATGCCCCTGCTAGATATATATCTAAAGAATACTCTGCGTACTAAACTTAAAACTCGATTTTGTTGATTTATGCGGTTGAATAAGTAATAAATAATAAATGAAAAGTTCGGCCATTTAATCATGGCGTCCGTTTACTAACCGTTTCGCTTTACGACCAGATAGGATCCTGGTCGTCAAGTGAGGACTGACTATATAAAATTACATTGATGACATCCCGAAAGTATATATTATTATCATTTCGCTACACCTCTTTACTAGTTCAGAATTTTAGGCATATATGAATCAATATGTCATTAAAGTTTGAAGATTTATTTATATGTATATTTTTGTATAATTTCAGGTAAGTCGATGTCATCATTTGATTTGGATAAGTGAATTCATCCGGAATAATAGAATGGGGAACACGACCATAATGCCACAACAATTTGCCTCGGCTACGCGAGCGATTTAACAGGTAACTGGATATCGGAAATTTTATTATGTTTGAACACCACGATTCGATATTGAGATTCCTTATCTTTAGTGTTTTGTCTTATTTTTATTTTATACTTATTCGATAAAAGTACGCAAATTTTATTATCCTTAATCTTGGATTAATTTTGTTTGGCAGGAAACACCCGCAACTCGTCATCGATTAAATATTAATTATCAATTAGCGCAAGAGTTAGAGGTCATCGTCAGCAATTGGATGTTATTTAGCGTACCGGTTTAACAACTTTTTTTATGATTTCGTTAAAGACTGAAATCGTTAGTGATAGGTAGGTACAACACAGGCAGGTATCCATACGGTTATTGATATTATTATCTAGTAGATTCGTCGTTTTCCCACGGGAACAATATATATTTGTTAAATGAAAAGTTGTCAATGGTTTCATTAGGTATTTGATTGATAGTTATGTTGGCATCCATTTAACCTACATACTAATGTATATCTATGTAGGTTAAATAGGTATCAATACAACTATCAATCGTATATATGTATTTTGGTACGAATTTAACCTACGTATATACGCACTAGTAGGTATATTCATCAGCCGCTTGTTTGTATAACGAACAATTAAAAACGTTACTATAATTTCCGCGAAATACTTTTAAATTATAATACATATTTGTGCGATATAACATGAATTAAGTATCAAAATTTATATCCACGCGAAAATATTTTAATATATTAACGTGTTGAAGTAAGAAGAAGTTATAAATTTTATGAACTAATAAATTACAAATAAAACTGCACGAGTTTTGCATAATGTTTCTCAAAATCTATCCCAAATGTACACAAAATAAACGCAGTACGTATCTCGCTCATCCAGCGCAGTGTTCTGAATGTATTTTATTTTAAATAAGATAAATTACATAGGTCTCATAGAGACGAAACTATTAATATGAGGAACATATATAGATGTATTTAGAGCTTATGACCTGTATAAGCTAGCTTAAGTGATCACTCTACACAATGCAACGTTCACCATCGTAAAAACATTCACACATTATCAAATTTTCTAAAGTTCTATATATGTTCCAAATCTGAAACCTTTTGTTTATTTGTAGTGACTATACTAGGGACATCTGTAGTCTTTTCAAATGAATTAGTTATCCACGGATTTCGCAGCTGGTAATGATGTCTCTTGAATTTTTATTTTCGTTCGATGGTATTGCGAAACGACTTAATTGAATGCGTTCCATTGTGTACGTCAATAACGTTTTAGTTTAACTCTTAAAAAGGAGAAGAAGTATAATATTGTACAGTTGCCGGCAAACTTCTTGAAATTTTTTGGCGTAGTGGGGGAATGCGCAGAAGACAAAATTTGGGTCTCGTTGGTGGAATGGTACATGCGCAAACTTACCCCCACTACGCCATAAAATTTCAAATTGTTTGCCGACTACTGTAACGAGGCTAAAAATAATCACGCACTCATGTCAAGTGACAATTGTTTGAAATGATCACAACACTACCGAAGATTCCAGACGGTCTAGTGTAATCTACGGCTTTCGGGAAGCATCGAGAAACATCTAAAAAAGCTTGGAAGCCACGAGAAAGTTCTCTTAAACACTAGGAACGCCTAGAAGGTTCGATATCAGCAGATATAAATATGACCGCGGGCTGGAGTAACAGTTGTTGTTTTTAGCATGCTTGACAGCACCACCGTATTGAAGGCAGCCGCGAAATGCGGGCCAGGGTGGCCAAGCGAACGGTAATTCGATAGCGAATAATCTGGAAAAGTTCTTACGTAGCGAAATAAACCGAAGCGAAATAATACGTGCGGAAATTGGACGGAATGTTCTAGTGAATAGTGAATAAAGTGTTAAATCGATTATAAAGTGTCTATTTACGAAATAGTTTAATTTAAATAATAGCTTTTGTCAAATAGTGTAATGTGACTTTGTACGTTTGATTAATCAATTAATCAGTAATCAATAAATCCGTTATTAAATTCCAGCGTTTTTATTGATTCCTCCCGCAGCCACGACACGTGACAATATTAATATTTTTGAAGAACAGTAAATAGCTCCCCAAATCCCTACGTACATTTTACAACCGAATGCTTCTGAAATTCCACTTCTGATATAAAACAGCACATTGCACTTCTACAGAATCGTTAGTAACAGTTAGTAGCAAAATCTTTATACCTAATGTACGCCACTGGCCACACAACACTTTATATTCTAGGAAACTACTCGGACTCGTCATTCTGCATGCCTAGGCGGTTAGTTATTTGACTTTCAATTTAATAATAATTCTCAGAATGCTTCGTTCTTTACACCTTTGCTGGTGTAGTCGTAAGATCGTGCTTTTTCTTACGGAGACACCCACTCAAACAATTACCCGTCGTCATGCCTGCATCACCTTTAAATACTATTATTCAATAGTGTCACAGCAACTAGAAGTCATGGCGTCAGGGGAATAATTTGATAGTTAATTTGACCTTAATTATAAATATTCAAGCTTGATCAACTGAGCGTCTTAGTAGGGAGTTCTCTTTTAAGAGTGAGTGATTGCAGGTACTTGACGAGTTAAGGGTGAGAGAGAAGCTGATAGAATAAAGTGAGAGAGAGAAAGATAGGATCGCAGATTGAGATGAAAAAGAAGATTGGAAAGCTATGAATTTTTTAAATTCAAAGTTTATTTTTCTATACTAAATTTTTTTTTTTTTTCAGGGTTTTTTTTATAATAATCTTATTATTCACGATGAATATAATTAGTTTTACGCTTGATTAATTATTCCAATACTTATAAATATCCGTTGTTTCATGTTTTTCGATAACCATCTGTGAATGATGTATGTATATAATGAATGTAACCTTATAATAATATATGATGTAACGTAATAATGTAAATATTATGAATGTAACCTTTTTAAATCTTTTAAAATTAGTTTCTTTAATCTTATCTGTAATTAAATATATATATTTGTTATTTTGGTTATTATAAAGCACTAATTTTTTGATAAAACAAAAAGTATTTGAGGCCCGTTAACATTATTTAAAATATAGTAAATTTTTTAATTAAAATAACAATTACTACAGTACTAAATAACGGTAACCTAGATACAAAGTATGTACAGAAAACGCCTCAAAACTTAATTTGCGTTTAGTTAAAGAATATTTTGGCTCCAGATAAATTCAGGTAATTTTTTAAAAGTTTCTCTGACTAACAAATATTTTATCATTCGCCTGGAAACGGTTCTGTCTCCCTAAATAATTACCGAGGCGACATCTTTTGAGTGAAATTTGGTTGTATTTAATTATTATCTTTTAAAATTCTCCCCACAAAAATATTATTTTCACTTTGGAATTAACAACATACCTAATGCATTTTTTAAATAACTAGAATATCCCAATTTAAATTATTTCATTGTCTGTCCGTTCGTCCGTCCGTCTGTCCGTCCATCGTAAGTATTTAAGTCTCTACCATGGCGGAACGCTGCTACTTTTTTTTTTTTTTTGTTTCGCTGTTTCTTTCCATACAATATGCGCATATCAAACACACTACACGGATGATCGTTCGATCAAATTGGTTTGCGGAATTGACGCGGCCGATCATCCGCGCAGTGGCGCCGGCCTTAGGGATGTAAAAGTATCGTCATTTTTATAAGTAGGTACAGCTAGCCATTAATATATTTATTGATAATTTCATTCTGGTGGTACAAGGGTTTCGGGAGACGGTTGGTTTTCATTATAATTTACAGCTTTCATGCTATGTCAAACAGGGTCCATAAATTTTATTTTACCTAAATTTGAACAAACGTTATATTTTTTTTATTAAAAATTGATAATTAATATAATATAATTTTATTAGGCAGATTTGTAAGTGCACACAGAATATAATTATATATATATAATATATATAATATATAATATATATATATATATATATATATATATATATATATAATTTAAATACTAACGAAGAACTATATAATTCTTAAGTAATAATTTATATTGACTTGTATTTTTTACAAGAAATACAGTGTATAGATAATAGATAGGAACTAGGCGCGTGCAGTGGGAACAAGAAGCATGACTTTTATTTAACCGTATATTTGGAAAAAAAATATCGAAATTAAATATTTATCTGGCAGAAAATTATGAAATATAAAAATCTAAATAATATGTTAATTATTGTGATTTGAATATTACGAGATATATCTCTTATTTCGGTTTCTTTTCAAAATATATGCTTGGGAAAAGGTCATGCTTCTTGTTCCCACTGCACGCCCCTGATAGGGACGTACATAGCAACAAAGTATATTTTTAAATATTCAATTACATTTATGAATACATCGCTACGTCATTGAAATAATTACAATTTTTAATTCGCAATTAATTTACAAACATTACATTGGTAAACACCAGCTCAACGAAACGATATGCCTCTTACGCACGGCTTACACACACTAATTCGATTGTCTTTCTTAAATGGTAAGAGATCTACCTAGTTTAATTTAATTAAATAATATATTTTTTTTATCATAATTTTATCTTGGGATCTTCTCAGTGTGTACAGGACACAACTTAGATTGTTTTTTTTACATTTGACGAAAACGGATTTCATTCTTCTAGTTATTCAATAAATTTCCTATTTACTATTTATTTTAGAGTTTTATTGAGTTTATTGATTTAACAATATTTTCCGCGAGAGGTAAACAAATAGCAATATTACTTTGGTATTCAAGTACGTACATATGTATTAGATATCAATTTTTTTATGGGATGCAGTTGCTGTCTCCTTTATAGTCCTGGATATTTTGTTTAACTGATATATGTTAAAGTAGACAGTTTTTCTTGTTGTTTGGATGTCATTTAAAATTATTTAAAAAACAATGTAAATTATTGCAGACCTCTGAACATTCTTCAATGCACGACCTTATGATTGAGCTCGGAGCTACGCAAGAACAGCAGTTAAATTGCACTGGCCTAACCGTAGCCGGTAAAAATTATTTATGTAACTGTGTGTGGACCTATCGATTAGGTGTGTCTATTTCCAGGTTGGGAAACTGGTCGTCCCGGATTGTTGCGCACGATAGGAAGCGTCTGCCCGGCTGATCGGCCACCCCGGGCGGGCGGAGCCGCGCTGGCCGTAAAATAATGCAAATCCGATTCTTATCCGGCCAAACCACGCGCAACAATGGCCGCGGCATTGCGGCTGCAGACCCGGTTTGCCCTCCCAACCTGCCCCGGCCGCCATGATTACGATTATTACCGCTAGGAGCGCGGCACGCCTCCTAAACGGCGGCAAAAAATAGCGAAACGTCACACGTAGCGTAGACGGTCATGTAATCATCCGTATTCTGAAAATAACAATGTCTGGATCTTTAAGAACTTTATCCCAACACTTAATAGACGATAATAAAAATTTAAAATGTCCAGAGCGGATTTTGTAATTCTACGGCTCAAATACACTGTATTAAAAGATGATATAAGAAAGATTGTTTCTTACAATCGTTTTAATTTCTTCATCCACAGCGTCCAGATGAAATATCATGGCTAAACTTGTCATGACCACGTTCGGCGTTACCTGGTATTCAAATCTTCCCATCTTGACATTTGACAGATAACAATTTACATCTTTCTCCCTCCCTCATAGAAACAAATACCGACGTTAAGCTATGTCTCGTTTATTTTTAATTTTAATTATCGTCTATTAAGTTTTGGGATAAATATCTTAAAGATCCAGACATATCTGTCAAAAAATGCCAAGGTGGGAAGATTTGAATACGCGGTAACGCCGAACGCGGTCATTACAAGTTTAGCCATGATATTTCATCTGGACGCTGTGGATGAAGAAATTAATACGATTGTAAGAAACAATCTTTCTTATATCATCTTTTAATACAGTGTATTTGAGCCGTAGAATTACAAAATCCGCTCTGGAAATTTTTAATTTTTATTATCGTCTATTAAGTGTTGGGATAAAGATCTTAAAGATCCAGACATTGTTATTTTCAGAATCGGGCCGAATATCACGTCGATCGTCTGACGTGCAATATGTTTAGGGTGATTCGGCTGTTGGCCGAGTAGTCCGCGTTTTTGCAATCATGCGGACACCGGACCTCATCGTGTATATGTTGGTTTTATTCTTTCTTACTATTTTTGTAAGAAGATTAACTTTGTTTCTTAACCATACGACAATTTTTATTAAATCCAACCGATTTCGGAAAAATCGATTCCATCCATCATAACTAATCCTACATATAAAAAATTAAAACATAGTTCACAGTAAAAGCTAACATAAACGCAGTATTGGCATACACGCGTTTCTTTTTATTCTCGCACTTACGTCGTTTGAAAGTGTTTGGTCGTGCCAGCTTTTACCACCGGATACATTTATACCCGACAGTATAAATATAAAAATAGTGAGATGAAAGATATGATAAAATTACCTTAATGATCCAAAATTATTGGAAACATTTTAGTATAAATACTGGAATTAAATTTACTTGATTATTTAAGATATTTTGTTTATTTTTACATGATTTACTTATTTTTTATTCATCCTTAATAAATGATCGAATTTAAGACTAACGCGAAAAATAGTTTATATCAACATTATGGCGATTTTCTATTAACCCTGCAGTGGTCGCGCGGATCAGAATGGGACCATCCACGCGTCAAAAAACATCGATTTTGTTTTTGATTCTACAGTGACTTTCTAAACACACTTAAAGTAGTCTTAATTGATGTAATGTGTCATCTCAGAAGTGGCTGTGCACTGGAGGCGTGTGGCGGGTATCAGGAGAACATCTTATTTGATGGATGACTCACGTCATGCACGCGACCGATCATATTTACACGACCAGTTATAATCTTTATTTCCTGTTGGATTGTTGAATTATAGATGCATTGTTGTATTCCTGTATTTTGTTTATTGTATACATTTATGTCTATAATATGTTGTAAAATTGCTGTTACACATATAAAATGGCAGTTGCCAATATCATGGTGATTTGAGAAAGCAAATAAAGATTATATTGATGGACCAGGCTTTTCTGATGACGAAGAGGATGCTGAAGAGCACGATGCAGAACAGTCGGAAGCTTCTGGAAATGAAACTGAAAATTATGATTAAGAGCATCGAAGAGAATCATGCAGTACAAGTTCGGCCGATGTACTCGTATTCCTTGTGGCGGGAAACGTAATCAAATAACGCGTATATCGTGTCAAATATTTACTGATCCTGAACACTGCAAATATATATGCAGTACTTGTTTTAATAACTGTGTAGAATAAGAACTTTATTTGGTAACTAATTTGTAGCAAATTCAGCTACGTGAATACTGAAACCAAATAAGTAAATATAAGATGAAAGTTGCCATTGTCAAAAAAACCAATATAGTATTTGATTTATGTTTTTGTATTGTTAATAATAAGAATCCTAAGAATAAAATGTCAAAGATATTTGACATGTTTATTCATTCCCTAATCCTTATTCTAATGTGGATGACGTTTGCTTACGGAGCACGAGCCTTGTAGGGTTAAGTGATTCGGAACTTCATTATTTTTTTTTTAAATATAAGTAAATGTCTTTGACTTCTATGTTAAAACTGTTATTCCATTTATTATTACCATTATTTATCTATTTTTGTCGTGAAGACATTTTCTTCTGAATTTCGTTCTTTTTGTTTTATTTTTACTTTTTAATGAGCTTTTAGATCCAAGGTTTATTTTGTTAATAGAAATACATGTAGAATTAACAGGATAGTTTTATTTTGAAAGGTACTTCTTTTGTTAAATATTGCTTAATACATTAACGTTTTTACATCGCGGTGCTTACGTTTATAATAAGTTGAAATTTTTATTTAAACAATAGGCCGTTCTCGAAACGAAGGCAAAGACAGTTCTCATTCATGTCTGAGTTTTCAGACCGTAGTTATCGAAATAAAATATCGTAAATGTCTGTTTTTATTTTGTGAGAAAATATGGTGACTTGCTTATATAAATATAAATATGTATTGTCGCGTGGCTGCGTATGATGTAGAACTATTAATAATTGGCAAAAAACGAAATTAGACGGAATAGGGCATTTATGCAAAACTATTTGCGATCAAGTGAAGAATAAACAAAAATCGATCGTAAATAGATCTTTACAGAACAAAAGAAACAATCGTAGATCTCTTTGTAGTATAACACAGTCGATAGAATTAAGAAAGAGTCGACAAGATGGTTCGATTATGTGAAAAGTGTGAGGTTGGAAAGGATGGTAAATAATAGGCGAGTTTTAAAAACAGCAGAAATAGAGGGCGCGTTAACCAGGCATTAATCAGATATTACAAAACATCCTCGTTATAGGCTCAACAACCGAAAAACGTGCATGAGTGAAAAATGAACATATAAGAAGGAATTGTAGGGTGAATATAGTTTGAAGCATAAGCATAACAATAAATAAAGGGTTGTTGAGATAGTTTGGTCATGTGGAACGTTTGAGCGACGAGAGAAAGAAAAAATGTATGGATTAAGTGTTGAAGGCAACAGGAAGAAGGGTGATCAGTTAACCCAAATACTGGAGGACGGCCCTGTTAAAAGATTCAGCAACCAGTCAGCCTGTATGAGAAAAAAATGAAAGTGGATGGTGCAAGAGAGACAGACAGGACAGAAGAGCGTTGAGCATCTTCTCCAACTCTTGCGGAGAAACGGTGTGATGGTAACTTTGTAAGTGAGATTTATTTTTACGCAAACCAAAAAGAATAGGTGTTTGAAGAATTATTTTTTTGTATTATATTGTTTTTCACTTACGGTCATAGTTTATTTTTTGCAATCTATTTTACGTCTTAAATTCGACTATTTTACGTCTATTTTATCGACTATTTTACGTCTATTTTATCTATTTTATCAATCTATTTTACGTCTTAAAATCGACCTTAGAAAAAGTTAAATATTCAACCTTATGTCAAACTTGTTTAATAGGTATATATCCTTTTATCTTATTGAAATAACATAAACATGATTGACTTATATAAAGTAATTTATATGAGTCAAATGTGTTTTAATCAAGGAGGATATCCATTTTTTAAATTTTTACTATTAACTATGTGAAAAAATTCTTACAGAAATCTTGAAGGTACTAATTTTCGTGGCGTTTACGTTGTTGAACGATCCAGTATAAACCAATAGCTTACATTACATATTGGTTTTGGGGCCTACGTACATTTCTATGTAACACATTTAATTAAATTAGGCAGTTTCCGGCTTTACTGATTATTTCTCCGTTTATTCAGGTTTAAAGTTATCGATGCGAAGAACCACACTTGAAGTGTTTTTCATTTAAGAGCGAGATTCATCAAAAGGTTGTGCAATCACGCCAACAAAGGGGAACGAAAATCCTCATTTCACGCTGAAGATTTGGACAATTCCAAGGTTTGTCGGTAATAGTGTTGTGTTGAATAGCTGCGCGTCCCCATTTGGAAATTTCATCTCCGGATTATGTCGTCTTCCAAATTTTCTATTCGGGGATGAGTAATTGTGGAGCACGGAGCCAATTTTCTCGAAATGTGCTGTTTATATAGTATTATTTGTCGCAATTGTGCGTCGCGCTTCCCGTTGTGAACAAATCTTGGCCTTGCTTGTTTTAAAAGCTTATCTATCATTTTCTTATCTCTTAATCAATTAACCGCTTCTTCTTTACATAAGTTAAACCAAAATGCAGAAATATAATCTGTCTCCTTCCTTTTATGTCGATTAACAGATCAAAATCCCTTTACAATCCCAGAACACTGTCGCCATGACTTTTTCGTGCATTTGTGATACCACCACACCTAGATTCTCTTTTTGGTAGAAGACCACGTTTTTAAATCTATTTTCTTTTTTGATAAAGCCCTTTTTCTTTCCGTCGCACAGCTTCAAAATTTCTTTACAATATTCAATATATCAATGTGTTCTGTGTTTTGTTTTGTGTGTAAGTTCGGTGAAATTCTGCACTTCGAGGGCTTCATTCATACGAAAATGGTCATGCAAAAATATCCCTACTATGGTTTTATATACAAAAGATATATAGGTACTCAACACCTTAATGCAATTTCCTTTAGCTTTCGGAAATTTGCCTCAGTACTTGGTGTCATAATAATACGTTATCAAATTAAAAGGGTTTTTTCCAAATGTTGTTTGTATTGTCAATTAAATGTTGGCATTGGTGGAATTTTCTAGCGACGGGAGGCAGGAAAGTGAAATAGATAGAAGAATCGGAGCTGCAGCCGGCGTTTTACGCTCTTTATATAGTGCGGTGATAAGAAAATCCGAGAAAATCAAGGCAAAACTGACCAAATCAAGGAAAACCAGTCTGGACTGGTTGACTCGAGCAGAAGCAGCGCAAAACAGGGGATCATGGAAGCACCTTGTCGAGTCTTTGGGCCCCCGACCCTACTAGGACAAGGGGAAGAAGATGATGATGATGATGTTGGCATTTGAGTGTTCCGATACATTTTGTCAATAACTTGGCAAATTATAATGAATCATGTTCTGTTTTTTTTATTAATTATTTAAACAAATATTTATTATTTTATCTATAATTAATAAAATAAACTTAGTTTTTACCACTTTTTTATATTTAAAATATCAACATGTTTCAAGGCCTATGGCCCCATCGTCAGGATACACTTGTTATTTTTGAAGAAGAATTTATTATCTTGTTTTATATGTATGTATATTTTTTTAAATAGGGATGCGAACACGGAATACGTATCGCATCAATATTCTTACTATTCTTACTTGATGGTGTTCTGGAATTGTGCTCGAACCACTGACCACCAGATCACTATTCGAGCGTCACGACCGTTACACCAACAAGCTACTATAATTATTTAAGTTAATACGGGTTTGCGACTGGTTTTGGTATTTTGATCTTATCCCATAACTTATATTATTACTTAAATAACCTCGGCCACGCATGCACTCCAGGCTCTGGAGTCCAGAGACCTGTGGCCACTAGTATTAGCCATGCAATGTAGCGTGGCTAGCTTGTGTCCATCGATTTTACGTTTTCCATATTCACTTGCGGCAATTTCACTTTGTATTGCTAATACGTAATCATTTCAATTGCTCTATGGCTGTAGGAATGGGAGTAAACTGAGGCAAACGGCTTCTTGTGAAAAATGCAATGCATCGTCTTTCGCATCCTCAAGGTACTTAATTATACTCCAAATCCTTCAATAATAATGTGGCAGCCAAATATTTATGTGTTTTGAGATATTAGGTCCTTACATATGAAATTGACGTTTTGCCGTACTGGCAAATTTGATCTCAAATATCTTCTCTTTGGTTAGGAATTCCAAATCCAAATTTATACAGCTATTTACTCATGTATTTGTGTTTTGAAAATTATAATTCATTTGTTTTTTCCTCAATTGTTTTTTTCTTTGCGTCACTCAGTTTACAAAATGAAAAACTTGAAATATCGCGTTATTTACGAGTACGAGTTCCACCGTGGCACCAGTGCTGCAGAAACGGCTCGAAGGATTAATGATGTGTATGGCGACGGTGCCGCAAAAGAAAACACAGTGCGTTTTTGGTTCCAACGTTTTCGTTCTGGAAATTTCGACCTGCAGAACAAGCCCCGTGGACGGCCGGAGACCAAAGTTGATAATGAAGAATTGAAGGCTATTGTGGAAGCAGATCTATCGCAAACCACATCCGAGTTAGCTGCAGGCTGCGGTGTTAGTGATAAAACTGTTTTAATTCACTTGAAGCAAATTGGTAAGGTGAAAAAGCTTGAAAGGTGGGTACCTCACGAATTGAGTGAAGCAAGTCAACAAACGCGCGTTGACTGCTGCGTTGCATTACTCAACCGGCACAATAATGAAGGGATTTTAAATCGAATCATTACCTGTGATGAAAAGTGGATCCTGAACGATAATCGGAAGCGCTCATCGCAATGGCTGAACCCTGCCGAACCAGCCAAACCATGCCCCAAGCGAAAATTGACTCCAAAAAAGTTACTTGTGAGCGTTTGGTGGACTACTGCTGGTGTCGTTCACTACAGCTTTCTTAAATCTGGCCAGACGATTACGGCAGATATCTATTGTCAGCAACTGCAAACCATGATGGAAAAGCTAGCTGCTAAACAACCGAGGCTGGTTAATCGCTCTAGGCCACTGCTGCTTCATGATAACGCTAGACCACACACTGCACAACAGACGGCTACCAAATTAGAGGAGCTTCAATTGGAATGTCTAAGACATCCACCGTACTCTCCGGACCTTGCCCAACAGATTACCATTTTTTTCGAAATTTGGATAACTTCTTGCAAAGGAAAAAATTCAACTCCGATGGGGCAGTCTAAACCGCCTTCAAAGATTTTATTGATTCCCGTCCGAATGGTTTTTTTTAGTAAAGGGATCGATGAACTACCTATGAGATGTCAAAAGTGCATAGATAGCAATGGTACATACTTTGATTAAATAAATATATTATAATAAAAAAAAAATCGGCTTTATGTTCCTCCCATACTAAACGCCAATTTCGTATGTGAGGACCTAATATTAACATAATCATATTACTTACTTACAACGCATTTTGCAAGGAAATTCCACAAATACTATAAAAAAATCTTCCCTAAAATATGGCGTGTTTGATAACTCACAATATCGTTATTAAAAATATTATAAAAAAATAAGAAGAAACAAATATGTATATGTATGTGTGGTTAACTATTATGTGCAAAACTGAATTTCATGGTATAGAATGAATGCCATATTAAAAATATGCATGAATAGATGAACTTATAAAGAAATTGAGACTATCTATGATTTATCCAGATTATTCAAAATATATAATATAATATAATCTAAGCTATTCGTCCAAACAATTTTGTGTAAAATGCAATTTTTTACAAAATAAATTTTTTCTGACGATAAGCAAATTTATTTTGATAAGAATTTAATATTACCTATTTAAAGTACCACCAAGTACAAGTACAAGTAAAATTAATTGTAAATATATATTTTATTCTTATTTAATCAATTTGTGAATTAACCTTAACATGCAGATATATGTCATCGCAGATTATTTTATAGGCCTCTTCTAAGTTCTCTTAAGTTAAGTTCTCTTAAGTTATAAACTTTTCTATAGAAAGCATTCGTTTATCTCTTACTGTTAATGCAGCGTTCGTGAGAAACGCATTCTGTCGACCGTTTTTTCTTCGACTTCAGTTGTAAATCTCAGGTGTGGAATCCAGGTTATGCAGTACACGAAAATAGAATTGAAAGCGTCCAAAACAGATTACTAAGATACCTAGACCTCCGTTCATTTAGATCTCATGTAAGCAATGAAGACTCTGCGAAGTTTTTTAACATGTATACCCTAACTCGTCGAAGAAACATAGCTGACGCGGTGATGCTATTCAAAATAACACACAATCTAGTTGATAGTCCGGAACTTCTTCAACGAATATCTTACCACATTCCAACTCGCAATAACAGACATTCACCTACTTTTCATCTCCCCTTTTGTAGGACCAACTCAAAACAAAACTCCTTTATGTACAGATCCACAAATTCATTTAACACAAACTATCACCACATTGACATTTTCAACGCAACAATAAGAAACATAAAACAAACAATATCTACACTACCGCACCCAAACTAATTTGTACATTATATCTTCCCTTCTACTCCCATCCCACATTCCCCTCCACCCTCTCCATTCGCTATTAATGTATGTTAAAGTAAATTTTTAAATTCAGTGGAAAATTTTTAAGATTGTTTTGCTGTTAATTTTTCCCAAAACAAAATAAACACACAAATACACACACTCACGCAAACTCACTATTGGACATGTTTTTTCTTATTTTTTTATCGATTGTATATATGTGTTTTCTTGTAATTGGCCCAAAACTCTGTACATCAATTATTGTTTTTTTTCAAGATTGATTAATTATATGGCTGTAAGAAAACCAATAAATGAAAATAAAATAAAATAAAATAAAAAGGATTACCAGGAAAAGCCCTTTTATTTTAACTAGATAATATATAGCATATAACCATCCTGAAAGTTTATTTTAAAAAATGAAAAAAAAAATGAAATGGGATGAGTAGTTTCGGAGATTACTTCCTACATCCAAACTTACAAAGTTATAAACTTGAAAATTTACAAAATCACAAACTTTACCTCTTTATATATTAGTACAGATGATTAATGAAAATAATTATTGCATTTCATCATTAAAATTTAGTTTGAAGCATAAATATTGTCTAACATTTGATAAAGCGATTGAGGGAGGAGATACAACATACCCACTAGAAGACTTGAGACCCTTATCATCCCTTTCAATTTATTTTATATAAGGGGGAAGGCTTTCAGGGTTTCTCTCTGGTATTATGTTTGTGTGTGCTCAAATATCACGCGTGTGAAGTGTCCTCCCTTGGCAGTCAATCCGATTAGATTATGGGCTTATAATACTTAAAATATGACGGAAGCAATAAAAATGTGCTTTTATAAGGGATTTCTGGAAAATATCAACGTATATTTATAATATAGCGTCGATCCGCGGTGAACGTAAGATTTTGATTTGAACTTAAAGCGATCGTCGTCAACTATGTTAAAAGAGTTAAAAACCACACAAAAAATTAAATAATTTTGAAAAAAGTGTTTATAAAAATATAAATTGCAAGTTAACAAACTGACAGATTTCACAATAATTAAATTTGAGATGATCGTTTACTTTGTAACATTATTGAAAAAAATACATCTCATGAGTCCATACAGTTACATAAGTCCCACAGAATAGAACAAGTTTCTTGATTTTTAAAACGTCGCAGGTCTGGTAATTTATTAATTGATTAATTAATTAAATTTGTGTGTTTTTAAGAAAATATTCATAAAAAAATTGATTGTATTATTTGTATAAATCTACTTATATTGTTTGATTTATTACACCTACATGTTTCGGGAATACTTTTCCATCGTCAGGGTGTTGTATAACTGTCAAAATATCAAAATGAATAATGTCTTTTGTTTTTTGTTTTTCTAAATTATTTGAAAATTTAATTTTAAATATTATTGCTAAAGTTCTTGATTTGGGCTAGTAGTAAAAATTAATAAATTATTAATAATATTTTGTTTACTATTACATGCTTAACTAATTTCTAATGGTTTTAAATTATTCAATTGCAGACCAAAATTATTTATGTGTAAAATGGAAAGTCCTTACTTTTTTTTTTTTTTTAATTTTTTTTTTTTTAATGTCTATCTACAATGTTGCTGAATCAATTCAAAAAAAAATATTCGTATTTAAAATATATGGAACCTGATGAATAAAGTTTAATATTTAATGAACGCAAGAGAAGAAATAAGTAAAAATTTGTGAATTTTGCTCACTTTGTCAGACGATCTCCTTAAGGATCAAAAATACTAATTATGTTTATGATTATCATAAAATATTAATTCATTAACCTAACCTTGATCCATTGCCTTACGCTACATTCTTCAATGAATTTTCTTCAAACAACGTACATCGGATATAAACATTACTTTTAAAGTGTGGGTCGTAACCTTACAGAAGGTATGAGTTCAATTCCAAGGGAGTCATGTCTAAAATTGAAAGGAGACAATCAAAATTGAAAGGAGGCAATCAGTGAATGTATACTAAATTTTTCCGACGCGCAAAGTATGGGGAATTCTCTGGTTGAAATCTCCATATGGTGATAAACACGCCTATTTAATAGATATAAATCATAACGTGATGATAAAATTCGGAGAAATATACGCACGATTGGAATCCCTCGCAACGTCACCATGGAACAAAGCTATCTAAACCTCTATGACCTTCCAATTCATTCTGGAACACACTCCCACATTTTGGAAATTGATGTAGCATTCGCGGAAAGTCTAGAATAGACAAGAAGCGAAGGGAACAAACTACAGCTGTCCGGAAAGCCATGATACTTGTGATAAATTGTAAAATAGTGTACTAATTTAATTCGTGTTAAGTGGCTTTGTCCATTTAATTTATTAATCATTAATCATTAAATCCCGGTTAAACTCGTAACATCCCATGCGCCGATTTTAAGCATCGGTATGGGCATGTTGCACTGTGCCAAGTCTAAGTGTCCAACCCCGCAAGGAAGACGACCGGTGGGTCGCCCCAGATTAAGCTGGGAGAGGCAACAGAGAAATGTGTACAAAAACAGAATGGGTCTAGACTTGTTGACTCATGCAGAAGCAGCGCAAGACAGGGGAATATGGAAACAGCTTGCCGAGTCTTTGGGCCCCCGACCCTACTAGGACGAGGGGATGAAGATGAATTATTTAATTAATAAATCGCCGGGTGTTTTCATTTTTCTTCCGTATTACTTGAAATATTACTACCCCTGTATCAGTACCAAAATTTAACGATAAATAATATATACATAAATTCAAAACTAACTACCTACTACCTGTTTTATCTCATTTTATGGGCAGAGAAAGAAATTAATAACATCCATTGTTTAAGATAAATACCACAATATTTCAGTGGTTGTAACTTTCATACAATCCCGTCATGTACGTCATTTCCTGCTTAAACACAACCCTACCCCTAATTTACTATACCCTGGCGCACCGTCGTGCCCTCCATTAAGGTTATATAAAATACCCTAATGCGCTTTTCTACCTGCTGTACAAACATTTCTTGCCTCAAAATATTTTTTTCTTTTGACGATGTACACAGTAAGTTACATAGATATTAATGTAAAAAAATTAATGACGAATACTCATGATATTTTTAAGAAGATATATTGACAAGGGTACTTAGTATGTTTTTAATTATGATTAACAACATTTTATATTTATTTACCTTGATATTGACGCAATTTTGTCGAAAATCTTAATGAGCCTGTACCGGCAACCCATACACCGAACACGCACTAAATCATGTAGATTTATATATATATATATATATATACTATATCTATATATATATCTATATATTATAGTATATATATGTGTGTGTGTGTGTGTGTGTGTGTTTGTGTGTGTGTGTTGTGATCACGTATTTAGGATTAAAATATATGGAAATTGTTTAATAATAACCTTTCTACCCTCGATATTATAAATATTAAATAACTTATTAAATATTAAATTAATTGTTGTATTTTTTTAAAACCTTTGACGAGCTTATATTATACGAGTATAATATAATAACATGTCAAATCAGACACATTCTCTTAACGAAATATTGTAAATAAAGTGTCGTTAAAAGTAAATCAAAATGTTGGAATTTCAAGAATTTCATAAATACCTGGTAGTATTTTTACTAGAAGCCAAGATGCTTAACTTTCATTTTAAATTCCTGGGCCATGTTTCCAAGCTGAGTGCAGATCCGACACGGATTCTCTATCCCCTCTCAAAGCCTCGCTAAATCACCTGAGACCAGAACTTTGAACATGTTAATACGAACAGTTTTTACCCAAGTAATAAAGAATGCTTTTTAAACTTAAATGAGATGCCGTTAAAAATATTAGGGTGTCAGTTTCTCGACATCCTTTCATACTAAAAGTTTATAGTGGGATAATTTAATACATAAATAACATATTGAAGAGTGTCATGTTTTTTTTCGTACCTACAGAAAAAAATGAATAATTTTTATGGGAGATCAGGCCATGCACACACGCAACACAATTATGTTGAAATAATCTAATGTTATAAAAAAAATTAAATCCACCCTTCTTACTTCCCATACTTTTAACGAACCTCTGACTTCCAATTCGACAACAACTTGGCTTTTTTCGTCCGTTCAAAAGCTGACGAAAATGATATGGTTTCTTATAAAAACTGATACGAAGAGAAAATAAAAGGAGTCAAATACCAAAATTGCGATGCCGCAACGTTAAAATCAACTGTATAATATTTTGACAAATTGACACTCTACAACACTTCCAAAATACTAAACTTGAGTTAGAATTTGTATTTTTTGCGTAAGAAATCATATGACTATTTAATATATTACCTATTTTTCCCGTGAATATTATTATAATTATTATTAAGTTAATTTTATTAGCGATAATAGCAGAATCTGAAGATGGCTTGCAGTGAATGCTGTGAAAATTCCACATTGCATCACAAGGGCTTAATATGTCAATAGCAATCAGCAAAACTAAAAATTTGGCAATATCAAAACAACCAACAAGATGTAAGCTGAGTATTGATAATGAGCCTGTGGAACAAGTCACGAGATTCAGATATTTAGGTCTAGAAATCTGAAGCCATAGCGATCTGTATACCGAATTCAGAGAGAAGGTTAACCGAGCATTCACCGTATCGGGGTATCTGAAGACTTTGGTCTGGAAAAACAAAAATATGCATACTGAAAGTAAGGTCAGAATATACAAGACATGCGTTCAACCTATTGACATACGCTGTAGCGACGCAGTCTGACACTGCCCATACCAAAGAACTCATCAGAACAACTGAAATAAAGGTGCTGAGATCCATTACTGGAAAAATTCTACTTGACTGTGTCTGAAATGAAGATATAAGGAAAAATAACAAAGTAGAGAATATAGCACGATGGAGTAGACCCAGAAGGAGATTCTGACGGGATCACGTAGCCAGAATGGACAGTGACACACTCGTACATACAGCAATGAATAAAATCCCCTCTGGACGATGCCTACTGGGAAGATCACCGAGACGATGAAGGGATAGCTAGACCCCGTCATCCCAGGAGGCGTAGTTTTCTGTAGCACATATCACCAGATCTACTAAAAGAAAAAGAAAAAAGAAGAATAAGATTATTTAGTACAGAACCATTTTATCGTGAGTTCAATCCTAATAATATTATAGTGACGTATTCATGATTATTTTATATTTGAATAAAAATAAGTCCTTCATTAACGCTATATTCGAAGGAAGTAAAAAGACTCTCATTTTCGCAGATACCATCAAGTTACTTAAATATTTGACATAATCTAGTTATCTGCATGAAGTTTTGCCGATGATAATGCTTGCTCTCCCACTTCCTTGGGAAAGTTCTGAATTAGAGTGTCATGGATAATTAATACTTCTCGCGAGCAATTTTTCAGCGCAAACAACGAACTGTTAATAAACTTTAAGGGTGTTCGGAATTAACTTCAATGTTTTTGAGATAAACGCACCTACCCTGTTTGTTGGAAAAGTTGCGAAACCCAAGGAATGTTTTCGGTTATCCAGTCTAAGATAAGGGCGCAAAAGGGAACAACTGAACAAATTGAAATCGGATAGTCTTAAGCTGTATAGAAGTTCCCCAAGAATGTTTTCTATTTGGTGGGAGTTTTCACTGAATTTAATTATGAGGGTAAAATAATACGGCTGTAAACGACTACAAATTTTTCCGGCGTATTCTTTGTTCATGTCAGCTGCTTGACTTCATCAAATAAGCGACTGCATTACGTTCAAATTTTATCGGTTGAAATATTAAAGAAATTATAATGTGTTAAAGTAAATATAATTAATTTTAAAAAAATATTCGCTTGATTTTATCATTTGATTAATTACGACTTGTCAAAAAAAAATTGATTATTTTAATCATGATATTATTATAGATGTCTTATAGACACGAAATTATATTTTTTTATGAGAATGTAGATTTGGAAGTCTAAAAAGGAATTAAAAATTGAAATAATGTCCAGGCGTATTCTAGTTAGTGTAATGGTAATAATTCGGTGGAATCTCATACACATATATGAAGAATATTGATTTAAAATTTAGAAAAGTCAAAGAAATATAGATACAACATAAGTGACATCTGTATATTTTAGGGAAGTGAAAAAGTTTTGGACGCCGGTGGCACTAGTAAAAATTATAACCTACATGCGAAACGGTTTGAATAACTTAAATATATATACAACTCTAAAAATGTGATAGATGTGGTATTCTATCATGGATGGAAATGGTGAATATTGTGTAAAGTGATCACTTAAGCAAGCCATTTTTATGTTTGAATTTCAGCTAATATTCATTAAGGAAATCTTAAATCTTGCGAAATTATTTTTAAAAATGCGATCAATGACAAAATGGAGAAAGAATTTTCGGATGGTAGTCACTGACGCAAGCACAGATCACTGGAATGGCCGAGAATTTAAAGCATTTCTGAATCCACAGTACTACGTCCCTACAACCCATGATTGTATGGAAAAAGCGGTATACCGGTACTGGTGCCCAGGGAGACGCAATCTTCAGTAATGAGATTACGTTAGAGGTACCTACGTACATTAAGCATTCAGTCCACCGAGACAGGATTAAAATGGGACAGAAATTTCACTTATCAGTGTTCAACGTTTCATGATGAAATTCTCTCGGGAATAATAATTTTAATTTTTTATTATTCTGAGTGGATGGATTAATTTCAAAAATTAAAAAAAAAACTGCTCAATAGCATCAAATACCATAAGAATTATAAAATAAAATAATATTTGAACATCTGTTTTGAAGATAAGTGAACCAAAAACAGAATGAATTGTGTAACTAACACAGAAATGCTTTTACAGATATTGAAAAATAATCAATTATCAGAAGTGTAGCTTTCTGAATACGATTACGAATGAAGATTCTCTGCCTAGCCTACTGGCAAATGGGGATAATTGTCAGCAAGTGTGGAAGTTTAAGGTGTAAATAAGTTACCTAGAAAAAGCAATTCCTAGATAAAAATCAAATATTGGAAATAGCGAGCGCGACATGGTAACAATATTTTAAACAGAATGTAAAAAAAAGAAAAAAAATAGAATGACTGTAATGAGAGTAGTTCGTTAGTTTAGTGGTTAAGATTCTCGTTTAAATCTAAAAAATAGTTGATGGTTCGAGCTCTATACCAGGGGACATAAAACAAGCGTTAAACTTATTTTTAAAACAGTAAGAATATTGATGTGAAAATATTAAATGTACGCATCTAAGAGTTAACTTGAAAAAAGGTAAATCGTTGCTCGCAAGAAGGATAAAAACAAAAGCGAAATATTGAAACATTGAAATATTGAAACAGGGCATCAAATCAATTGTAGTGTTTACTTGCTGCCAAGACTCTCAGCAACAATGAAAAAAGCTTAATTTAATTTTGTAAACACTAATTGTAAACTTTGTAAACTTTGTAACATTGAATAAACATTGAATAAATTGTAAACTTTGTAAACTTTGCAACATTGTAACATTGTAACATTGTAACATTGAATAAACGAAAACGAAAACGAAACGAAAACGAAAACGAATTGAAACACGATTTCGGTTATTTAAAAGTGTTTCTGGTATTATGGTGTTTAATTAAAATGAAAGAAGAAGATTTAGTTTAGAAATAATGACTTTAAATAGACTCTAATACATATTAAAATTGAGTCCAGAAGTTAGAGTACTTTATTAGAGCTCATCTGCTGATGGTGCAAATTACAGCTTCACCGTAAAGTTAATTTTGGTTTTGTTCTTGGGTGAATTGGACTCGGTGTTAAATAAAAGGATTCGTCTTGCATACCACGCTTTGCTGTCAGGCGAATAATATATATGAACCGTTGGATTATAGGAGTTTTCTCTTACTTGGAAAGAATATTTCAATCAAAAAAAGTACAAGCTAATAACAATGTAGCATTAAAATGCTTACGTAGGTGATAAGTTTGTTAGGAACAAAAAATAAAACAAAGACAAAAATTGACCAACAAGCTTTAAAAGTTACATTTTTTCTTTCAAAAAGTTATTTTTTAATTGCTCTTAATGCAAATTTAAAAAAATATATAAATTCTATGTAGAAAAGCAGCAACTATAAGATTTTAAATTTATACTTGCCCTTGGAAAAATCAGAGTTATCCATTACTCATGTTCTACTATTTAGCCAAAAATGCTTTTGATTTTCTTTTAACCCTTCATCGGGTGCAATCTGCCTGACAGGCACAGCTCGGATGCTTTGATTTCTCTCTCCTCTCCTAGGAAGGATAGGAGTCTGTTTTCTCCTTTCTTAGCCTGACGTTTAGAGTCCCATATTATCTCAGTTGACTCGCCCGCTTTGTGGAGTGCAATTATCGCCGATTGATCTCACACGCACATTGCGCCTTAATTCGTCACATATTCACACGCGAAGGTTTCTAATTTTTAACAAGTACAGAATCAATTTTTTTGCCCTTGTTGATGCAAATATGTTTATACGCTGGGAGACAGCCTTAAGGCCCTTTCTATGTCAGCAATAAGCTTAGTGAAGAGGCGAAAATTATGGCTAAGTTCTGGTTGTGATATCACTGCTGATATTTTCACGAGTTTTCTGAATAATAAATGCGCTATGTTTTGCAACGAATTTATTTTTTTCCTTTATATATCCCCACACATTCACTTGTTAGGTGCCTAAATAGAATCAGAACAAATATATCCCCACAAAGGTCAGAAATTACTTTAAAAAAATTTTTACATTAAAAATATCAATTACTTTGATTGTTTTACCTGCGCTTGTTGCGATCGAACCCGACAATGGAATATTGCGCTCAAGGGAGGGTTAAAAATTAAAACATTGGCAATAATTATAGTTCTCAATTTTTATTTTATTTATTTATTTCAAAAAATCCTTGTTTACAAATAAAGATACTTAATACTAATTTAACAATAAAAATATAAGATAAAATTACACTTTATTTTTTGTTAAATTTGCGGATTATGCCACTCTACTAGTTGAAGTTCTATTAACTAATTACCTACTAAAATTCGGTTCAAAAAAGCAAACAGATTGCTAGAACAGATGCCGTGATACAGTCGTCATAAATATTTGACTGCTTATGCATTTTAAACTTTTACTTTTATTAAGGAATTTGTTCAACAAACTCTCTTTCAGCAGTAAGTAAAACATGTAAATAAAATTGTATTGTATTCATGAAATAGTTCTCACTTAGTCCGCATGGTAATGGAAAGGTTAACACTCAGGTTGAATTTTAATAACCCGTGTCATACTTGTATTATACACAGCACCTATCCCGCGAATAATATAGACCTGTCGTGTGTAAGATCCCCCATGCAGGCGTGTATACAATATAAACCTATTTAGTAAATCAACTTCGTTCAGGCAGTAGTTAATAAAAACCCAAATGACAATTTTTTCCTCATTATATTATATTCTCGGCAAATTAAAAAATGTTATTAAAATGTAATACGAACTGTAAACTACCTACATTAATCAACTCCACCTCCGAAACAAAATACCTTTGTGTGATCATTGATCAACACCTCAACTGGAATAGACACATCATCGAACTAGTAAAAAGAATAAGGAAATGTATCTACATATTCGTTAGATTAAGAAATATTTTAAGTACAAAAATTATTAAAAACGTATATTACGCCATTCTTCACTCTCTACTCATATACGGTGTTATCGTATGGGGAGGTTGTTATAAAAAAAATCTAAACTAAATACAAATATCACAAAGGATTATCATTAAAGTAATATTGAAAAAAAAAATCTACATTTTCAACAAAAGATCTCTTTAAATTTTTTCCAGTAGCAAACGTAGATGACATTTTCAAACAAGTTTCCATATTAAAAATATGCAAAGAAAAAAACCATACAGTAATCCAAGAATATTTCAAACTTATGAGAAATGGAAACCAATTTATAATGCCTAAACGTAAAACAACCCAAATGCAGCATCACTATATTTATAAAGCCATTAATTACTATAATAACTTACCTATCGAGATACGATGCATCAGTAACCCTTCAGAGCAAATCAAAAAAATTAAAATTTTCCTAAAATCAAACTTAAATTCATAAATCATTTAAACCTATAGCTTTTTTCAAAATAACTCCAATACTTTCATTATTAACTTATCTTTTTTACCGTATTAATAAATATCTTGTATATACTACCTATATATTATAATAAGAACTGTAGCTCCCTCATCATACTCAAGAGCTTCTCTTCACTGATGAGGTCCTACATGACTATAAAGTATTTACAAAAAATGTTAATCTAATATGTAAATATACAAGAACTGTATTTGTACTATAAATTAAATAAATAAAAATAAAATGTTCCTGACGGGAACACGCAAAAATAGGGGGTGATTCCACCGTCCTATGGTCAGGTCAACCTGATGGAACTGATATCGCAGATTCTCAGACGAAAACAAGGATCGTATTAAATTTCGCTGAGAATCTTAGAGCGGTCCAAAGGTTGAAGCAGGAGTCGAGTAGGAAAGAAGTAATAGTCACAAGTACATCTGGAGGTGAATGCAAGTAGAAAATAACTAACTTCTGAATTCCTGCGTCACGTATTTTATTTCAAAATCTCTTTCAGGGCCCGCACGCCCAAGCGCATTCCAACAACCAGTCAGAGGTCGGCGTTTCGGGAACCAACGACACCGACCTCTGTCTGGCGGCGGGATCACTACTCATAATCTGAGCGGCAGCTCTATGAGCAGCGGTCCCGCATTCAAAATTTTATTTTAATAGGTATGTGTCACAACACTTTCCTATAGTTTTCTCATACTATTTCTTCAAACTTTTTTATTTTTATTTTATTTCATTAAAATATGTCCCTCGGGACCATCCATAACGACATAATCGATAAAAAAGTAACCCATAAAAACCAAGTTTTTACAATACTCTCTATCTCATTTTCTGGTTTCGTGTCTACCATATGCGTCGGAATCTCCATACAACTTGTATGAAAAAACGATTAATAATTTGAAAAATCCAAAATTATGCCATAATTATTATTTTTTTGACGAAAATTTGATAGATCTTCTTGATCGTCGCCACGAGTCTACTCGCAAAGTTTCAGCTCGATTGGATCACGGGAAAAGGTTTTAAAATCGATCCAAAGATTTTTCGTCAGACAAGCAGACAAGCAAACGCCACGAGTTAAAATAAAGGAAGTAAAAAAGTAACCCATAAAAATCAAGTTTTTATTATACTCCCTTTCTTTGTAAAATATAACAACAATTAAAGACGAATTAAAACATATAACATAACACTAAACTTACAGTAATTTAATATATTTCTAAAATGTCAAATGTTTTGAGCTTTGAAGATTTAATTCTAAAAACATATGTCAGTCAATTTAGATTTTCGACAATCGTAGTGAAGTACCTATTATGTATACCGACGGAGTAATTCAAATTTAGAAAATATTCCGCAACGTTATCGGGCCGCCGTAATCAAACTTTTCTAATGATTCCAAGTTGAAAAACCAATAAAATTTCTAAACATCCGAAATTATACTATAATTATTATTTTTTTTTAACGACAATTTGATTGATCTTCTTGATCGTCGCCACGAGTCTACTTGCCAAGTTTCAGCTCGATTGGATCACGGGAAAAGGGTTAAAAATTGATCCAAAGTTTTTTCACCCGGCAAGCCGGCAAGCAAGAAGACGCCATGAGTTAAAAGAAAGGAAGTAAAAAATTTGACAGATCTTCTTGATCGTCGCCATGAGTCTACTTGCCATGTTTCAGCTCGATTGGATCACGGGAAAAGGGTTAAAAATCGATCCAAAGTTTTTTCACCCGGCAAGCCGGCAAGCAAGCAGACGCCAGGAGTTAAAAGAAAGGAAGTAAAGAGGGCCAGGCTTGCCAAGCTTGGTACAATAATTACGTATATTTTGGTTTCTCTGGCGAGCTTGGTTACACAAATTTATAATATTTTTTATTCAAAATAACATAAAACAATATACAAAGTAATAACCGAAGTTATTTTCAATAAAACTGCGTCCCATCTGCGTGCTCGCGCTCACAATTCCCTATATTTTAAGTATAATTATCAATTCTGTAGTACATAACAAATTTTATAATAAAAAATAAAATTCACTTTTTCTTATACAAAAAGGGCCAATCTATGCAGGTTGGTCAAATAAGGCCCTTTTCGGGTCCGCCGGTTTTATCTTCTCCGTCACAAAATAGTTGGCAATACACAGAGCGTAATATTTTAATTATTTATTTAATTAAAATTCTCAGAACCCCTGAAACCTTTGATGACACAGCACAAAAATTTTTTTACGAAATCACTGGAAGAAAAATGACCATTTATCAGTATTAAGTATGTATTATTATATGAAGTGAGTATTAAGCGTCAATAAAAATGGGTGGGAAATATTTCAAAACTATGGAATCCATAAGACTTAGACATCGCCGAGGCTGCCTAAAGTCTCGTTTGGTAAATTTAATTTTCTAGGAGTAAATATACATTTTTTATAAAATAAATAGATAAACGAACACGGAATACGTTACACAAATATTCTTAATATTTTCAAAGTAAGCTAAACGTTTGTTCTATGAAAATAGGTCTAACTAGTCTCCTGGAATGGGCCTCAAACCACCGACCACCCAATCATCAGGCGAGCATCACGACCCTTATACAAAGAAGCTCTTAAAGACAGATTATTTTTTTCAAAACGAAAAAATCGTATTATCATTCTAATTGCGATATCCCAAAACTATACATTTAAAGCAAATAAACACCGACATTGGAACTAGAAACAATTTTTGTTATTAATAAAAATTGTTCTTTTTATTTTCACCTGAATATTTTAATGCGAGCGAATATTTTCGTATTAAATTTTCCGAGAAATTTCTCCGAGAAGTTTAGAAAAAATAACGCATCTCTATCAGCGTAGGGATTACGTGCTGTGTTATTCGATTATTGGACAGGGTAAAGTTTGAATATTTTACTACCTCCTGTTTCACCCTAAAACGTCACCCCTCTTTTTAAACGAGTAAACTTTGAATCTTTACAACCCTGCACGGAAACAGGTAACATGTAAGCAATGTAATGTGAGGGCATTGCGGACATATTTCCCTAGTATCTGTATGTCTAATTAATATATGTACAGAATGATTTATTTATTTGAATGAAATCATAATATATAATCAAGTATGACGATCAAACATAATAATTTCGTTCTCTGTCCGTCTGTCCGCACGTCTTTCTGTCTGTCCGTCCGTAATAATTTCGTTTGAATTAACGAAAATTAATTAAAAAAGGTAAACTAAATGGATGGAGATATTTTTTAGATACCGGTGTGTAAAAGTACCATCATTTTGATGGGTTATATCTAGTATTATGTTATTTTATGTTTTCAGAAAATCTTGTTATTAAATTTTTATGTACTAGGTGTAAAGATTTCTTTCTTTTTTACAATAAAATATAAATAAACATACGTTCATGCATTTTTTCAAAATCAAATACTGATATTGTTTCTGGATAAAACTTTTTAAGATAAAACTTAGTTTCCTTGAATATAAAATACATTTCTTTCTCGATTTTACGCCTTTATCTTTTGAGAATTTTTATTAATCAAAAATAAGAACTAACTATCAAATTATTTCGGGAAAAGTTGGTTACGGACCACTAGTTATGATGTATTTTTTCTGAGTAGGTACCAGAAAAAAAATAACCGAAGAAAATGCACATAAACCTGTAACGTACCTACCTGTACACCTAGACTAAATACCTAACTATAAAGTTTAATAATATAAGTGTTACGAAAAGCCCAAAGCTTGAGACTTTAAGCTACCGAATTAAGCTTTATTACGACTTTTGTGACTTTTAAGCACACACTTTATGCTTTAAGCTTCTAGATAAAAACTTGAGTCGAACTTAGAACTTCGGAAGTATATTTACATGAAAGCTAATATTATTTTTTTTTTTGTTAAGAATTTATATTTTCAAAATTGGCCAGTCGTGATCTATCTAGTGGTTAGGAAAATTCCCCCTCCGTTATGTCCTAGCTATCCATAATTCTTTTGATATGTGGTGAGATTCGTATTCTTATTAACGCGACTAGACTAATATAGATCGAATTCTTACCTAACTATGGAAATAACAAACGCACGTAACTAATCCGTACTCGTCCTTCTAGAAACCGCTCTAGAATTCTACAGTTTCGCCTATATGAGAGATAGCCGATATCGTCCACGTCCGGAGTTGGCCTAAAAGCCAATTATATGCGGCGTAGCCTAGGAATAAACGCTAGTAGCAAAACTCCCTTACATTGAACCGCCATAACTATAATACCATCGGGTTTAAAATACTGTAATATAAAACAATACAATCGTTGCCAAGTTAACGGCATACGCTAAAGATTCCGCCCGCATTGATTATCAACATCTCATAATAGCAGCTTAGAACAGTGTCAGCACAACCACATGCGGCACCCATTTATGACAGATTTACAAGATATAATAGCATACGTTATATTCAAAACACAAGTAAGAAACCTACCAATAGCGCATCCCACGTTGTCCGATCGGTGGTCTTCGGCCTGATTTATCTGTTCATGGTATATAGTGGAAAGAGTAAACATATATTCATTCACAACTAGGCGCAACAGAGGCTCAGGGCAAGCTTTGTCTGACATTATCACAGCCCGAGATTCTAAGGGAATGGAAGATACGATTTTGTAAGTGAAATTTAAGAAGTGTCTAACCACTTCTGTTCAAACGTGAATTCTAGATGCCCCCCCCCCCCTCCTGTAGGGGGGAGGGGGATGCGGTCCCAGAGCATCGCCGCATCCGGTGGTTAACTCCTGTTTAGACATAACCTCCCACACTAAGCTGCAGACCAAGATCAAGCCGAGACTCTATTGCTCCTGCTGGAATCCCCCGAAGTCCTCGCCTCCCGGCGACAAACATATCAGGAAGAAATCCCGCGTCTGATATTAAGGTTTGTATATTGTCCCGCGGGGCAGTCAAATTGACTGGTGTATAATGATGAGGATCCCACGTTGCGGCTACATGAGCCGGATTATAATGATGTTTACTGCTGATTAAAGGGCTGAATGAACTAACTGGGTGACTGGAAAAGACTCGTCCTTGAGCGCGTCAGTCAGAGCCATGTTAGCATCGCCAATTATAGTTGATGTGATTGATCCCACGGTGTAGTCTTATTGACTAGAGATATTAAATGATGGTAAAACAGCATGATTATTACAGTTGATTGAGTAATTCCTGATATGTTTCTCGCTGGCCGGGAAAGGAGAACCCCGAAGGTCTCTGTATACAGCAAGTTAGAAAAGGTGGTGAATGATGAGTATGATGGTGTTAGTAATGTCCTCGCGCAGTGTATGGATTATTAAATTGCTTCCTGCTTCCCATAGTCGCTCGTCCATGCGGAACGCCCTGACTCGTACGTTGATGAGGTCTCAAACGAAGGTTTTGATTGAGGTACGGCTACCTGAGTCTTATAGCTGACATTCATGAACATTCATATCCGGAATTCGAGCTCGTCGGGCCAAGGGGAGTGAAAGAACGTAGGGGCTTCTTCCCTCCGGCTGTGTTTGAGGCACAACGCTCTGGTCCGATTCGAAATGCTTCACCTTTGCTTGACTGAACACATTTTAACTGTGTGGAGGCTTTGCGCAATTCTACTTAGACCCACCCAGAGTGTCCCCGCAGTCCCGTTCATCCCCTGGATCGAGAACACGCACCCCGTCATTTGATCCCAGTTACATGCAACTATCTGTATCGCGAGTGTATCTCTTTCTTCAATCCCCTTCATTTGCTTCTCATAGTTGCTCGTCCATGCGGAACGCCCTGTCTCGTACGTTGATGAGGTCCCGAACGAAGGTTTCGATTGAGGTACGGCTACCTGAGTCTTTTAGCTGACATTCATGAACATTCATATCCGGAATTCGAGCTCGTCGGGCCAAGGGGAGTGAAAGAACGTAGGGGCTTCTTCCCTCCGGCTGTGTTTGAGGCACGACGCTCTGGTCCGATTCAAAATGCTTCACCTTTGCTTGACTGAACACATTTTAACTGTGTGGAGGCTTTGCGCAATTCTACTTAGACCCACCCAGAGTGTCCCCGCGGTCCCGTTCATCCCCTGGACCGAGAACACGCACCCCGTCATTTGATCCCAGTTACATACAACTATCTGTATCGCGAGTGTATCTCATTCTTCAATCTCCTTCACTATTCCATTTATACAACAATCACGTGACTAACCTCGAGAGTCTAGCACCGGTAATAAGATCTCATTATGCTACGTTGGAAGTTAACATTGCATAACCGGACGGAATGCCTATTTCCCGCGATCATATTCAATTTGTAAAACGCAATAATATGTATTTATATATGTTAGTAAAACGTTTGAAATGCAGAATGCACGTACAATGACCTCGCTTCTATCCTAAAGATAATTAAGAAATAATTCCGACGTCACGCCCCGACAAGTACCAACTAGTTACCGCGTCCGTTGCCGTCGAACTCTGAACCCACGTAATGAAATGAATAGTGACCATGTGACAATGACAAATTATATAGCAAGAACATTCCATTTGATACACATAAGAAAATAAAAAATAAATAATATTAAAGGTTCTTATCTTATTTCTGTAGTTGGTCTGCTTCTGAGATGGCATCCTGATCCGAAGTAATATAACGGGTACTCTCCAAAATTGAGCAATTACCAGCGCCTGTGTAGCCATTCATTTCCCTTGTGTATATATTTTAATATCAGCGCCTGTAAAACTGTATTAGATCCTAGAAACAAGAAAACTATTCCCTCAACGCCGAGCACATACAGGACATAAACCCCCTTCAAACTAGTTCATCTACGCCGTACAGTGACATCACATGCAGACATAAACAATATAATTACAAGTATGCTTGCGTCCCGCCGACTGGACGCCTGTGTTTTCCAATAACAACTTTCCAGTCATGTATTTAACATAACGTCCTCCTTGTGTGTATGTGTGCTTCAATATCTGCCATCCAGTTAATGGTTCCCAAAATAGTGTTTTCCTTGTATATATATTTCAATATCAGCACCTGTAAACCTGTATAGAATCCTAGAAACAAGAAGACTATTCCCTCTACGCCAAGCACATGCAGAACATAAGCCCTTTCAAACTAGTTCATCTACGCCGTATAGTGATATCACATGCAGACATAACCTATATAATTACAAATATGCTTGCGTTCTCCCCCACCTTGGTGGAAATATTCGCATTCGTATTCACCGAATAGTAGGCCTGATATTCGTATTCATGAAGGTAGTATTCGTTGCATCAAGGTTATTATATTTACAAGTATGTTCAAGTTCCCCCACCTTGGTGGAAATATTCGCATTCGTATTCACCGAATAGTAAGCCTGATATTCGTATTCGTGAAGGTAGTATTCGTTGCATCACTCTCAATAATAAAATCATATAGATAAATAATTACGGTAACTCATAAAAATATGATATTACTTATATTAAACGAACAAAGCAAAACAATCTGTCATATAAGTAAATAACGTGATCACGGAAGACCGAAGGTTAACTACCCCTGAACAAACCGCGAACTGCCCACAATAATGGAAAATGTTGTAGAAAACATTTCAAATATCTAATATTGAATGAATAAAACCATGCCATATGAATAACTATCGCGATTACGGAAGGCCGAAGGTTAACCACCCTTGTACACACCGCGAACTGCCCACAATAGTGAAAAATGTTCTAGAAAACATTTCAAATATCTAATATTGAATGAATAAAACAATGTCATATGAAAAACTATCACGGCTACGGAAGACCGAAGGTTGATCTGATCTAACCGCAAACGACCCACAATAATGGAATATGTTGTAAAAAAAACATTTCAAATATCTAATATTGAATGAATAAAAACAATGTCATATGAATAACTATCGCAAATAAGGAATATATACAATTCGAAACACGTCTTTATAAGAACTTGATAGGAACAAATCGTGTTTTCAACGATTGCCTAATGATACGCAATACAAACATGTAACGAGTTCAAATAAACCACACATTCATGTTTTAATAAAATAAATATAAAATCCAGAAGCATTTTTAAAATATATTGTTTGTAGGAAATTCCTCGTACGATTTGAATTTATATCACGCTTACAATCGTGATATCAAAACCACATAAATAAATACTCCGAATTATCCCCAAGATAACACAAATCATATAGAAATCCGTGTATTCAATCGCCAGTATAGATAACAAAGCATTCTTTTGCATAAGGATACATCCGCCCTGAAGAATCTCTCGTACATTCCGAACCTCGCGACATTGAATATACATAATTATTCTGAATTTTACATCCCACAAACAAACATGAAACACCCTTCGTCAGTAAAGTATTCCGTTTTAAAGCCTTTATATCTTTGGTAATATATGAATATCAAATTTAAATGATTTTTTATATGAACAGCGACAGAATTATATATTTCATATGCGTTATGCAATAATTCCCCCGCTGGAATTATCACAGTCGCAATATTACGATTTCTTGTACATTAAATCCGAAGCGCGTATAGTAATAATTATCCCTAGGCCCAAAATACGTAACAAAACAATCCACAACATGTATCAATAATTGTTACGATCCAGAAAGTTCTAAATTGAATACACGAAAAAGGCAATAGAAATAAATAATATTGAAAATGCTTAGCTGTATCTTCGAGTGTTGCTGCCTCTGTGACTCTCTGATGGTATTTCGGTCCTCTCTCCACAAGAGCCTCCGGCCGACGTTGATGCTGAAGAGCGAAGGACGATCATCGAATTTGTATGGCTTATATAGTCTAAATTCCTCGCCATTCTTGACTCCAACCGACGTGTAAAGGTCAAGTCTAACTCTCCGAAAGCCTCTGATTGGCCGAATTTGTTCCGCGGACAACCGTTCCTGATTGGCTCGCTTCATCAGAATCATATAACATAAAGCCCGCTTTACACGCCCGCGTGCAGAAATAATAACGCTCGCCCGCACCTACTTATCCGGCAGATATTTAATTATAGAGTATTTAACGGTTTGTGAAGCTTCTCTTTACTATAAACTTTAGCAGATAGATATTTTCGTATAATTTTTCAGCAATGTCTATTTGAATAGGCCAATATCGTTACAAACCTGTGATGATCCAGACAGATAGTAAGGTCTCGCGGCCTTGATACATTTAATAATAATTTAGTATAGCTCCTCGTCAAAAGGTGTGGCTTTGTTAAATGTAGAAATCCAATCTATCTCTTGGTCCGGCACCAGAGTGATGTATGAGGGGGTGGTCCAAACGTATAAGGCGAAGAATAATATAATATAAATCTCAATATTAAATAAAACATTTTTCTTATATGTGAGCGCGCGACGCTCTGCATGGCGCAAGAGGGGCACGACTGCGAATTGCGTTGTAACTATATAATGATCGCGGAATAAAATATTATACCTTCTTGAAATATTATAAATAATGTATTCTATACAATATTAATACTCTGCCTGTGCTAACTATACATTTAACTAAAATATATATTATTAACTGGAAATAATTATTCTGTGAAAATTGCGCTTTTGAATGCAATATTAACTAAAAATATTAACTAAAAATATTTCTAACATCTTGGGTTCGCATACTATATTGATAATACCTAATGCCCTTTGCATTTACTAAGTATATTACCTAAATAGCCACAGCTATACCATCCTGTCCGTCAGGGACGAAACATAAAACACAGTTATATTCCTAAAAGTGCTACCTCTTACGCGACAAAAATACCTATTGCAGTCGGGCTATGAATATGAACTATTTCCGCCTCATAATGGCGCCTGGAACCAATACTAAAAACCTCACTAGAAATAATAAATGCGACTAAATCTCGATAAATACAATATATACTATTCGTAATACGTCGTTGAATTGGCACATGATTCGTCTAATGGATGAAGGACCCCGTTGTGTATCGTAATAACTTCAAATTCTTTTATAGGAGCAGTGTGGAAACAATTGCATAATATTACGTAATAAAAACATCTAACGAACCTAATAATCTATACATTTATGTTACAATAAAATACGTTCACCAGAAGAATTCGTGTATTAGAAATAAAACATTTCCGTTTGGAGACAAACCAGTAGAATTGTTCGAACGGTGCAAAGGGAAAAATTCACACATATTAAATAACATTGAAATTAATAATTATAAACACTTTGTATTAGCAAATTCTTACCTTGAATGGTTTCGTCTTAGACGTGCATGAACCTGTTCATATTAATTGCGTGAGAAAATAATACATATATTTGCTATTTACGAAATACGACATTTTTGAAGCGAAACTTCTTTATAAATAAGTAGATAAGGTCTCGGGGATGGTTTGTTCGAAAGGATTCTACAACAGCCCGTGAGTTTATATGAAATAATAGTTTCTTTGAATGCTAAATTTTGGTTTTTTAAACCCTCAGCATCTCTGCCGAGGGGGGTTTAGGCCCCGCGCCCGCCTAGACCCGGTGGCCGACTTCCTAAGTGACTAAACGACCCCCCTTGTTCCTCCGGAACTTACTGCATCCCGAGACTCTATCTCTTCTTTACGAGATGTGATCCCGTGACGCCTCTCTTTTAGGCTTATAATTGAGATGTACGTACTCTTTTGGTACGAGTTTCTGATGATGGGTGTTGTCTTGAGGCGCCTTTCTTTTAGGCCGGTGTTTGAAGAATCATGTACTCTTTTGGTACGAATTGATGACGACATTAGCCTCCTTTGCGGGCATAGTCAGCGATGTTACAAATTATTGTGCAATCTCATTATGCCTTTTCAGAGCGGCGTCCCACGATTCTGCATCTTGCAACATTTACTTTGGACAAATGTTAGAGTGTTAGTAACATATTTATAATATCCCAGCTATTCCATATGAGTGAATGATTTTTATATTTATTCTGGCCCTGTCTTTCTTACAGAGGACGAAATAGAAGTTAACGTTTTCTATCAAGGTTTTACAGCATTCAAGCATGGAAATCCTTCCAAAGACATAGGGAACCTTTTTGTTGGTTTAAGTAGTTTGCGCCAGATGAGGTTAGGTGGTCGGTTTATTGACGACCCCGAGCAACAAGGAGGACCCCGCCTTTAAGGGGCCCTGCAGGGGCTTGTGCGGGTTCCACGCCCAAGTGCCGGCAATCATCCACCCCTCAGCCAGCTAGGCTAACACAAACCAGATATCCCCAATCTTTAGTTAGATCTCCCCATTCTGTCCTTTACTCGTCATTCTGAAGCCACTTATTAAGCTGAATATACCGAGGTACTCGATTCATAAAGAGTTAGTTGTAGACCGAGTGTAATGATTGCGCAATACCTACGCAATACAGTAATTATTATAATGCTACTAAGTAATTCATATAGAACTCCGTGTATTCAATTTTCAGCATAAACGGTATGAAATTCGCTTTGCATAAAAATACATCCGTTTGGAAGGAATTCTCGTACGATTTGAACCAATATCACACAAGCAATCGTGATATTTAATTACACAATTATTCCGAACTCAAATATTCCCAAAATAAATACATTTCGATAGTGAAAATAATTAACCGTAATAGATAATATAAATGTGTTCCTTAGCTGTTACACAGTGGCGGTATGATCCTCTCTGGTACTGATGAATGGTAGATTCCTCCATACGTCCGGGCAGCAACTCCGTCCGCAAATGCTGTTCTCCAAATGAAGTCTCTGGCAGTAGTCTCTCGGGCAGCGCTTCCGCTGGCAGGTCTGGTCTCGAACTGAAGGGCTGAGTATATCGTGTTCGCTCCTTTTATAGTCTCGATTGCACCATATCTCTGAAATCCACGCTAGTGCAGTGACTCATCCTATGCGCGATGACCTCACCGCCGGCGCTCGCCATTGGCCGGATTCAGTCATCAGGACGGTCGCCTCCGGCTCAACCCGTCGAAGGCAAAGCGCGCCTGTGATTGGTCCGTTTCGTTAAAATAACAGTAAAGCACCCGCTACACGCGAGACTTGCTGTTCCTATTCATAAATAATAAAGGCTCGTTCGCACCTACTCACAAGGTCGAGTCTATTAGAATTGTCATAAACAATATTAGTTTGACACAGAATTATATCTAAGGTATAATAAAGACCTAAGAAATATTACTTGTATAGCTGAATATTCAATATTTTGTTAGCCTCTTGTAATATATGGAATCTTGAGAAGAAATATATCAGGCTTTTACTTTTAAACGATTCCAAACAGAAGAAATATATTTTTGATGTCCATACTTGACTTTTTTGAATATTATTATTTTAAGATTTTCTAAATTTATTAAATCTATCTCAATGTCGACCATCACAAACCTTAAAAAAATAATAAATCTTAGACTGAAGATTCAACATATATTGGCTATTTGATAAGATGTTTGACTGAAATAAAATAAAATTTTGATAAGATTTGACAGTAATAATAAAATAAAAATTGAGCGAGTCTTACATTAGTCCAAAAAACGTCTAATATCTTTTCTCAGTAACGAACGAAATTTTCGCGAAAATTTTACTCGGGTATTGATCGAAGTAATTTTTCCGGCTCTTCAGCCTTTAATTTTTTCTCGCGTTAACGCTGCCGATATTTTCGCAAGTATTCTGGTCTTGATTTAACCATATCTGCAAATAAAGAAATGAACAAAATATAATAAAATCAGGAAATTATTATTATTTAGGAAATTGCCTGTTTTTTCGATTTGTTAATATTTCATGTATAAATTTGAAAAGGATTAATTAACATTTTAATTAATAGGAATTAACCTAAAAATTTTGGTGTACACAAAATTACAATATCAATTGCAAAAATCATAATCTGCGGTTAATTAAGGGGAATGAAAAAGTTGGGATGTCGGTCGCGCTAAGGATTATTACAACACACATACGAAACAGGTTTGTAAAATTTAAATATATATACAACTTGCAAAAATTTGATAGACGTGTATTCTATCATGGATGGAAATGGTGAACGTAACATTGTGTAAAATGATCACTTTTGCCAGCCGTATGATAGGTCGTAAGCCTTATGAGCACCCAAATACTTCCATACCTACTTTTTAATAAAAAAATATATAATTTTGTTCGTAAAAAATATATAATTATGTATGAGACATCTACAATATATCTTTATTTATTAATACTTACTTTATCCAACCACGATTAAGAAATTGATTCGTATAACGACCTTTGTATCTTTTTTTAAATTTATTTATCACTGCAAATTGAGAAATAAACAAAATTTTGTCTTAAAATATTTTTATTATACACCAATATGGCACTATCACAGAATGAGAATTTTCTACACTTCTTCAGCGGCCTCCTGAATGTTTTCTTTATGCATGGCGTTAGAGAGAATAGTATTCAACCGCGTTTGGAAGTTTCATCCATAAATGTTAAATGATGACGACTTGGTCAAAATTTGTAATATTCCGCGTCACGTTTCTTATGTGTACGGTGCCATGTTCTTTCATCCATTCAGGCTGGCCGCTCGAATCGTAGACTTCTTTGCCGAGTTGGGAAAGAAGTCTGCGGCCCGAGTAGCTGCAGCTCTTAGATAAAACTCATAATCTTTTCTACTTACTGTTACGTTTCTATCGCACATTCACGATATAAGTCCAATGAACCGAGCATAAAGATGTCACACATCGATAAACATGCGCCTTGAAGATAAACATAAAATAATTGGCCCATACTAGAGAAAAATCTTTTGCACCCACAAGGAAAACAAAGTGACGATCCTTTGTATAGTGTTTTCAGAGAAAGTTAAAAAAAAAACAGGATGAAAGTAAAGTACTTGCTTTGAAAATGAATTTCAAATTTCAAATTGGACAATGGATGTGAAACAAGAAACAATATAAAAATCTTTCCATCGTATAAAGATAGTCCTAAACAGAAATTAATATATTTTTATTTAATTTCACCAAAACTCTTTAAGTCAGGCTTTTTGTATACATATTTAAAGAGATGCACGTGTGTGTGTGTAAATAATAGACTCAAGTCCTTTGTTCAAATGATTAATTAAGTTCGCATCTTTTTTAGAAGTTTAGTTCGTCTGGTTCATTCCACGGTCTGCAAAGTTTCTTCGTGAATATGTGGGTATACCTACCTATTCCTTGCGAAAAGTGAAGTAACAGAAGTATAGTAAAAAGTTTAAAAAATGTAATCTACCCAGACAAATTGTAAATTAATCAATCTTCGTAAAAATAATAAATTGCTATCTCTGGATACCTGGGAATTCAAACAATTATTGGAAATTACAACAAAATTTCATATACTAAGTATTAGCGGTCCATGTACGCCGCTATCCGGGAACAAAATCTGAGTTAGAGAATTTGGTTAGAAAAAGGCCTTTGGTTCTGAAACGTCATATGCATTTTTTTATAGATAGGGATAGGGATAATGAGATGTTTGTGGAGAAGAACAGGATAATTATATTTTTCTAACGGTCCTAATGTGCAATTGAGAAAATTTGTGTGAATGCCATTCTATAGAAACCTATTTTTTACGAAAGGTCCTTACAAATAACTATCTAAAATTTGATTTAAATTCGAAAACAGGCAGATAAAATAAAACTAAAAACTGAAAACGTGACTTACAACTATAGGGATTTTGTTAATAAATTATATTTTATGTTATTATATCATGGATCAGCCATTTACTTTCTTACACTTAGCATTTATCAATTTACGTTCAGCTTCTTTATTTTGGGGGGGATATATTATGTAGCAACGGGATGCTTTAAGCTAGGCTGAACTATACTTACTTTATCATTTGATTCTTATATTCAGATAATCGAAATGATTATTGTAAATATTAAAAAGGCAGCTTGAATATGTTTATCTGAACATTTATCATCTATACTAATATATAAAGAGGTAAAATAAGTGAACAACTGTTGAGCTTGCATGCGAAGATGTATGAATGTGGATGAGGCGAGAGTTGTATGTCAGGACAGAAGAGTATGGTGCTCTATCCCCTCTGCCTACCCCCACGGGGAAACTGCGTGATGGTAAGTTAGTTAGTTTAAAGTTAGTGAATTTGTAAGTTTCGATGCAGGAGGTAATCGCTGAAACTACTAATCAAATTTCAAAAATTCCTTCAACAATATTTAAAATAGACTTTCAGGGTGGTTAAAGGTTATATATTATCCAGTTAAAATAAAAAGACTTTCCATGGTGACTTTCTTTTACAACTTAAGTCGATGAAAAAACGGTCGAGTGAATGCGTTTCTTACGAACGCTGCCTTAACAATAAGAGATAAATTAATGCTTTCAACCGAGAAGTTGTAGAACTTAAAAAAAGCCTATAAAAATGTTCATCACGACATATATCTATACGTTAAGGTTAATTCACACGAATAAAATATTTACTTAAAATTAATTTCAATCTGTTGGGGGGTAATTTAACTAGGTAATGTTAAATTCTTATCAAAATAAATTTGCTTATCGTCAGTGATATTTTATGTAGATAAAAATAGATATGCACACAACATTGTCTGTTCGAGTAGTTTCGATTATATTGATTTTACACTGATACTCTTATAGTCTCAAACTGAATTCCACGCGGGCGAATCTACGGGAACAGCATGTTTAAAATAAACTTATTAAATATTAAAAATTTACCTGTTCCTAGCATAAAATATATATATATATATATATATATATATATATATATATTATATATATATATATAGTTACTTCTTACATAAAATATTATATACGTATACACACAATAATAATATTGTTAAGAATCTGATTGTTATTCAAAAGCTCGAAACTGAAACACGTTAGTATGTTTCTATTTGAATATTTCGAATCAAACCATCGTATGTCAAATGTCAATATTTGCATAATATATCTTTGTAACGTCTCTAACGTGTTGTGATGTTACTGGGTGACGCCTCGAGTATGCGAGTAAAATATATTTTACTCACTATCGATTGTCTGTACGTCGCGCGTGTGGTATGGTGCGAATCCAAATCTTTAAATTGTATTTAACAAACACATCATCAATTAATCATTAAATATCATTGGGGATGGGAGAAATATTGCTAAAATATTACTGATATTTCTAACACACCTTTATTATATATAAAATGTATTATATTATCAGGGGTCGTAACTGCGAGAGGCAATTGATAATACCGAAATTAATTAGCAATTTATTAATTTTTATTTTATTTTCTTAATTAGGTTCTATTTAGATACATTTGTACACGTTTAATATAATAGTATGTATGTATAATGATATTGATGATATTATTGTTCTTAGTCCTCCTCACTAGGGGTTCCTGTGCTGAGGCGGACTAGTTTATACTTATTTATTTTCTATTTTTAAATTACTGCGAGTATTCAATACTCCTAATTTATCTGCATCGACTAGTTTAAGCCATGTTTTTATCCTTTTTTTGAACTCTTCAATCTTTTCAATATTTTTGAAGGTTGGGGGAAGGATGTTGTAGAGTTTTGTTGCAAAATAGATATAGTGTCTTTGGCCAAAGTTGTGTGGTAAGTTGGTATATTTTTATTTATAATTTTACTGCCTTTCGTATTATACGCCGGTGTTCTATTATTTTGTTTTGTGTCTTTATATTGGTGTAAGAGAATACTCTTGGCTTATATTTGTTTTATGTTCGTTACGTCAAAACATTTAAAGATCTCTTTTGAGAGCGTTCTGATTGGAAGTTTTAAAATGGTTTCTATAATGTTCATTTGCGATATATTTAAATGGTTGTTATACTTTGTTGTGGCAGATCCCCATCCTAAGATTCCATACTCAATCCAAGAATGACATAAGGCAAAGTAAACTTTTTTAATATCTTCCTTAGATAGTATATTTCTTATGTTTTTAAAGAAATATATAAGTTTTGGGATATATAAATTACTAAATGGACAAAGTTACTAAACACAAATAAAACTAATGCACTATTTTTTAAACCACATTATTTTATAAGCTATCACTCGTCTATGAATACTTTATTACCGCTAGGAACACTTTATTTAACATTCAATAGGATATTCCATCCAATTCTCGGACGTAGTATTTATCGCATTTATTTATTTTGCCAGTTAGGTAAAAATTCGCTCGACTATTTCGCTCAATATCTATCGCTTCGAAGTTCTACTCGAAACTACAAAATAAACTCCCTCGCGCAGCTGTTCGTCTCACTTTAAATATGTGATACGTTGTTCTTTCGAACCTCTTAGATTATTCTATTCCTTTCTAGGGTTCTAGGCGATTCCTGAACATTATATATAATCCTAGATTGCTGTAGATCGTTCTTGATCCTTCGAAAGTGTTGTAACATATTATGGTGGATTCTAATAGAGCGCATTCTTTCTGCTTACCATTTCGTTACAATATGTATATAAAATTAACATCTACTCTTTAATAATTAGTGACTAACGTAATTGAATCTTAGACCTAGGTAACTAATATAATTCTAAATATTATTAAGGTGGATTTTTCAACTAACGTAAGATATATTTGATAAAACTGCTCTTTAAGGCGTTTAAATACCGGGTTCCTTACATTGACAAAGTTTGTTTTTCCATCTTAAAAGGGAATAAAATGCGAAGGCTGGAGAGAAAGCTTCGAATAAAAACGCCCTCATCATCATTAGTGCCTCCAAAGGCAGCGCAGTCTGGATATCTTTGGAGGTGATAATATCATGGGGAGGAAACCACTCGAAGGGTTGTTTAATGAGAATTGAGTTTCGTGCCAAAAAATTATTGCTTCAGTATACAGTATTAAAATATACCAATAAAGTAAGTAACTCAAAGATCATTTTGATATAACTAAATTAATATAGTTACGTTTGTAATTTGGAGATAAATGAAATACTATTACTTCTTCAATGAACGATATATTACTTTGTGCTGACATATCAAATAATTAAATAAAACACGACTTGGTATACACCACTAAATATTTATTTTCTTTATTCAAGATGAATAAACATCTCTACAAGTTTCGGGAACGAAGTTCCCTTCCTCAGGAGGATGCAATGTATGCTAAAATTAAATGATAATTATATAGTTAACTAGTTGGGTGGAGAGTTGGTGGAGTGAATAGAAAGGGAGGGATGGGAGGGGTGTTATTAGGGAATAATTAAGGAATTGTCAACTTTGTTTTTTTTTATTTATAATTAGAAAAATGTTAAGTATGGGGTTTTTTGGGAATTGAATTTGACTGTTTATTATATTATTATTGAGGTTTATATTTTTTCTTATTTCTAAAATTTCAAAACTAAATAGCAACGGATACTCGGAATTTGCAAACCATATGCTGGAACATGACCATACTTTGGACATCAATTTTGGTCTTAAAATTTCACAAAATAACAAAAATAATAGATAATCAGATGGTTTTGAAATTTTAGAAATAAGAAAAAATATTAACCTCAATAATAATACAATAAACAGTCAAATTCAATTCCCAAACAACCCCAAACTCAACACTTTTCCAATTATAAATAATAAAAAAAAACACATTTAACAATACATGTATGTGTAGTATATATATACATACATTTTATATGTAATATATCTAGCCTGCGTCATAAAAATATATCTAAATTAGCAAAATAAATGAGTTATTTAAACCAGATTTCAAGTAGAAACTGCTTTGATTCGTTTGATCTAAGCCAGCTTTATTACTCCAAAAATCTATTTTGGTACCGCTCTGGGCTTATTAATGATCAAATGCCAGGTCTTATATAAGTATCTCTAGAAGCAATTGGATAACATTACTGAAAATATCGTATTGCGTATTCTATAGTAAAATATTACCCAAAGTACAAGGTCAAGTCAAGAATCAAACAATGACTTGGGTCAACGAGTATTTACAAAATATGCCGTGTTACTTTTAAGTAACTCAACAATGCCGATGGGCAAATAGCCGCTCACCATATCTCGGATGCATCGATAAGCAAAAGGCAAAATATAATGGTAATATCAATGTTTTAATTTCATTAATACGAAAGTAAACCTTGTTCGCATCTACGTATGAGTGTCAAACATTATATGGTGATGCCTCCCGATGAAAGAGTATGAATGCATCCAATATTATTGACTATTTTCAGTGCTGTAGTATTAGTATACAGGGTGTAATAGAGCTAGTCCACAATACTTTAAATACAGATTTCTGCCTAAATTATGAGTCCAAAATATTCAAGTAACAATGTCCTAATTTCGATACCTATTGAGATAAGCGACTTGAAAGTTTTCATTTTTTATCTTCTTCAAAAAGTTGGACAGTCATAGAAGTAACATAACATAATTTTATAAATTTACGTCTTTTATAAATAAAATGAAAAACTGTGTAAAAAAATTTCGATCATCCTGTGGCATCGAAGTGGTTAAATTACTAGTTTTTGTTGCAAGTACTTGTTGAATGACTTTGTAGAAATGAACAATAATGAGCATTGATTTAAATTTTTATAGTACGAAAAGTGTCATCCTTTCCACTTTCATTCCACTTTTGTTTTTTGAATACCTGAAAGGGTTTGACAAATATTCCGAAAAAAATTTTTTTCAAGATTATTTTGATATTATATTTTGGTAATGTTGATTAATGAACTACTTACTAACTTACTTCACACCATTTTACGTAGTAGTATGCTGGAAGAATATAACGCCAAACTCTTCGGTTTTAATATACAATCCCTGCCTCGTTTATAAATTTTCTCGTAGGTACATGGTCAGTATTTATTTATTAAAGCCATTATTAAATATCTGGTTTATCTTTGCAGGTGGCAGGTATTCGCGAACGCTCATTGTTAAAGATCAAGAGTAAATTTTAAAATCAAACTAATACCATAAACTTGTAAGCCAACTCGTTTTTAAAATGATATTGAAAATTATTTACTTCTTTTTAATTATCCTGTAAATAATTTCGTATCTACTCAAGGTTTCAAAAAAAAACGTAGGTTAACAAAATTATGGAAAGATGATATGAATAAAACAGTGCAGAAGTATAGAAAAATGCAAAAAGTACACAAAAGTTTTACAGAAATCAGATTTAGTAACTCAGATTAAATAAATATTAACTGCTATACCCAACTCATTGTCACTCACAACAATGATTTTAGTTTCATTAATCCAAATAAATATATTTCAGATACTCAAATTCTACTTCAAAAAATGAGTATACTTAGATACGGTTTAATAGTTGTTCCGTTCTCAAGAGGTAGGAGACGTACAGGGAGGGTGTGGCATTCTATCCTCTAGTTGTAACTACAAATGACATGTTTAGTGTCAAAATATGCTGGTTAGATATCGCTTATCTATAGAGAAGAGGGTGTATTACTATAAAAACCTATAGAATCTGACCACAACAACACTAGCTAATGTTTTCCACGCCATTGTGCATTCCGCGAAAATACCTAATTCTTTCAGGCACTCCCAACTATTATAGTATTAAATTATAATTACATTTCTTGCATGCCACCTAGTGAATAAGTAAAGGTAAATAAGTTTTTTCTTTTTTAGCAATAAGTTGTTTTGTAAGATAATTTTTCTGTGTAAGGCGCCCTTGAGGTGAATATTCGCGAAAACGGCGCTATATAAATTATCCAAATATTATTATTTATTATTATTATTACGGGCGTAGCTCGAACGAGAGCAGTTAAAACCAAAATAATTAATCAATTAGAAAGACATACAGAAAAATAAAATCAACGAAAAAATATTTGGCATCCACCGGGATTTGAACTACGGATCTCCTCCTATCCGGGGCAGGCACGTTAACCAATTACGCTATAGCGGCCTCGTACATTTCCGTGAATATATCGACCTTATCTGTAATTCTCATTATTAATTGATTAACGTATATTATCCATTTCTTTAGAGCAATCCACTTTTTCTTGTACGGTTGGCACAAATTACTTTTTCATTATTTTAATATTAAGACTTAATGGGTAGATTCATAGTTAGTTAGGTAGTTTGCTAGTTGAGGGGGCTACACCGCGTCACACGATCGATGTTTAGATGTTCTATGCTTAACCTTATATTATTAATGATTCATCCAATTTATTTGATTAACTATGAGTTTCCTAAAACCTGAAAAATATGTATTTGTATAATTAATAAAAATAAACATAGTTTTCACCCCTTTTGTATTGAAAAATGTCAACATGTTTCAAATCCCGTGGCTCCTTCGTCAGGATAAAAATAAAAATATTTCTCTTTTTTGCTCGATTAATTTAAAACACCCTGCATTATCATAATTATGAAATGATGTCTGCAGATATTATATACGATTACTTGAGTGTTTTCTTTTCATTTTATGTATATATTATACAAGAGAACAAAAAATGAGCGAAAACTTTTATTTTAGTCACAGAAACGGCGCCGGAATTAATTATTACAAACTTTTCTCCCCTGAACCTCCAAAAGAGCATTCGGAGTTGCGAAAAATGGTTAATTAGCATAAAAGGTATTTTTTTCTTAGTTTTGTGGAGCACTTAACTTCGCAAAGTTGGCGAAAACATTCCTGGATCACGTAAAAAGCCATTTTAAATGGAGGCCGTCATTAGTCAGCTGTAAATTAACGCTAACCAAAACTTGGCGTATTTATAATTAATGGCGGAATCTCTTTATATATTAATAAAGTTTATTCCTAACACAAATGGAAGCTTATTGAGAATCAGATAAACAATGAACGCAATCATGGTTATTATATTCGTACAATATTATCATTTCACAAATTGAATTTGACAGCGGATTCGGATTCGTGGATTGCGTGCCAACAAAATAATCACAGTACATTTTTATTTATTTATTTATTAAAATTATACAAATTTTGGTTGGACTATGCCTGTCTCACTAGAGAAATCTGTGTCGAAACAAGCAAAGATAACAATGTTTCATACAATTTATTTACAGATATTACAACACATAAATATATTATAAATTATAATAAGTAGGTAAAAAGGAGTGAGAGTGTAAGAAAAAAATTTATTTTAAAAGTAATAGTACAGAAGTAAGCAATAGAGTATAAAATTAGTAAATAGATATCGTATATCTATGTACATAGTTGAAAGAGTAAGTATAAGTCATAAAAAGTAGTAATAATAGTGTGAAAGGAAACAGTAGATCAGAAAAAACGAGTAGCAAGGTGAGCAAAAAACGACTAGCAAGGTGAGCGAAAAACGAGTAGCAAGGTGAGCGAAAAACGAGTAGCAAGGTGAGCGAAAAACGAGTAGCAAGGTAAGCAAAAAAACGAGTAGCAAGGTGAGCGAAAAACGAGTAGCAAGGTGAGCAAAAAAACGAGTAGCAAGGTTAGCGTAGCAGGACATTTATAGAATGGTTTACACGATTATTTAACAGTACATTCTTTTTAATTACTATCTTTAGAATGTTTTGTTTGGATATATAACTAGATACATGTCAAGAACTATTGTGGTTGCTCTTGGAATAGGTAAGTGTTGGTGCGGATGTCGTATTGTGTTATGACTGGCTTATTGTAGTGTAAATATAATGATTATTAACAAATTAGACAAATCAATTGGAAGATAATATACCTACAGAAAAAATCTATTTTTCGTAAAAAATATTTGGTTACTACGGGGAAATGATTCTAAAAATTTTCCATTTCGTAGAACAGCGATACCGATTTCACCACAGTAACCACCTACAATTCAGAAAAGCTATAACTTGTAGTTTTTTACCAATGATGCACCAATTACTACATTTTCAATCAAATAATTAATTAATATAACAATAAATCTTATTGTTTTTAAATGTAATAGAATGTTTAATAGATAAAAATCATAGATATATCTTTGAGTACGTTTTAAGAATTCCAAAAAAATGTATTCAAATTAAATAAACATACAAACCTTTTATTTATCTTCAAAACTAGCGGTATGACACGCGGTATAGCGGCGGACACTGATGTATGGAGTTGGCAAAGGAGGAACGAAAGTAGATTGAATGCAGTGGAGATGAGTTCCCTTAGACGTATGTGTGTAGACAAATCCATTTATGATGAGTAACGAATGAAGATATTAGGAATGAATGTAAAGCTGATCGTAGCATAATTCAAAGAATTAAAACAGGGCATGTTGAGCGAATAAATGAGGAAATAATGATATAAAAGATGTATAATGCAAGTGTTGACGGCGCCAGAAAGAGAGGGCGACCGCGGGAGACGTGGCATGACCAGATTAACCAGATACTGGAAGATGGTTCCGTTAGAAGCCTCAACAACCGTCGAGCTTGCATGCGAATATGTATGAATGTGGATGAGGCGAGAGTTGTACATGTATGACATGGAGTTGGTAAAAGAGGAACGAAGTTGATTGAATGCAGTGGAGATGAGATCTCTTAGACGTATGTGTGCCAAATCCATTTATGATGAGTAAAGAATGAAGATATTAGGAATGAATGTAAAGTTGACCGTAGCGCAATTCAAGGAATTGAAACAGGGTCGCTCAGTTGGTTTGGGCATGTTGAGCGAATGAATGAGGAAATGATGATAAGAAAGATATATAATGCAAGTGTTGACGGCGCCAGAAAGAGAGGGCGACCGCGGGAGACGCGGCATGACCAGATAAACCAGATACTGGAAGATGGTTCCGTTAGAAGCCTCAACAACCGTCGAGCTTGCATGCGAATATGTATGAATGTGGATGAGGCGAGAGTTGTATGTCAGGCCAGAAGAGTATGGCGCTCTATACTCTCTACCTACCCCCACGGGGAAACGACGTGATGGTAAGTTAGTTAGCTAGTTACTTTTATTTCTCTGATTTCTTCCTCTTTTGTTTACAAACGACATTAAGAGCTCTTTAGGAGGATGGTATATATAAGAAGGTATATGGAAATCAATGTCTGTAATAGTTGAATCTATAATTAAGTTGACTCTTTCATCTTCTAGATCTTTCCATGAATATAAAAATCTATAAAAGTGTTACTGCGTGCTTTTATCAACCTATATGGATTGAAAGTATTCAGATACTTCTTTCGCCGAGACAGTCTGTCTATTCATACTCGTAAATGCATTTGTGATGTCAGCTAGATAGATTACTTATTTATTCTGAAAGCGGCAGCACGGATAATATATTGAACGTCAAAATTATATCCCTTTTATATAAAATGGCTCAATTTTTCAGAAAGAATATCTTCCTCCAATGCATCAGCGACATCAATAATAAATTAATATAATGGGATACAAAACTTCAGCCAAGTGGGTCGAAGACACAAGGCAGAGCAGCTCCGAAAACTAAACACTGATTTCTACAAACCAATTTTTAAAAAAAACTAGCCTTACAGTAGTCGCATATGGTATGTAACAGAAATTAACATCAACATTTAAAAAAGCTAATACCTATATATTTATTAATTAGTAAATACAAATAAAGAAAATGTATGTGCATTTATTTATTATTGAATTTTGCCGAACTAGGTTCGCATTTTTATTTAGAAATGTGTTTGGTTAATTATATGTTTTTATTTATTTTCGTAGATGGCGGTGTGCCCCTATACATATTGTATGAAAACTTTAAAATAATTAAATAAATTACATAAAATTTGAGAATGTAAATCATAATTGTTTACATTAATGCAAAAAAAATTAAATATTTATTGGATAGTTTCGAAGATATAAGCCAAAATATATCAAAGTCACACATACACACGCTTCATACCAGACGCGAAAGATATATACAAAATCAGAAGCGTTAAATTTTGGAAGTGTGTGTCTTCGCTGTGCTGACACTTGCTGGACATCGATTTGTTTATAAAGGATTATTTTTTCCATCGCGCGCGCTCATTGGTCAAATGAAATTGCGCGCGCTTCCCCGGCGTCTTATTTCTTGTTACGCATTTCCGTACTTTTTCACAAAATCACTGCCACAGATTGCAGGAAAGCGAGAGGAAAGATGTTACACATCAAAAAACGTAGCAGAAGCAGGCAAACTACCTAAAAACAAAAGTCGAAAAAAGGAAAACATTGAACAAAAATGCATAAATACTGTGCTATGTGCCAATTTGTAAATGATCGCATTGCATTGTTACATTAATTAAATATATGCATTTTTCTAACCAGACCCAAAGACACTTTTTATCAGGATACACTTGTTATTAGATATTGTTACCAAACACTTGTTATCATATATTGGGCTTTAAAATAAGTAATTTATTGTTCTTTATGTATTTTTTAAGAACCTGTTAGTCTTCGATGTTTATGAACAGCACTAGGCTAGGTTGGCGCACTTATTACCTGGTCGCAACCATAATGTACCTCACCCGTCACCTTTCCTTACCTATTATAGTGCACGCTCGATCGTCGTAGATGTTTTATATTAGGTCCTTACATATGAAATTGGCGTTTTGCCGTACTGGCAAATTTGATCTCAAATATCTTCTCTTTGGTTAGGAATTCCAAATCCAAATTTATACAGCTATTTACTCATGTATTTGTGTTTTGAAAATTATAATTCATTTGTTTTTTCCTCAATTGTTTTTTCTTTGCGTCACTCAGTTTACAAAATGAAAAACTTGAAATATCGCGTTATTTACGAGTACGAGTTCCACCGTGGCACCAGTGCTGCAGAAACGGCTCGAAGGATTAATAATGTGTATGGCGACGGTGCCGCAAAAGAAAACATAGTGCGTTTTTGGGTCCAACGTTTTCGTTCTGGAAATTTCGACCTGCAGAACAAGCCCCGTGGACGGCCGGAAACCAACGTTGATAATGAAGAATTGAAGGCTATTGTGGAAGCGGATCCATCGTAAACCACATCCGAGTTAGCTGCAGGCTGCGGTGTTAGTGATAAAACTGTTTTAATCCACTTGAAGCAAATTTGTAAGATGAACAAGCTTGAAAGGTGGGTACCTCACGAATTGAGTGAAGCAAATCAACAAACGCGCGTTGACTGCTGCATTGTATTACTCAACCGGCACAATAATGAAGGGATTTTATGTCGAATCATTACCTGTGATGAAAACTGGATCCTGTACGATAATCGGAAGCGCTCATCGCAATGGCTGAACCCTGCCGAACCAGCCAAACCATGCCCCAAGCGAAAATTGACTCCAAAAAGTTACTTGTGAGCGTTTGGTGGACTAGTGCTGGTGTCGTTCACTACAGCTTTCTTAAATCTGGCCAGACGATTACGGCAGATGTCTATTGTCAGCAACTGCAAACCATGATGGAAAAGCTAGCTGCTAAACAACCGAGGCTGGTTAATCGCTCTAGGCCACTGCTGCTTCATGATAACGCTAGACCACACACTGCACAACAGACGGCTTCCAAATTAGAGGAGCTTCAATTGGAATGTCTAAGACATCCACCGTACTCTCCGGACCTTGCCCCAAGAGATTACCATTTTTTTCGAAATTTGGATAACTTCTTGCAAAGGAAAAAATTCAACTCCAATGGGGCAGTCCAAACCGCCTTCAAAGATTTTATTCATGCCCGTCCGAATGGTTTTTTTAGTAAAGGGATCGATGAACTACCTATGAGATGGCAAAAGTGCATAGATAGCAATGGTACATACTTTGATTAAATAAATATATTATTATAAAAAAAAATCGGCTTTATGTTCCTCCCATACTAAACGCCAATTTCATATGTAAGGACCTAATATTATATATGACACACTTCTTTCGACTTTGATTGCATGTGCTTCGTGCGTGATCATGCGATCCTTCAAGGAGTAAAAATATGTCAGCCATCAGATAAGGATATTTTAGAGTTCTGCCATCCTTCTTGGAAGAATCATCATTACGTTGGGTGTGCCCTGGATCCCGTTGGAGGTCTACCAAGAAAACAATCATGTTAAGGTAGTGTTACTACTCAACTATCCCTAGTATTAAAACCTCCGTCCAATCCATCTCTAAATAACTTATCACGACATCCAATTTCGTATGCAAACAACTAGCATCTCATTTAATTTTTTCTTACTTATACTTTACTTTTTCATATCGACTCAGATAACATAAAATGTTATCTGACTCGATATCTCAGCCTGTGAATCGTTTCTTGCTTTCTGTATTTGGGAAATCACACTCTGTAAACACGTTAACAAATCCTCATAAAATAAGCAAGTTTAAAAAAAGATGATTCTGAGCATGAATCATGAATACTTAAAAACAAGAAATGTGACCTCTATAAACCCATTACGCAGGAAAAGATAATAAGCAGTAGAGACGGAGATTATCTCGGCTGCCAACCTCGGAAAGTTGTTTAATTTGCAAAGTGCTGAAGACTTAAACATTTTGGTCACTAATTATTAGCATTTTACATCTTTGTAGCAAACTTTCCATAAAAAGATTTCACGTGACGCAGAATAAAATAAAAGACGCGTGAAATAAAATGCGACTATATTAAAATTTTTTGAAAAAGGACAAATGTCAAGATATTTGAAAAATTTGACGAGAAACAACGTCGTTGGTGAACTTTGTTCAACGTTCTAATAATCGTATAACTGTCAAAATATCAAAATGAATAATGTCTGTTATTTTGTTTTCCTGAATTAATTGAAAAATTATTTTTAAATATGATTGCTGAAGTTCTTGATTACCCGCAATTATTGGAAAAAATTTTATAATCTGAATTGATTATTAAAAATATTTTGTTTACTATTACATACCTTACTAATTTCTAATGATTCTCAATTATTCAATTTCAGATCAAAATTATTTATGTGAAAAATAGAAAGCCCTTAATTTTTATCAAAACCTATTTTCTAATAAATGATTTGCAAACTCAGAAAAACCATTATTATTCAGACATCTGAATATTCAAAAAAAAAAACTTAATTTAATTGATTCAGGATCACCAATGCGGCAGGATTAGTTTGAGCATTCTTACCAAACCTAAAAAATATTCCGGTGTTCATGGAATGTGTTGTGCCTTGTATGCAAGTGTCGCGTAATGTATGGCAAGGTAATATGAGAGGCACCAGTAAATAAGTAATACAAATAATACTTATGTCTATAACACTAAAGTTAATTGAATGTTATTTGACGTTACAGGCGAAACGTAGCTTACAAAATGAATGCTGCTTTTAGTTGCAGACGAAAGATGTAAAGTGGAACAGAGCATGGCATTTTGTTCATAGCCTCTGCTCATCTGCTCTGCTTACAGTAAGTTGCATACTTTAGAACTCAGCGTGTAAAGAATTCTGAAAATACCTAGTCTGATTCAGCTGGCGTGTCATACCTAGGTATGCTCAAACTCCATAGCAGCTGCGAGGTACGTAATTGTACTTGTGTACAGATATTTAGCATCCGTCTACGATACATAATATGTCTGTCGTAACTCAAGTATTGATGATGGCTGGAGTGTAACCCAAAACATTGTGTTCATCTCCAACACACGCGTCAAATGTATAGACTTTGAATGCAATTTAATTTTAGTAAGGCATCCACCATATACTTATTAAAAATTATCATATCAAAATCAATATATCGACGGCTCCTACTTATAATATCGTAACCCACAAATCGACGATTTTGAGTTTGTTGTGTATTTCATATGTATTTAATTATGTATACCTATCTTTAATACTAAGAACGAAAAAAATTTTTTTTATAATAATAAAGCATTATTTATTGCAAAATATTTTTTTTCTTTCTTGGAATTAAAGATATAATTAAATACACAAGTGTATACACAAAAAACTCAAAATCGTCGATTTGTGGGTTACGATATTATGTAACGATATTGGCCTATTCAAATAGACATTGCTGAAAAATTATACGAAAATATCTATCTGCTAAAAGCTCATGATAAGGAGAAGCACCACAATTCATAAATACTCTATAATTAAATATTTGCCGGATAAGTAGGTGCGGGCGAGCTTTATTATTTTTGCACGCGGGCGTGTAACGCAGGCTTTATGTTATTTTGTTTTGACGAGATGGACCAATCGCAGATGCGGCCGTTCGCCGCGGATCTGGCCAATGAGAAGCGTTCTGAGAGATAGACCTTTACCTTTACACGTAGGTTGGAGTCCAAAATGGCGGGAGATAGGGACTATTTTTAGCGATACAAATTGGAGAGCGACACTTGAGTTTTTTTCAGCTTTGAGGTCGGCCGAAGGCGTTGTCGAAGGAAGAAAAATTAACAGGACCGAGGAATAATAATAAATTGAATTAATAATTCAAAGGAGATTTGGAACAGTGAACACTTGTGAAAACAGATAAGCCTTTCCAATATTAATTATTTCTATTGCCTTTTATGTGTATTCTATTTATAACTTTATATTACTAGGCGCGCATCAGATTTAATATACACACTTGTGAAAACAGATAAGCCTTTCCAATATTAATTATTTCTATTGCCTTTTATGTGTATTCTATTTATAACTTTATATTACTAGGCGCGCATCAGATTTAATATACACACTTGTGAAAACAGATAAGCCTTTCCAATATTAATTATTTCTATTGCCTTTTATGTGTATTCTATTTAGAACTTTATATTACTAGGCGCGCATCAGATTTAATATACACACTTGTGAAAACAGATAAGCCTTTCCAATATTAATTATTTCTATTGCCTTTTATGTGTATTCTATTTAGAACTTTATATTACTAGGCGCGCATCAGATTTAATATACAAGAAATCGTAATTTTGCGGCTGTGGTGGGTCCAGCGGGTGAATTGTTGCATGGCGCTTGTGAAATATTTAAATGCGTCGCGGTCCATATGGACAATCATTTAAACTTGATATTCATATATTACCAAAGATATAAAGGCTTTAAAATAGAATATTTTAATGTCGAAAGGTGTTTGTTTTGGATGTATCTTTATGCAAAGGAATTTTTATGTTATCTATACTGGTGATTGAATACACGGATTTCTATATGATTTGTATTATTTTGGGAATAACTGAGATGGGGGTAATTATGTGTTTTGATATCACGATTGTAAGGGTGATATAAATTCAAATCGTACGATAAATTTCCTCCAAATAATATATTTAAAAAATGCATCTGGATTTTATATTTATTTTATTAAAACATGAATGTGTGGTTTATTTGGACTCGTTACATGTTTGTATTGCGTATCATTTGGCAATCGTTTAAACACGATTTGTTCCTATCAAGTTCTTATAAAGACGTATTTCGAATTGTATATATTGTATCTATTTAGATTAAGCCGCATTTATTAATTCTAGAAAGGGTTTTCGTATTGACGCAAGGCCCCCATTATGAGACGAGAATAGGTTATATTCATAGCACGATTATAATAGGTATTTTTGCCGCGTAAGAGGTGGCACTTTGAAGGGTACAATCGCGTTTTATGTTCGTCCCGGACGGAAAAGTTCTGGCGGTATGTAAATAAATAGAATTAAAATATTATTGGTTATTTAGAATAGCGTTTTACTTGATAAAATTGCAGAGGATATTTACGGTGTCGAATTTTTAACGTTTGTGCAATATGGTTTGCGCTAAAATTTATTTTGCTTTGAATATAAGAGAGAAATTCTTGTCTCAAAATTATTTACAGGTCGGCCTGGCATATGAATAAAAATTGCCATACTGCCGCCATCTAGCGGGAATCAGGAAAAGTTTTGAGCCTTCGCTAAGGATTAGTTAACCTTCGGTCCTCCGTAGCCGTGACAGTTATTCATATGACATTGTTTTTATTCATTCAATATTAGATATTTGAAATGTTTTTCTTCAACATATTCCATTATTGTGGGTCGTTTGCGGTTAGATCAGGGGTAGTTATCCTTCGGTCTTCCGTAGCCGTGATAGTTATTCATATGACATTGTTTTTATTCATTCAATATTAGATATTTGAAATGTTTTCTACAACATTTTCCATTATTGTGGGCCGTTCGCGGTTTGTTCAGGGGTAGTTAACCTTTGGTCTTCCGTTATCACGTTATTTACTTAAATGACAGATTGTTTTGTTTTATTCGTTTAATATAAGTAATATCATATTTTTATGAGTTACCGTAATTATTACTCTATATGATTTTATTATTGAGAGTGATGCAACGAATACTACTTTCACGAATACGAATGTCAGGCCTACTATTCGGTGAATACGAATGCGAATATTTCCACCAAGGTGGGGGAGGACGCAAGCATACTTGTAATTATATTGTTTATGTCTGCTTCTGGTATCACTATACGGCGTAGATGAACTAGTTTGAAGGGGTTTATGTCCTGCATGTGCTCGGCGTAGAGGGAATGGTCTTTTGTTTCTAGGATCCTATACAGGTTTACAGTTGCTGATATTGAAATATATATGCAAGGAAAACGCTATTTTGGGAATCACTAACTGGATGACAAATATTGAAGCACACATACACACAAGGAGGACGTTATGTTAAATACATGACTGGAAAGTTGTTATTGGAAAACACAGGCGCCACTAGAGGATGTGGACAGTTTGCAGAGAACTTCAACCTCTTTCAGTTAAGGACCTTTTACTATTACTATTCTTTCGCCTTTTTGCATAACCGTGGATGAACTAGATTGAAGGGGCTTATGTTCTGTATGTGCTCGGCATAGAGGGAATAGTCTTTTTGTTTCTAGGATCTAATACAGTTTTACAGGCGCTGATATTGAAATATATATATACAAGGAAAACACATTTTTGGGAATCATTAACTGGAAGGCAGATATTGTAGTACACACACACACAAGGATGACGTTACTTTAAATACATGACTGGAAAGCTGTTATTGGAAAACACATACAAGGAGAACATCATTTGAAGGCGTTACTAGAGGATATGGACAGTTTGCAGAGAACTTCAACTTCTGTCAGCTAAGGACCTTTTACTATTACTATTCTTCTTGTCATCTGTTGAACGTGGTGCTTGTATGCAAAACTTAAACATATTTAAAATTACTAATGAAAAGAATCTTAATATTGTAAGATTTGCTAATGGAAGGAGGGAGGTCGGAATTCATTGACGCTGTGACGATCGATACGTTGTGACACGCCAGGTGGGCGTACCACATGGGCAACTTAACGCATACCATCCTTATAATAGAGAGGCTACGGCTCAAGAATATGCGGTTGTTTCCTATAGCTCGGCGTCGAGAACTCACCCGTAACACGCTGGTGAGAAGCATCTCAGCGATTGATCGTCGCGGGGCTATTGATTTCAAACCTCTATGTTCTGAATGCAGGAGTGACAGCTATTTTTCCATCATGTACATTCTAATTTATACTGTACTAAAATAGTTTCATCACTCATCACCAATCTGATTGTCGTGACTGACAGAATTGATTATGAAAGGAGGGAGATCGGGGTTCTTTCGCATCGTGGCGATCAAAGTGGGCGCCAGGTGGGCGTACAACATGGGCAGCTTAACGCATACCATCCTTATAATAGAGAGGCTACGGCTCAAGAATATGCAGCTGTTTCCTATAGCTCGGCGTCGAGAACTCACCCGTAACACACTGGTGGGAAGAACCTCGATGCTTGGTCGTCCTCGGTGTCATCGAATCCAGATCTCCATGGTTATATCTTGAATAGAAGCTGATTTATTTGAACGAGTATCCTGATCGGGAAAGCCAGTTGACATCTCACCCTGACACATCATTAATCATCTTTACTATAATGCTGTATACCAGGAGCCTTTCGGAGCCCTTCTCCTCTGGCACAGGACATACATATCATCATACATATCGGGAACCACACAATTGCCCATAACATTCACTCTGGAATACTATCTCTTTAATATCTCTAGTCAATTAGACTACACCGTGGGATCATCCACGTCTATACTATCTCTTTAATATCTCTAGTCAATTAGACTACACCGTGGGATCATCCACTTTTATACTATCTCTTTAATATCTCTAGTCAATTAGACTACACCGTGGTATCAACCACATCAACTATAATTGGCGATGCTAACATGGCTCTGTCTGACGCACTCAGGGATGAGTCTTTTCCAGCCAACCAGTTAGTTCATTCAGCCCTTTAATCAGCAGTAAACATCATAATAATCCGGCCCATGTAGCCGCGACGTGGGATCCCCATCATTATATACCAGTCAATTTGACTGCCCCGCGGGACAATATACAAACCTTAATATCAGACGCGGGATTACTTCCTGATATGTTTGTCGCCAGGAGGACGAGGACGCTGAATGGATCCCAGCAGAGGCAACAGTCTCGGGTTGGTTTTGGTCTGCAGCTTAGTGTGGGAGGTTATGTCTAAACAGGAGTTATCCACCGGATGCGGCGATGCTCTGGGGCCGTATCCCCCTCCCCCCCACAGGGGGGGGGGGCATCTAGAATCCACGTTTGAATAGAAGTGGTTGGACACTTCTTAAATTTTGCTTACAAAGCTGTATCTTCCATTCCCTTAGAATCTCGGGCTGTCATAATGTCAGACAAAGCTTACCCCGAGCCTCTGGATGCGCCTTAGTTGTTATAAATATGTTTGTCTTCTCCCACTATGTACTGTGAACAGATTGAGCAGATCGGACAACGTGGGACGCGCTATCGGTAGGTTTCTTACTTGTGTTTTCAATATAACGTATGCTATTATATCTTGTAAATCTGTCATAAATGGGTACCGCGTGTGGTTGTGCTAACACTGTTCTAAGCTGCTATTATGAGGTATTGATAATCAAGGCGGGCGGAATCTTTAGCGTATGCCGTTAATTTGGCAACGATTGTATTGTTTTATATTTCAGTATTTTAACCCCGGTGGTATTATAGTTATGCCGGTACAATGTAAGGAAGTTTTACTACTAGCGTTTATTCCTCAGCTACGCCGCATATAGTTGGCTTTTAGGCCGGCTCAGGACGTGGAAGATATCGGCTATCTCTCGTATAGGCGAAACGGTAGAATTCTGGAACGGTTTCTAGAAGGGCCCAAAGTAATTTCGGAAATGTGTTTTATGTCTTTGGCATTTCGTCTATAAGTGTTTGAAGATAATGCGTGGATTTCGTGTCGATAACGATTAGGCGTTCTATCACCTTTAGTAAATAAATCCTTTATGTTAATTATGAGTAAGAATTAGTTACGTGCGTTTGTTATTTCCATAGTTAGGTAAGAATTCAATCTATATTAGTCTAGTCGCTTTAATAAGAATACGAATCTCACCACATATCAAAAGAATTTTGGATAGCTACGGACACAACGGAGGGGGAAATTTCCTAACCACTAGATAGATCACTACTGGCCAATTTTGAAAATATAAATTCTTAACAAAAAAAAAAAAATATTAGTTTTCATGTAAATATACTTCCGAAGTTCTAAGTTCGACTTAAGTTTTCATCTAGTAGCTTAAAGCATAAAGTGTGTGCTTAAAAGTCACAAAAGTCGTAATAAAGCTCAATTCGGTAGCTTAAAGTCTCAAGCTTTGGGCTTTTCGTAAAACTTATATTATTAAACTTTATAGTTAGGTATTTAGCTTAGGTAGCCAGGCAGGTTACGTTACAATTATACATAGGAGCCGTCAATTTGAATGCATAAATTTCCTTCACGCCATACCTTCTATGCGGGCGTTTCATTTTTCTGTTTTTGTAATTTTATTAATTTTATCGATATCCAAATACTGATTTTGTCAATTTTTTCAAGGTTTTCGTATTTCAATTTATATTTTATTTACACCAATACGAGCTGTTTATAATAGAACTTTATGTGCTAACGCAAAATCTAAAAAGTTAAATCAATGTTAAAACTATATTCCAATTAAAATCATCTTCCGGCCTTATCCAGTTATAAATATTTTAAATAATTTCGCAATATTGTGTTCGAGAAGGTGAAACTCACAGATTTTGTTGGTTCAAATAAAAATTGCAAAACTTCAGCTGACGTTGAAAAATCGAACCACTCAGCATAACAATGGATCTCTCGAGAAAGGAGTCTGGCCTTTTTGGAACCGTGGCATTTGAGAATATGCAATGTGTATTTTGTGTATAGTAGGTACGTCCAAAGCAATTTTATAAAAATGTTCAATTGGACGTTTTTCGTAAAACTTTTTGATGTAAACATTTTAAACGGAAAATGAAGTCGACTTATTTTCAATTAAATCGTTTTAAAATGAGGTCACGCAGTTCGTGAAATGTTAACCCGTACTACACAGAATTGTCGGGCAACACTTGTTTACAAGTGTACAAAAAGAGTTCGATTATTTATATCTTCCTTTTATTTAGTATTTTATAAAAATAAAAAATTGACTTACATGAATTGAATACCGGCCATCTTATTTGGCGAATTATTAAAAAAAGTATTGCCCATTAAATAAGACAATCTCGCTTTTATCCTGAATTTACGATTGGACGCTGATTTTATCAGTTCGCTTGATATTGATTAGTACATTTTCTTCAATTCTGGCTGCGTCTGAGCAAAGTGTGGACAAGTCTCATGTGCAATTTATTTTTAAAATGTTTATAACAATATATAATTTATTATATGTTATATACTATATTATATTTATAATTTATTATATGTTTATAAAAGTCTAATTTTCAATGTTTCAACTTTTTTTCAAGTTCACTAAATCTGAACAAATTATAACCATAGAAATATGCGAGATAACCTTGTAGTATTCTTATTAATATTTTCATGTTCATTAATATCAAAGATCGAAATATATTGTACTCTCATTTTTTTTTTGATAAAGCGCTTCTTAAAAAAGATTGTATAGTCCAATTAATGTATAATAATACGATCGCAGATACAGAGGATTTTTAGAATGGTGAGATCGAAGTTTGAATTCCAAAAAATGTCGATGAAGAAAGTGTTGATGAAGAATCAGCAGAAAATATGGTCGATATTGCACCACGCGAAAAATAAGATAGTAAAAATAATGAGGATAATACTGAACCACCGACATCTGCTCAAGATCATTTCCAGGACAGAAATGAAATGATATGGCATATAAATCCACATCGCATAATATCCTTAGGCAAAGAAGTGGTCTACGTGGATCAAGAAAAGCTATTATCTATTAGTTTTAATTATCTATTAATATAACCTACATATCGACGGCTCCTACGTATAATATCTTAACCCACAAATCGACGATTTTGAGTTTATTGTGTATACACATGTGTATTTAATTATATCTTTAATTCCAAGAAAGAAAAAAAAATATTTTACAATAAATAACGTTTCATTATTATAAAAAAAATTTTTATTTCGTTCTTGGAATTAAAGATATATTTAAAAACATATTAAATACACAACAAACTCGAAATCGTCGATTTGTGGGTTACGATATTATACGTAGGACCCGTCAATATATAAAGAGGCCAGGAAAGTATATCATGAATGCAACGAACATAATACTAATAATAAACCACATTAGAAGGATTTGACTTCATCCGAGTTAAATGCATTCGTGGTTATTCTAATAGTATATGGTGCCGATTACGTAAATACAGACTATATTTTTGATTTGTTCAAATGTAATTTATACACGGTACGGAGCGTGGAATTTCTTCGGTTCGATGATGCTAATACGAAGAAACACGGATTGAAGGAAGATAGAGCTGCGCCGATACGTAAAATATGTATGGATGATACAGAATTCAAAACTTTTCAGCGTACATAGATCCACAACCCAACTGTTGCAATCAATAAACAATTATTTGCATACAGCGGAAGTACAGGACTTATGCAATACATTCCGTCTAAGCCAGTCAAATAAGGGATAAAAATATGGTGGATATGTGATGCAGAAAGTTATTATGCTCTTACGGCTAAATATACACCGGAAAATCAACACCTGGACGAAAAACTAACCAAGGTGAAAGAATTAACTCGAAACCATGTTTAGAAAATTGATGACATTGGACATTTTTTCATGACTTTCTTTAGTACAACATATTATTTTATTTTGGAATATGACAATCGTTGGCATATTGAAACGAAATAAAAAGTACATATTTTCCGGCGAAAATGAAGGAGACTAAAACTCGAGCCAGTCATTTATTGTTATTTGGATTTCATGATAATGTTAAGATATGTTCGTATATGCCAAAAAAACATAAAAAAGTCATACTTTTATCATCTACGCATCATAAAAAATAAATCGAACATGATTCATTTCTACAATAAAACGAAATCGGATAAATTTATGTCCATCACTGAATAAGAATATAAATACCGTATGAGTACCCGGGCACCCCGGGTAGTAATCAGAAGACTAGACAGGTTTAAGGTCATATTAAATACATTTTTAAAAATAACATTACACCAAATTGTACATATATCCCTTTCAAATACCTCAAATAATGGGGATCTGGGTGGATAGAAGCATCAACGATTTATGAATAAAATTATTTTACCTTGAAGTCAGAAATGGATACCCGGGTGCCCGGGTAGTAACATAAGGGTTAATCACTATACCAATAAGTAATACCAATGTATACAAATATGTGTTTAGCAGTCATGTGTTAGAGACATAGTTTTCAAATATTTTAGAGATTCGATAGATACCCAATAATACATATTTGTTTAATTTTTTTTTCTTCTTCTTCTTCTTCAATCAGCCTTGGCCTCCATCAGTCCTCGCCTCCAACTCCTTCTATCTCCCTCTGCAGTACTCCAGTCTGTTATCCACAGTATTCGGTTCGCATCCCTTCTGACCTTGTCTTCCCATTGCAGCCTATGTCTGTTGACTCTTATTATTTGGTTTATTATTTTTCAGTATATTCATTTTTTTTCAAGAAAATTACAGGGTTATCGTCCCCTGAGGGATTACCATTAATCAATAAAATAACGAATATATTAAATATTAAATATTTACTTCAAAGTCGAAGCGTTTATAGGGTTAACGACCTGCCAAATGGCTAACTTAAGTAATCACTTTACACAATGTAACGTTCGTCGATTCTACACAAGGCTACCACATCTGTCTGTCAATTTTGAAAGTTATATACGGAGTGTCTCATAGCTAGTATCAAAAACTTTGTAGGTAGATTCCTGCCTTGATAATGAGTCGAGAATGTTCAAGCAACCGTAACCTAATATAAATAGTTACGGAGATACGCAATAATAAAAATTGTATTTTTTTCCAATATTACTGACTTTTTTTTTACAAAAAGTTTTATTACCATTACAGCAACTTATGTCTATTGTGAAAAATTCATTCGTTTCAATACAACTCAAATAAAATGATAAAAACATTGTTAAAAAAACTATTTTCATTCAATAAATAAAAATAACTTTGTTTAACACCACTTACATTTATTTTCAAATCCAACCAGGTTTCGCAACGACCGTAGCTTCTTCAGGGAGAATCTTAACTGAGAATTAAGGAAGCAAACACTTGGTGGTGAGACAATTGTCTCACCAGCAAGTGTTTACCTCCTTCGAAAAAAAATTGAACTATTTTCAATTATTTTCAATTTAATTCAATGTGTGTCAAAGCGAATGATTTTTTTTATAATCGACATAAGTTACTGTAAAAATACTTCAAATTTTTGCATATCTCCATAACTATTATAAGCCACGGTTGCTTAAACTTTTTTGACTCATTATCAAGGCAGGAATCCACCTGCAAATTTCTTTCTACTAGCAATGAAACACACTGTATATGGCTTTACTTTAACTTTTGCTATCGCCGTCTACGGTTGAAATTAATCATCCCCATGAAGTAGTACATATATGTACATATCACCGCTGCAGTTGAGTTGGGAATTTTTTTCTTTTATTTTACGTTACGTTTTGTAAAATGATCACTTAAGCCAGCCATATGACAGATCGTAAGCTCTTTAAACGCCCAAAGGCTTCCATATCTACTTTATTCTTGTAAATAGCTTCATATTCGTAAAAATCTCTTATACATCTCCGTATTTATTTCATTTGATGGGTAGGTGTAATTCACCAAAATATACCAATTATTTTTATATTAAAAATTAGAACATTGTTACTAAATATTTAATTGGTTTTACTCATTTTATTTGACTTTTATTTAAGCGAACGATTTTTTAATATTCTCTTAGTAATTGTTATTATATTCCATTGTAATCAGAAATATATTGAAAACATTTATCTCCATATTATTGATATGAAGACATTGTTGCTCAAACCTTTTTGATTCGTAATTAAGCCAAGAATCTATCTGTGGGGTATTGTGGACGTGCTCTGTTATAACTCGTATATCTGTAATATGAGAAATAATTATTTCAATAATTTATATTTTTTTAGTCAATACTAGACCTGATGGGTGGAAGTTCTTGACTATGATAATTCCCAGAAATGAAACAGTTGAAAATACATAAAGGTATACAGGTTAATTTTTTGGTCATGACACTTGAAGGATGTGTTTTTTACAGATTTTCACTGAAAACGAATCATTAGGGACAAACCTAATGGATCAGAGGATCCTGAAAATAACATGAATAACATGGAAAATGTTAAATGGAAAAAAAACGAATGTTAAAAAAATCATTATACGCATATTAAAATATCATTGCTATCAATGTTCTGTTGCAATTGTATAAAAATTATCTATTAGGGTCACCAATGACCTTTTGAGGGTTTTTTTGTTAAAAAATAAAATAAAAATAAATTATATTCATACAACTGAATACACAGAAAAACCAGTATAAGGTTTCTATATATTAATTTTAGCAAAATTTAAAATAAATTAAATTTCAATAAATATTATTATTAATTTCTGCCGGTTTACTATTTTTAGGTGTTAATAGGTGCATTTTTCAGCCCAACTTCAGTAAAAATAGCTAATGAAATTAAAAAGTGTGATTTTAAAATATCCTTTAGAACTAATAACAATCTAAGAACAAACCTCAAAAACTCTAAAAGCAAAACACCTAAATTAGAAAATAGTGGCAAATACAAATTAACATGTAAAGATTGCAATGCCACCTATATAGGACAAATGGGAAGGTCTTTTTTAACTAGATTCGCGGAACATGCGCTGCTATAAAAATAAAAATTTAGAGTTAAAATTTGCGGCCCATTTATTAAATGAAAACCACGTCCCGCTAGGTGATAACGAGCAAAACCTTTACATATAGAGACAAAAGGCTTTAGGATGAACGTACTTGAGTAACTAGAAATAAATAAATATAAAAAGGATCCAAATATTAAACTTTTAAATAATCAACAAAAAATGATCTTCTCTCCACTTCTCAATATCTTTAAAAAATCAAAAATCAAGGACATAAATTAAAATAATATTTATAAATAACACTTTCAGTAAACGAGGAATTTCGATAATTAAGCATAACGTTAACCGAAGCACCTTTAATGATAAATGCCCGGGAAAAAACGAACATTAATATAGGGCTACACCACAAATATCTTATTACTCTAAAGGGGAAGGGGTAACTTAAAATTGTATAAATAAGTCGTTTGTACGTGGTATATCCACTGTTTGATAATGACCTTACAAGCCGAAACAGCTGTAACAACTAAAAATAGTTAGCCCGCATAACTTAATTATAATATTTATTAAAATTAAATTTATTTTAAATTTCGCTAAAAATAAATATTGAGTTCTACAAATTAAACACAAAAGCCATAAATAAAGTTTCTTTAATTCATTAATTTCTGCAATATTTGATAAAGCTAATTCTTCAATAATTATTTCACACTTTAAAAAAACCCATTAAATAATGTAGGTATATTCAGACAAATACGTATATGCAAAATACTTTTTTTTTATTTAAAATATTCCATATTACGGGTCATTTGTGTATGGTAGGTAAACTTTGCTTTTAGAGAAGGGTTGAACTCTATCGAAAGTTACCCTAAAAGTTATTGGCTTTTTTACCCCATCGTTGAAAACTTTTAACATGTAATAATGTACATATATACAGTAAACAAAAAACTTCGTCGAATTTTAGATTTAACCCTCCGCTTTGCTAAAAAAGAAAACATTTTTGAATGGAATTTTTTTGCTTTGAAAATAATTGATTTGAGCAGCTTAATGATTTTTTTTAAATAGAGATGAGAACTCGGAATACGTGTCACATCGATATCCTTACTATTTTCAAAACCAAGCTAAACGCTTGTGCAATGACATAAGCAGAATCTAAATCGTTAAAAAAACCTTTTTTAAGCATATTAACTACAAATTTAATTTGAATTTAAACTATTTGGACTCAACACAATTTCATAAATTAGACACTCTCGAATACAGGCGAATATTATCAGATCAATCCTTCCTTTTCCAAATAATTCATAACCTTATTGATTCTCCTGAAATCACCAGCTTGCTATCTTTCCACGTCCCACAACGACATACTAGACAGAAGTACCTCTTTTCCCTTCCAACTTATCATACCAATAATAGGAAATCCTCTTCCATCCCACGCATATGCTCAGATTATAAAATCCTTTTGAATTCAATAGATAATTTTAATACTAAATATGAAGAATATCGTCTTATGATGAGGCAGATACTTGAAACTCGCCCCCCTCCCTTACCATGTGAATTATATAAATTACGAACCCTTTTATGTTTCCAATAAAGTTAAATTAGGAACAATCACTTCAATGAAACTGTGAAATTGTTTGATCTGTCATTCATACTAAATTAACTTGTCAATAATTACGTCTATCTGCGTCATGTTTTAATTGTGGGAGGCATTTAACTATTTTTTTCTGTATTTTGTCCTACCAAGCAATCGTGTCTCCCTATTAGATGACCGAATAAAATAAAATAGTAAAAACTTGCTGGTCTGGAATGAAACTCGAACCTGCAACCTTTGGATTACGAGGAGAGAGTCCTAACCACAATACCGACAAGCTACTCAATTATTGCTATGATTATAACAGTAATTTAAAAACGAATAGATAAAAGTTAATGGTTAATAATAGACTTTTATATATATGAAGTCTTCTGCTATTTGTGATGACATTAAATATAGCACGCCATCATACATCTTGATCCAATCAAATACTATTCGGGTCAATAAAATTCAATTACATATAAATGAGATTATGAGCTCACGGGCTGGATAAGTCGGCCCAACAAGTTCGCTCGGATATCGTTAGTGATGTCATAAATCGTATGGGGGGAAGGTCTGTCGTATTTCACGATCGTGAAACGTCACAAAATTTCAACTCCATCATATGAAATTCAATATCAGCCATCAGAAGGCGGGAAATGAGAGGAACCAGTTGAATTGAGGCGCGAATTTATTGAACGCCATCGTTTTACTGTCACAAGATACGCATTAAAATATGGTAACATTCCAAAAATAATTATAATCAATACACTAGTTTTGCGTGGTAACACCCATGTGTCGTATATACCTACGTTTCATAAAAAAAATGTTTCTTTTTTTCTTTGTAAAACGGCAAAACACTACTTTTGCGTGGTCATGCGTCGTATATACCTACTTTTCATAAAAAAATGTTTCTTTTTTTCTTTGTACAACGGAAATTTCATGGGTAAAGACCTAATATATAAATAAGTATATAAAGAAAATAATATAACAATGTTTTATCAAAATAAATGTTAATAAGTACGCATATGAATATTCTTTCAAAAAATATTTGGTATGGTGTTATACATGTCTAATTACTAGATTTATTTTTGCCGATAACTAAGATTCTAACTATCATAAAATGTAATGGCAGTCTTGATGAAGATTATTAATATTAATATAATTTTTAAAAATTAGTTAAAATTATTATGTGTTTTTTACACTTATATTTTGAAAATATTAACATGTTACAGGGTCAATGGTCCCTTCGTTAGAATACAATAAATATTAACAAATTAAAAATTAAAAGTCCAAGTACAGATACTAAAAAATAAAATAAAATATAAGTGAAATTAATAAATAATTAAATAAAAACGTTAAAATAAATTTACAGAATAATTAATCGTAAAAAGGACCTTAAAAGGATTTTAATTATTTTATTATTATTATTGAATCGAATATTTTTTTATTACATATATTCAATTTACTATCAACACTTTCTTATTTCCAAAATTTCTTATTTATCCAACTCTAAATCCTGAACGATTTATATGTAAAATTTGTCAACCCTTATTAATATCAAAAGCGGATTCGCAAATTCGGATTAATAAGCGCTACTCAAATACCTTAAATATTCTTTGACTCTAACATCAAAATTTTTAAACGTTTTTTTTTGTATAAAAATAATTACAAATTAAATTATAAACACAATTTTTTTTTCAGAATCCGTTATAGTTATTATTTAATACAAACTTTTAATTTTTTTAGTAGCATAGAAAGCTGGTTCCCTCCGTAATACGGAACAGTGCATCAGAAACAGTTTTTAAAAAAAGACTTAAAACGCACCTTTTTGTAAAATCCTTTCCATCAAATTAAATACTAGTGTAGGACTAAACGATGTTAGTGTAAAGCGCCCTTAAGGTGATTTTTTACGAAAATGGCGCTATAGAAATTATCCATTTTTATTATTATTTTTATTATTATTATTATTAAAAGAATTCGCATTTTTTTAAACTAGGTATTAAATCGAATAATTTCTTTTTGTAAAAATTATTGAAATTATTAATATTATAATTAATACAATATATCCCGCACTCTAAGTATTTTAAATCATATCATACGTTAATCAAAACATGTTTACATATACACAGAAACATACAAATGAAGTAAACAAACAAATTTAATATATAATGAATGTTGTTCAAAATCACAATAAATTTAAGGCTTTGATTATTTTCCCATTTCAATATGGCCAACTTTTTCTCCTATTTACATCTCAACTAAGGTCACCGGTACACCCGACAATTGATTTATTTGCGAATTTTTTATGAAGCACACAAAAATTTTCCATCCTGGCGAAGACACAGGATTATCGAAATCGATTAAGGTCAAAGCAAGCACAGTGTCAGTATATTATTTTTAAAATTAATAATTATGTCAAACGCAATGATTATCAAAAATATCTTAAAAATGCATACTTGGGAAGAGTTTCTAAGATTTAAATATATTTTTTAATTTCTGTGCTTTGATACTTTCATTTTTAATTTCTTTGAATTGAATGTTTGATTGTGGTGTAAGCTTAGGTGTGAACACTTACGGTGTTAGTTTAATAAAATAGTTAATCATAATTTTGGCTACCGTCAAAAATACAAATTTTGTCGAATAGTTTTTTTTTTTAAATCAATAACACAGAAGCGAAATATTTGATTCGGAAGGTGCGTTCAATATAAAAGAATTGGCATGTATCATCATAGGAGCTTGAACAATTCCGAACTTTTATTTTTTATTCAATGAAAGATTGGCCATTATCGTCATGTCCGATGTGAGATATTATTTTTTTTGTATTAAATGTTAGTGTTCAGGATGAAAATTCATTTAGAATGATGAGTAGTATAGATACTCATGCCTGGGTGTTTTGTGATGTGTTTCGTTTTTGTAATTAGGCCTCTTGAATTGCTGAAGAGTAAAAAAAAATAAGCAAGAAAACTACGTGTTCTAATTAAAATTCAATTTTGTTAATAAATTGTGAAAAATATATATTTTTGTACTTGTAAACACAAAAATACTTGTGTATTTGTTTAGGTATACTGAACAAAGTTGTTTCTGAGCGCTTACTCCAGACTCTAGGGACTCACTCTCGAAATCAATTTCGTGGAACCCAATTATTCGTTGGTAGAAATTTAGTTTTTTTTCCATAAAATGTTCTTCAATTCAAAACATCCTCTCTATATTCATTTTTGTTCTGGCATTGCTGGCGAGCAACCGTATTTCGAGATAATTTATCCTTCCAGTAAACACTTAATGGTCGGGTTAAAAGCAAGGCCTCATAATTCTGAATCATCAAGTAGAAGATCAAATAATATTACAGAAAAGTTATTCAGAGAGTAGAAAGAAAAAAGAAAGCATATTCAATAGATAAACGATTGAAAATATCGATATTTTAAATATAAACAATATGCAGTCGATTCACTTCAATTTGGTGTGATTTCTCCACTTACTAAATAAAAGGATTAGAATGTTACGATACCCATCGATAGTACTCACCTACTTGGGATACCATGATACTACTCAGGACACTACTCATGATGTTTCTCAGAACACTAATCTCGGTACTACTCACGATACTACCACGATATCCAGACAATACGGCTAGTTCTAGATGTAGTCAATTTTATTTATTTATTTATTTATTTATTCATTCATTTACGCCTAAATAGGCTTTTACATATGTAGGTATATAACAGTTATTTGCAAAAGTAATATAAACAGAGAGAAAAACAAAAAAAAAGAAAGTGTATATAATTTACATTATGGCGGAATGAAGCGCTCTCAGTATCGCGCCCCTATACTGTGATAGGCCAGAACCAAACACGACCGCTATGTTTGTATAATTATTACCTAACCTGTGTATTCTAGGTACTAGCGAGTTGTAGTGAGCATTTGTTCTAGTATTGTCACAGTAAAAAGGCGTCGGCACTCGAGTAGTTCGACTGGGTACATGGAACATTATTAAGGACAAAATTTCAGGGCTGTGGTAATGCGAGTTTACAATTTTATATAATAAAATCAGATCGGATAAAACTCTCCTGTCCGATAGTGGCAATAAACCGGTAAAATATAATAAGTTTATATAGTTAAGATTTTCTATTGGGATATGGAGACGGAAATTTATGTAGCGTAAAAATTTATGTTGAATTCTTTCTATTGTATGAACATGAGCATTGTAATAGGGACACCAGATAGATGAGTTGTATTCGATTTGACTTCTAACAAGAGAACAATAAAGGAGTTTGACCGTTTGAATATTTGTGAAGGAATTACAAGAGCGCAGAACAAAGCCAAGTGTTTTCACAGCCTTGTATGCTATATTATTGATATGGTTTACGAATGATAATTCCTGGTCAAATAAAATGCCAAGATAATTAATTTCAGTAACGGTTTTCAAGGGATTGGCATTAATCGAGTAGTTAAAAATGATAGGATTTTTAATTGTATGAAAGCGTATAATTTGGCATTTGTCAATATTTAGAAGGAGTTTATTAGTACTGCACCAGTAATTCAGATTGGCCAAATTAAGTTGGACTTTTGGCAATCTTGAATATTTCGTATCACTTTAAACACTTTCATGTCATCAGCAAAAATTAAAATGTTCACATCATGAAAAACAGTAATAATGTCATTAATAAATAATAAAAACAAGATAGGTCCTAGATGAGAATTTTGAAAAAGCCTAGTGAAAAGGTAAGTATGTTTAAATGGAAATAATAATTTTGGTGAATGCATTATTTGTGACTGGAAATCTTGATTGAGGTCAACAAAGTTGGGATAGGTATGGATGAAGGGTGCTCGCGGATAATAAAGTGAATATTTCTCTGAACGCAGTTGATTCTACTGGTAAATTTTAGAGGTTTTAACAATAATTTAAATAAATTTAGCGTAGAACTGAGAAAACGACAACTGAATGACTAAATATGGAAGAAATGAGGTCACTGAGAGAGTTGTATGTAGAATATCTACATACTTTAAATAGAAAGATTAACATACAAATGATCATACAGATTTTGGGAACGGGTGCTTACTCTTTGGAATATAGAAGTGTGAGTGAGAAAGAAGAAAATGTGAGAGATTGATTTTGGAGCCAACAGGAACTGTGGACATCTACGAAGTAGGGTAAACTTAAGGACAATGAGTGCGCATAATAATTATATGTTTGTGATGAGCGTATACGGAAATATTATTATTTAGTGTAGAATACCTTTTGTTAAAAAAACCTATTTTGTAGAGTTGTTGAACGTGTATATCTCTAATTCGTTTAGATGCATATTTAAGCATTTTTTTCGAAAATATGGGTTTTTATTATCCATTTATATCAGAAATTATAATCTAGACAATATTTTTTTTTAAAATGCTTAGATAGAACCTTTGTTCTTATATAGCAGTAATAAACTGAACTTTATTTACAATTATTAAGAAAATATAAACATTGATCGACTGGCTGCGGCCGAAAAATTATTTTTCAGTATCTTAGAAAAAAACAGTTTTATCATATTTATATGTACGCAGAATATGTTTTTCAAGACATGAAATAAACAAAATTAATTAACAAATGACGCAATTCTAAAATTAAATGGATTGTAAGACTGTGTTTTTTTGACATGTTTCATACTTTGTAATTTTTATTTTCAAAAAGTAATTTTTATGTTTTTAATAAAAAATTATCGTTTCAATAGTGCTTGGAGACTGAAAATGCGGGATTAAATACAATGTATGTTTTGTTTAAAATGGCTTCTTTATGTAAATAAAAAGCGTTTTTAAATCAACAAAAGACGAAGATACATTATTAATATTAAACATTTCTTAATTATTTAAGTTTTATTATCATAATGTTAACTTTATATTCGTAAGAAAATATATTTTGTGTGCATATAAATTTTCAAAAACTATTAATATTTTCTAAGACACCAAAATGAGTATTTTGGCCGTGATCTATCGATTAATGTTTACATTATTGTAAATTATGTTCATTTTATAAATTGTATAGAGGATCGAAGATTTTTTAAAGTTTTTATTTAAAAAATATATAATTTAGTATATCCGTTCCAATATAAAAATGTAATAATAAAAACCCATATATTAAAAAAAGCCGAAATATGCATTTGCGGTGAATGTCCAGCATAAAATGTAATTAATGAAAAATTTTCACATGCACACAAAAATAATGCGGCCGACAAATGCATATTTCTCTTTAAATATATCATTGCATTCTGCACGGTGCATTCTGACAGTGAATTAAGGTGAAATCCGGCCCGCGTACGTGTTCTTGCAAAGCAAATTTTCTTAATATTATATATATTATATATATATATAATAATATAATATATATAAGATAAGATTCATAGTTTGCACTTTATCGCAAGTGTACCCCGCGGAGAAGATTCTTTCAGCCCCGTTTATGCTTCGTGTGTGCGCAGCATCCGTGTCATAATGTATTCAGTAGGCATCAGGTCCCTCTTGGAAGCATCTCGGCGGGGTCTATAATTACTTGGCCGTTTTCCAAGTTTTCCTGAATCGGTAGTTCTTGTATGTGAGGTATATATGTAAATTTCACAGTTTTGCCCAGTTATTGCCAAGCACCTTCAAGATTAAGTCAGCGGGCTAGAGCCAAGAGTATTACCATTTGTTAACCCATATTTTCACTCAATTCAATAACATTCTGCGATCCGCGGAAAAAGTTTTAATATGTTTATGTTTTGCTATTACATGTTATGATTCAACACTATTTCCACGTTAATTATTAATATTAAATTGAATAACGTTAATTATTAATATTAAATTGAGTCTGTCCGTCTTTTTAAAACAATCAATTAGAATGACATACAGAAAAATCTAATTCACGAAAAAATATTAGGTTACTACTGGGATTCGAACCCAGTTCACCTCCTTTCCGGGGCCGGTGCTCTGACCACTAAGCTATAGCAACCCTCTATGTTTCCGTGAATATATCAACCTTATATGTAGTTAAAAAAAAATCAATTATTAAAAATAAGAACTACATATAAGGTTGATATATTCACGGAAACATAGAGGGTTGCTATAGCTTAGTGGTCAGTAGTAACCAAATATTTTTTTGTGAATTAGATTTTTCTGTATGTCTTTCTAATTGATTAATTAATTTGGTTTTAAAAGTTTCACACAACTTTGTTCTGAAACATTACAACTTCACAAATATGAATGTGTTGAATATATTTAATATCTGTCCGTCTATTTGTTAACCATAACTATATTAAACCATACAACAAAATTTTATATCTTTTCTTTTTAGGGCCTTGCACAAAACACACACCTGACCAACGTATCTCTTTGCAATAAATTCAATGCTCAATTCAATCAAGATTTTGATAGGTTAAACTCTAGAATCCTGAGAAAAACAAATTCATTTCACTTTTTTCAAATATCTCTCCATCCGTGTCTGGACAAAATTTTTGCATATATCATTTAACTTTACGGTCTACGCGAGACAAAAGCGCGCATCCTCCGCTTTCTTTTACTGACTTACCTGGGATGCACTAGGCACGGATGTTCACTAGGCACAACTGTTCTGTCGTGAGCTCTCAGAAGTGTTTGAGGTTCTTTAAACTTAGTATTGAGTCATAGTTCTATGGAGAGTAACGACCCGATCCTTGCAATCCCTCTATCATCACTTCTAAGCCTTGTCCCGTATTTCACAGCTGTGTAGGATATGCTGGTTGGGACGCAACACGAGCTTATAGAGTTCCAAATCAATGATCTTGCTCCGGAACTCCGTGCCTCGAGACCATCTACACGGAGGACCCTTCTGACCTACTCTCACAGCATCACAGGGGAGGAAGCAGTAAGTCCAAGTCCTCAACGGTGCCGTGTCTCATAGCAGTGGAAACAGAGTGGAATTTAGCGATGGCAGCATAAGTCACGTCACTAGGAACATCAGCGAAATACAGGCCGCCAGGGATCAGCTATGATGTGAGGTGACCGACGCAATGTTGCGCACTTCAAAATATTTAACATCACTTTCATTACAGGGGCGTGCAGTGAGAACAAGACATGAAGTTGAAGTATGACATTTATCTATGTACATATTTTGAAAAAAAATGGATATAAAAGATATATCTAGTAATTTTTGTACCCTAGTTATTATCACAGAATTCAGATTTTTATATATCATTATATTTTATCACATAAATATTTTATTTTCTTGTGCTTTCTGTATATTTATGTTTAAGTAAAATCTCTTCAATATACACTTCACACGTCTGCCTCATTACAATCCAAATATGTCTTGATACTTAAATAGGTCTTTTTTCTATTAAAAAACTTATATTTCACTTGCAAACCATCCAGTATATATGCATTATGAAAAGGTTATTTTTCGGGAACTTCGCGGATGTGTAAAAATATTTTATTTTTGTGCTGTATTTCGGTTACACTGGGTTAATAGTTTTCTCTCAACTTTCAGAGAGACCAGCTTGAGAATGGTTATCCCAGTGTAACCGAAATACAGCACAAAAATAAAATATTTTTACAAATCCGCGAAGTTCCCGAAAAATAACCTTTTCATAATGCATATACCTCTTCGCGAAAACTTATATTTAAACATAAATATATATATATATATATATATATATCCTATATCGAAGTATTGGGTATAATCTATAATACTGTTGTCGGTGCACTTTGCGTTTTAGCCATTTTAATGGAAATTCATTGATGCTTTTGCCACAGTAATCCTGGAAACGGGAATCGTTGAATTATTTTAAAATGATTTCCACTGGCTCATTGAAGTATTTTAATTTCTCCCTTTTAAATTTATCCAAATTTAAAAAAAGAAAATCAAATTAAGTGGGTGACGGAGAGTTTTCAGTTTGAGTTCTTTTAATTTTTAGATTTTCCGTTGTCATGGAGAAGTAGTGGTCAAGAGCAATTGACAAGTCTCGGTTGTTTGATAGCGAGCTTATCCATCGTCGTTTTTGATTCTTAACGATATATCTCTGCGGTAATTTTTTGCCAAATTTAAAAAGCTGAAAATAATAACGCCAGCACAGGTCATACAGTCACCACCATGTATAGTCACAAGCAGTTTCTTTTGACTCAATTTACTTTTGAGACATTGTTTGTCTTTCGTCCTGGGCTCATTTCAACGAACGTTTTCGATAATCATTATAGGATCCACCTTTCATCACAAGTAATAATCCTATTCATAATTCCCCCATTTATATGCCTCTTTAACGAATTACGGCAAGTTTGAACGTGAATTTGTACTATTGACGTACTTCAGAAAGTTCACACGGTAACCATTTAGCGAGCATCTTTATTTTCCCGATTTAATGTAAATTAATTAATATCATTTTGTCACTTACGTTGAAGGCTGTTGGCTAATTCTGGCGTGGTTCGAGATAAATTCACCTCCACTATAGCTTTTAATTCGTCACCATGGACTGTAGTTTTTGGTCATCCACGGGATTCGTTTTTGATGTCGAAATTTCCTGGACGGAATCGATCAAACCAATAACGCATCGTGCGTTCATTTGCGGTATCTGGTACATATTCTTCGTTTACATTTTGTGTCGTTTATGCAGTCCACTACGGTACTCATATTTGAAAATAATGCGAATATTGGTATTCTTCATGATAGCAGATACAACGATATCAAGGAAAAAACAAACGGCGGGAAAACAAATGTATAACTTAATTTAAATTCCATTTCGAATGCAAGATCGAACTTCAAACTAGCCAGTAAGGACTTAATTAATATTATTGTCATCATTATTTTGGTATATGAAAATCTTTCATCCTTCTATATTCTTATCGCGAAATGTTTCATCGTGTTTAATCTCTCTCCCTGCCAACTATTCCTGTCAAATGTCGTCTTCCCATATCTGTAGCGGTCTCTGAGATTCTCACCTTCCTCTCCCATCTTCATGATATTCAAGGGTGCCGTTTTAGTTCACTGGTTCTGAACCATGTTTGCATTTTTTCTATTTTCTACTTCAATTGCTAATTTCGTTCTACAACTTTGTTTGGTACTTCTACAAACACATTGGGAACTTTATCAGTTCAGTGCACATAAATATTTTTTACGTAGCAGAAATATATCATGAAAATATCTAAATAAATATATCGAACTCATTAATGTTAGCAAGCTTATCAGCCAGTACCTAGATGACTAACGTTTAAAATAAACTTATATTATTGTTAAGGTAGGTTATAATTGAATCCTAAGATCGATAATAAAATTATATCTATAATTGAGTAGCTTGTTGGCGTAGTGGTCATGTCGCTCTTCTGGTAATCTGGTAGTCGGTGGTTCGAGCCCTATTCCAGGACAACAGTAAGTAAGTCCTAGTTTCATAGCACAGGCCTTTGGTTTAGTTTGAAAATAGTAAGAATATTGATGCAATACATATTCCGTGTTTGCATCTCTATTTAAAAAAACTTATACCTAGTTCACTAAGACGGCCCCCAGAGTCCTGTGGGTATGACATTGACTTCTTATACCAGGTTCGGTTTCCAGTGAAGTCACATTACATCTGTGTGATTTTTTCAAGAAGAGGTGTTTGGGGCTTTAATTGAGTATCATGGCATTTTGTAGTGTTTAAAAAAGTTTATCTTTGATCTTTGCAAATTGTATGAGGCATTGTGATTTCCAGCATGCAGCGGTGCATTGCTTTTTGGGAAGCTCTAATTTTAGGTAAATAGTGCTTATTAATATTTTGGCTTCACACGTGAATACTGGCAGAATACACTGTTCTTTTGAGAGAAATTTGGGTTTCGCTAGTCATGGTTACTCTCAATTCACACCGAGGAAAGGGTGATTCTGCGATATTAAGTTAAAGTAAATGGTGTTGACTAATACAAGCCTTGTAATTAGGGACTAGTGCTAATATATGGCCGGCGTTATGACCGGGCGAGGGAAACAGTCAAGGCTCATGGTTTAACGCTCGTGCTTGGTTTAATAACCTCCTTGCCTGTTCGGTTTTATTACGTACATTTTCATTTGTATTTTTATCAGTAGAATTCCACACTATTTATTATTGGTTCAAAGAAATAACATTCAGGTACTGGGTGAGTCGTTTGCTTTTATTTTTCTGTGAATATTATTATTTTATTATCATTCGCTCGTTTATTATTTGAAAACAAATATTAACATTTCATAAGGTAGACTTAATAATATTGTGGCAATAAATTATTAGTAAGCATAGGCTTGCTGAAGTTCAACTATAGTATGACGCAGAAAATAGAGTTGGAATAAAACACATAGATATATAAATATATTATATATTATATTATATATATATATATATATATATCTATATTTATATATATATAATATTTATCTCTATATATATATATATATTATATATATACATTTTGTTGCAAATCCATTATTAGTAGCATAGCTTGCTTGACGTTCAACTTGTATGACGTCGAAATAGAGTTGGAATAAACACATATCTATTATATATATATATTATATATATATATCTTATATATATATATATATATATATTATATATATATATAAAGATATATATATTAGATAATATATATATATATATGTGTTTATCCCACCTATTTCTGCCGTCATCACTATAGTTGAACTTCAGCAAGCCTATGCTTACTAAATATTTATTGCACAATATTATTATATATATATATATATCTATATAGAAATTGTGGCAATAAATTATTAGTAAGCATGGCTTTCTGAAACGTCAACTATTAGTATGACGCAGAAAATAGAGTTGGAATCCAACACATATATATATAAATATATAATCTATATATAGATATTATATCTCATATATATATCTAGATATATATAGATATGTGGCAAATAATTTTGTAGCATAGGCTTGCTGAAGTTCACTATAGTAATGACGGCAGAAAATAGAGTTGGCATACACACATATACATATTATTTATATATATATATATTAGATTATATATCTATATATATATCTATATTATATATATATATATATATATATATATATAATTCTATACTGAAAATCTTCCATTAAAATGCGTGTCTTTAGATTCATTCACACTCTTGACGAATAATTTATAATAAATATATAATAACATTTGTTATTTTCAATATTTGAAGCGTTCACTATTAGGTATAGCTAAAAAATCAAATAAATAACATAGTACATGACCTCTTGAGTTTTTTTTTGTTTAGCGGTAACCGATTTTGGAAATATATTGGTTAGGTTAAATTGCATTAAGGTCAAATAAGATTTTTTTATGCCTACAAATATATTTCGTTTACTCGGATTACTAAAAATTATATACTAATTCAGTTTTCAATACTTTTATATAAAAATGAATAAACAACATTGTCTCGCTGAAAATTGGGATTATTTTATGGTGATTATAATGAAATTTGACACTAAACTATACAACTTACTAAAATGTAACTAACCCACATCATTAATAACACGGGCCAAAAGAATTTGCAACAAAGAAAACATTGCCTTGGAAAGAAAAACTCTCCGAACGCACGGACATCACGAAAACGATCCAGTATATGTGATGTCCTAATAAATAAAGCTCACTTACCGTATATCAGAGGTCATACTGTGAGGGTGTTACTGAAATTAAATATAAAAATAATTTTCAGCCCCCATAGTTCGATCTCACATATGTTGGGTAGTGTGAAAGATAACACATCGTTCGAGTCTACAGGTGTATACAGAATTCCATGCGATTGTGGAGCGTTCTACGTAGGACAAACCAAACGCAATATCGCTACACGTTTGAAGGAACATATTGGAGCAATTAAAAGCAATAACTCGAATATATCGTCAATCTGCGAGCATGCATCCAAAGGGAATCTCTGTCACTTCATCAGGTTTGACAAGACAAAAATCTTATCAACAGAACCGAGCCATATACCCAGATTAGTAAGGGAGTCCATTGAGATATACAAACATCCCAATTTCAATAGAGATGACAGTTACAAACTATCAAGTATTTGGCGCCTTTTTCTCACGACCTTAATTCAACCTTTGAGAGACGTCGCAGAAAAGTCCGCCGACGTAATTACTACATATTGCACATTGGCGACCTCTATCGTAGAAGAAGTAAACACTCCAAAACAAAGTTCATATAATTTACGCCCCCGGACACGGAAACATTAATCAGTCCGCCCTATACCTCCGCAGGTATAGGTCGTTCTCTTGATGACGTTGAATATGACTTCAACGAAACGTCGAGAATTGTCTCTCGGAAAAACATAAGGTTCATATAAAATATCCGTAACCATTTACAGACTTTATATTACTGAAAAACAAAAGATGCCCGAAAGGCACTGCCAATTGTGTCAAATATATAACATTTAAACACCAATAGTGTCAAATACATAAAAAAGCACATCAAAAAACGTGTGCTGTGAGTACATTGACATTTATGTTAACATATATTAAGGAAGAAGGAAATAAAATTAATAAAAAAGAACAATTATTTTACGCTTCCGCGTATACTTATGTAACAGAATATTATGATACTATTTTTGCAAGGAATATATTTTATTTAAACTTTTAATTTATATTTACGAAAACGTAACGGTTCATTGCACTCGCTGCTATTATTTTTATAGAATGCTACATATGAAAAAAGCGTAAAATAATTTTAATTCGAATTGAAGCTTACAAAGCATGACGATGTTTAACAAAGAAAAAGATTAAAACATTTGAATAATATCTGCTCCATACATCTATTAATCGCTTATAATAATATCTATAAAATTACTTACTTACTTAAAACTTGATGTGTTTAGTGTGTATATGTATGTGCAAGACGCTTGTGTGGAAAATCTTTGGTCGATAGAGTGAGGAATGAACAAATTAGAAGTGAATGCAATGCTAGCTGTAGTGTGGTAGATAGAATAAAGAAAGGAGTGCTGAGATGGTTTGGTCATGTGGAACGTATGAACGAGGAAAGGATGGTTAAGAAAATATATGAGGCGAATGTTGAAGGCAACAGGAATAGAGGGCGTCCGCGAAAGACCTGGCACGATCAGGTACTACAAGTATTTGAGGATGGCCTTGTTAAAAGCCGCAACAACCGTAGAACGTGTATGAGAAGATGTATGAATGTGGCCGAAGCAAAAGTGGTGTGCCAGGATAGAAGAGTGTGGCGTTCAATCCTCTCTGCCTACCCCTGCAGAGAAACGGCGTGATGGTTAGTTAGTTAGTTAGTTAGTTAGTTGTACGCTGGTTTGGCCCGTGGCCAATACGTATTAGGCAAAGGGTGGATGCAGAAAAAATAAATACTTGATATGAAGGGATAAGAAGCAAAAACATCATTTTCAATTCCAGACACTAATGGACACGTAATAGAACTACAAGTTGAATGCAGTGTAAATTTTGCAGTTTCACCTCAATAGTATAAAAAACATCATGTCAACTTTGTACTGTAAATTTGCTTGTTATGAGCGTGTGTACTGTTTAAGTTGAATAAAATTATGTCTAAAAATCCTTATACAACTTCACTAGATGGTTTAGCAGAAGATCCTATGTATTCCTTGCTAGAAATAACAAATAAAGGGCTTTAAATTCAGTAGACTTATTTTGCTTATGTATTATATTGAAATGCTAATTTGTTTAAAACATAAATATTTCTTAATAGATGTATATAATAATTGAGTTCCATCATCTCGAAGTTTCAAAATATACGTTCTAGACGACGTTTAAAACCGCGTTTTGTGATTATCCTTGTGGCATACTAGTATTCAATATATACATTTTCACGATCAAGTAGGCACAATAATACAAATACTTAGAAATGCAAGTTAAAAAAGTATGCAAGTACAATTAATATTATCATTGTCACGATCAATACAAAAATTGTGTGTCTATATGTTTTTATAATAATGAAATTTTGTCGTGGACCTTTTTTTCGTGGACCTTTTGTCGTGAACCTATTGTCGTGGACCTTTTGTCGTGGACCATTTGTCGTGGACCTTTTGTCGTGGACCTTTTGTCGTTTCCATTTTGTCGCGGACGATTTGTTGTGGATATTTTGTCGTGGACGTTTTGTCGGCTTACCAAATATCCGTTGCCCTTTTGTCGTTGGACCAAACGTCCGGGGACCTTTTGTCGTTCTGAAAAAAAAAAGTTTCCTGTAGGTACCGTCATAAGAAGAATTTTTTTACTACCCACCAGATTGAGATGTAAATAATTAAATTTCAAATATATAAGTGATGCGTTTTCTCGGAACATCATGATTTTGAAATAAATTTGTCTTAATAAATTTGACTATTTTAAGCATTAATTGAGTACATTTTCACAATACTCGTAGTGACGATTATGAAATATTATATCTATCACTATTGACGTAGTATGCAAAGGAAGTTACTATGAAAACATGTCTTACTCGATCAATTCTCATCTACAATTTTATATATACCATTAACATATTAATTAACATATTAAATCATCTACATTAACGAAGAGAAACTCAATAGGTTGAAGCTTTCAGAGAATTATTTAAAAACAAGCCCTAAAGCCACTTTAAACATTCCAGACAACAAAAAAAAACACAAAAAGGTAGACATCGCTTAACAGTTTAAGGGTCTGGTTTTAAACTACACTCTTCACTAAAACATTTTCCCAGAAGGGTTTTTTTTTTATTGAGAGGTTAAAAAAATAGAAAAGTTTCATGGAAATATTTTATAAATGAGATTCGCTAGCTCAGCTCATAAATTTAATATTTATTCAGTCAGACATCAGGCAAGTTTTTGGATAAAATTGGAAGCAAAGTGAAAGAAGCAGAAAATTAAAAATTTAAAGGTTAAATTTATGCACATATCAAAAATATTGTAAAATCAGGATTAACACAAGGCTGGTCTTAAGCAAGACAATTTATTAATTAATCCCGCAACACGTGCTTTTATGTAACGTTAAATGTTTTTTTACTCCCTTTCTTTTAACTCGTCTGCTTGCTTTTCTGTCGAAAAAGCTTTGGATCGATTTTTAACCCTTTTCCCGTTATCTAATCGAGCTTAAACTTTGCATGCAGACTCGTGGTGACGATAAAAATAATCTAACAAATTTTAGTTTAAAAAAAGTAATAAACCGTACAAATAAGAAAGGAGCCCGATGCGTGGAGAAGGCGCAAAACCTGTTTCAACTAGTCTGACTCGAGCCATGGGTCCGATCAGATGGTTTCGCCGACGCCGTGCCCCCCTATACCAATTATAACGTTTTCAATATTCTATAAGTTTTAAGGATAATAATATACATGGAATAGATTTTGCACATGATCTTAAAGCAAGAGGAATATGTTGATAGAATATTAAAATGGAAACAATACAGATGAGAAAGGGAGTATGATGAAAACTTGGTTTTATGGATTAGTTTATTTTATTAGTTTAAATAGCTGGTTGTATGACATTTGAGATATTTACTCCCTTTATATTAACTCGTGGCGTCTGCTTGCTTGCTTGCTTGACGAAAAAACTTTGAATCGATTTTTAACCCTTTTCCCGTGATCCAATCGAGCTGAAACTTTGCAAGTAGACTCGTGGCGACGATCAAGAAGATCTAAATGTTTTTAAAATAATAATTAAAATTAAAAAAAAAATTATTTTTTATTAATTTAACTATTGAATTAGAAATTTCATTATTTATAAATACAATTTTCCTCCAATGTTTTTCAGTATCAAATATTGAATGGTATAAACAAAAACAATATGTTGATATTTTCAATATAAAGAGTGTTGAAAACCAAGTTTATTTTATGTATTAAATTAATAATGTCATCAAAATTATTTTGCTATTTTTGAAGAAGTGGTTATATTTATTCATTCTCTATCTTATGATAGGATTTTATGGATTTGCATATGGATTTGCATATGGATTTGCAACACGTGCGCCTAAGACATATTATTTTCACTACGTTTAGTCTAATTACGTTCCCCTTCTCCCAACTCCAGACTTGGCCTCTGTATCATATATTAATATATGTTGCCGCAACTTGACTCATATATTCTTTGTTCGACTTCCTGCCTTTTTCTGTTCCTTCTGGCATATCTTGTATCTAAGAAACACGCCGGTGAGCACGTACTCGTAGCGCAATCAAGCAAATCGATCCAGACTCAAGCAAACTCAAAGCAAAGCAAACAAACGAGTCGGTAAAATGGTCTGCGGCTCGAGTGGCCGGCTAGAGATGAGGAAAAACGATGGCCGTCATCATAAATATACAAATCTACTATCATTTATTGTTGTGAAATATGAGTCAATGCATTTTGTTCTCTCTATTACCGTGCATATTGACAAAAAACAATTAAGAAGCCGCCAAAGAAGTAAAACAATCTCTAGCTCGAAGATATTCAGGTTAGCTAGATGCCCACTCAATTCTTGTCTAACCTGATTCCTATCCTACCAGGTTGCGCTTAACTAATAAACCTTATGATTACTTTAGTCTATAAAAGGATTCATTTCCCGAACATATGTAATGAACCGAGTGAATAATAGTTTTTTTTTTTGTTTTTTTAAAAAATAGAGATGTGAACACGGAATACGTGTCACATCAATAATCTTACTATTTTCAAACTAAGCTAAACGCTTGTGCTATGAAAATAGGACGAACTTGCTAGTCTGGAGTGAGGTTCGAACCCGCAACCTTTGGATCACGAGGCCAGTGTCCTAACCACAAGACCAACAAGCTACTCGTGCTATAGTGCGCGATCATTATTCATAATGGCCAGAGAAATCGGGCGCAATAATTCATATATTTACGATTAATATATCACCCAATTGGTCATTTCCAACCATCGTTCAAAAAGTCATTTCTACACAATATCAATTTTCAAAACAATGACCTGAACCCATAGAACCATTAAGTCAATTATTTATTTACATATTCTTATATTATCATACAACATTCATACACTAAATATATAATATACATATTCATGTTGCTAGAGCGCGCTGAAGACACTTGTTATTGGGATGATGGGTCTCGATTTATGATGTGTTATTATTTGTCTGTCATGTACTCATTATTCTGTTAGTGTCATAGAAAAAAAATTGATAATAGTACTAATTGGGAATATTTCTTTTTACTCCCTTTCTTTTAACTCGTAGCGTCTGCTTGTCTACTTGTCTTGTCTGTTTATCTGACGAAAAAACTTTGGATAGATTTTTAGCCCTTTTCCCGTGATCCAATCGAGCTTAAACTTTGTAAGCAGACTCGTGGCGACGATCAAAAAGATCGTTCGAATGTTCGTTAAAAAAAAAAATAATTATAGTATAATTTCGTTTTTTTAGAAATTTTAATGGCTTTTTCAAATTGGAATCATTATAAAAGTTGATTACTTGCAACGGCGGCCCGATAACGTCGCGAATATTTTCTAAATTTGAATTACTCCGTCGGTATACATAATAGGTACTTCACTACGAATGTCGAAAATCTAAATTTACTGACAAATGTTTTAAGAATTTAATCTTCAAAGCATGAAGTGTCTTATCAAAGCTCAAAACATCGACATTTTAGAAATATATTAAATTACTGTAAGTTTAGTGTTATGTTATATGTTTTAATTCGTCTTTAATTGTTGTTATATTTTACAAAGAAAGGGAGTATAATAGAAACCTGGTTTTTATGGGTTACTTTTTTATGAAAATTTGAATGTTCACTTAATATTCCATTAACACCTCTAACCGACTAATGATGTTATAAAAATAAATCAAAACTGAACATTATTCTCATAAAATTAAAGGTTTAAATTTTGATAAATATACGGACAGGACATGATAAAACTCACTCATATTATAGCCGAAGATATAATTTTTAATGAATTGGGGCGCGGTGTAAAAATTACCCTTCACTGACATATTTCATGTCAGTCGTAGATAATTCTGAAAGTTTTATGACCGCGAACCCGAAAAGATTTATCTGCGCTCCCTCTGGCGAATTAACCCTTTTATTTAGGGTTAGCAAAATTTACGCAGATACAGTCGGCTATTCCACAAATCACTAATATTTAATTATCAGTTGTTGAAAAAATGGTCACAGATTCAGTGGACGCTCTCTGGTATTTCATTTTAATAAAGTATCATTACGTATTTTTTAATTTTTAATTTTTTAATTTTTAATTTTGTAATAATCCTACAATGAAAGAGCATTTTTTTCAGTAGAGGTGAAGATGATTTTAAGTATTGTGAAAAAATGAACTAACGAAATTCCAGTTTATTTCAAGAGTGACGAGTATTCACTTTACAGATTACGTTGGCCTTAAATATGTTGCAAGAATGGCTTGTGAAAGATTGCTGTGGTAAAACACGTTGATGGACGCAGAGGCATGGAAAGAAAACCACTTTTTGTATTAAATAAGTGAAAACAGCAGCATGGTAATGGTCATTATGCTAAACGTCATCCAAAATGTGCCAGAATAGATACGTGCCAGAATATAATGTGCCAGAAAAGATACGTGCCAGAATATAATGTGCCAGAAAAGATACGTGCCAGAATATAATGTGCCAGAATATAATGCGCATACACGTCAGCACGTGTCACAAAATAAATGCTGAACGGAGTGCATACAAGATGTGCGTCATACAAGACGCTTATCCTTTATATCTTGGTCTTGACCACGTTGAATATAGACAGCGAGAGTATTTAAATACAGGAATCAACCTTGGTAACTTATTAATTTGAATACATTCAATTTGAATCAGCATGTGGTTCTTTTCTACCACATATTTTTTTATAACTTTTATACCTTGCTGTATACAATTCTCTGAATAACAACACACAACAAATACGTCAGAGAGTCCTTATGTAAGAAGCGGGTCTCCTTTATATATGCCCGTATTTTCTAATTTACCAATCAACCGTTTGGTTCTGGTGAGTTTCTCCATTCTTATCTCTGAAATGGTTAATGGTTAGCCCATTCCGTTAGAAAGTCTATGGCAATAAGTAATTGCCTGATTATGTACTTTTTAGTGTGCTGCGGTTATCTGCTCTTACTAAACTAAATCAAGAATAACTCCATAAAGTTTAGACCTTTGAGATGTGGCTCTATAGACGCATCCTGAAAGATTCCTGGGTGGGTACGGTTACGAATGTTTAAGTCGTCCGGGGTATTGAAAAAAGCTGAGAGTTGCTGCCGGCCTTCAAGTTACGAAAGCTTGAGTATCTCGGATATATTGTGAGAGGAATAACATATACATCCGTATTCTGAAAATAACAATGTCTGGATCTTTAAGATCTTTATTCTAACACTTAATAGACGATAATAAAAGATTTGAAGCGGTAACTCCGAACGCGGTCACGACAAGTTTAGCCATGATATTTCATCTGGACGCTGTGGATGAAGAAATTAATAGGATTGTAAGAAACAATCTTTCTTATATCATCTTTTAATATAGTGTATTTGAGCTGTAGAATTACAAAATCCGCTCTGGACATTTTAAATTTTTATTATCGTCTATTAAGTTTGTTGGAATAAAGATCTTAAAGATCCAGACATATCTGTCAAAAAATGTCAAGATGGGAAGATTTGAATACGCGGTAACGCCGAACGCGGTCATGACAAGTTTAGCCATGATATTTTATATGAACACTGTGGATGAAGAAATTAATAGGTTTGTAAGAAACAATCTTTCTTATATCATCTTTTAATACAGTGTATTTGAGCCGTAGAATTACAAAATCCGCTCTGGACATTTTTATTTTTATTATCGTCTATTAAGTGTTGGGATAAAGATCTTAAAGATCCAGACATTGTTATTTTCAGAATCGGGCGGATAGTCTTTTACAACTCATTATCTGGGAGAAAATAAGTAGAAAAAGAAGCGTAGGGAGACGTCGCATTCCATGGTTGCGCAACTTGAGGGACTGGTACCAGGGTGACTCGACTGTTCCGTGCGGTAGCGAACAGAGCCATGATCGATAGGAGATGGCACTATAAAAAACTAACCCATAAAAACCAAGTTTTATTTTACTCCCGTTCTTTGTAAATTAAGTTTACCATCACGTAATTAAATAATTGATTGACTGAAAATGAAACATGTCTAGACAAATATCTATGTCAAAAATCTCTAAAAATATCTCTTTATTATTTGATTTATTCCCAAAAACCGAAGTGTGCTGTCATCTGCGAACCAATTGTCATAAATTTTCGAAATTCGTAGTGAAGTACCTATTATACCTACCGAGGGATTAATTCAAATTTTAATATTCCGTGACCTTGTCAGGCCGCCGTTCGTAGTAATCAAACTTTTGTAATGATGCCAATTAGAAAAAAACATTAAAATATCTAAAAATCCAAAATTATATTGTAATTATTAATATTTTTTAACGAAAATTTAATAGATCTTCTTGATCGTTGCCACAAGCAAACAGCTCGACTGGATCACGGGAAAAGGGTCAAAAATCGATCCAAAGTTTTTTCACCCGGCAAGCCGGCAAGCAAGCAAGCAGACGCCACGAGTTAATATAAAGGGAGTAAAAAGGAAAAGGTTAACTTTGTCCAAAATATAACTCTTTATACTTTCCAGTATAAAAAAGTTTATTATATTTTCGATGTTTATAGCGTTAACTTGGTGGTTGGACGTAATTATTAATTTTAATTAAACAACTTTGTATTAACCACACAACTAGTAACTCTACGTCTACTGGTTTCGATTCCACTGTATCTTCATCAGAATGGACGCAAACTAAGGATTCATTATCTATTCTAGTAAACAAATCAATTATTAGTATAAAACGCGTAAATAATAGCTACGGTAAACTTATAATAAATTCCAAAGCAAAGTCGACCCGTTAAATCAATCCGGGATTTATAAACTGAATTGTAATGACTGTTCGGCTTTTTATATAGGTAAAACGGCACGATATTTTAATGTTAGAGTGAAGGAACACGTTAGATGTCTCAATAACAATAATTTTTCTGAATTCGCTAACCTGCTTTTGGAAACAGGCCACACGTTTAAAAAGGAAAACGGTTTCGAGACTATTAGGGGCCTTAGATTACAAATCTTAGAAATAAAAAATGCCTGAATAGTAAAGCCAATGTAATTAACAAACAGATAATTTTTTATGAATAGCCCGTTACTTGACATATTCCCCATTTCAACGTGCACCAATTACCCCCATCACAGCTGTAACCACGCCTCCGTTAAAAAATGTTTGTTTTCTAGAGTATATAATGGATAGTTAGTTTGCGTCCGTCCTGATGAAGATACAGTGGTATCGAAACCGGTAGATGTAGAGTTACTAGTTAAGTGATTATTCCAATGTTGTTTAATTAAAATTAACAACAGGATATTACAATCTATCTTCCAGTTCATAATAACATTCATTACTATAATTACCATTTCAGCGTACAATTTCACGGGTTGTGATAATTTCCTCTCCAGTTTATGACGCGTTTAATGAGAATGCATCTTCAAAGTGCATTGACCGCACACATTCCAATTTATGAGTGCTTACTTTACAAATGAAGCAGGAGCTTGAAATAAAGCTTGAGCTTGAATATAACTGCCGCCACCTGCAGTAGAAATTTTTGTAATTCCCATAAACCAGCATAGATATCGCCATCTTTATTTTTGATTGGAGTTCTTAAAGCTACTACAAATTAATTTAGTTTTTTAAGCAAAAAAAAAAAAAATTATATAATAACTTGCATACAAAACAAGGAAGTGCAAGTTAAACATATATACAACATCCAAAAATTTAATAGATGTGGTAGACTGTCGTGAGTGGAATTGGTAAACGTTGCATTGCGAAAAGTGATCATTTAAGCCAGCCGTACGGTGAGTAGTTAGCCCTACGAACATCCAAAAAGTCATCCATACCTTCCTCTTCTTCTTTTTCTTCATCGGCTTTCGTCTTTCCACTGCTGTATATAGGCCTCTTCCTTATTTTTCCTCTTCCCTGTTGTTGGCTAATTGTAGCCATTTCTTTCCATACCTACTTTCCCCTATAAAAAATAGCTTCGTATCTATAAGACAACTATAATATATTTTGATTAAATATGTCGCCATGGGATAAAATCCTAATTTTTTTTATTTTTACGCTTCAACAGACCAGGAGGCCCAATCACAGAAGCGAAATACATCACAAAACACCGAGGCTTGAGTAAAACACATAGATTAAAATTGTGACCTCACCGGGAATCGAACCAGGTACCCTCGGTGTGGGAAGCCAGTGTCATACCCACTGCGCTACGAGGGCCGCCTATAGTGTTCTTGAAAATTTTGATTTTACAATAGCCAGAAATTTATTTTTCTTTAAAAATTAAAACTCCGTTTATATACTAGGTACGTAAAGAAAAATGTAACACTCTCCAGTGCCAAAAGAAATTTTTTGAAATGCAGGGAGAATTTTCGATTAAAACTCTTCTCTTGTACCAATGTTTCCAAATCAACTGTTTTTGATATGGTTTTTGATATGGTATATGATATGAATTTGATATTTTTGATGGATAATAAATTATCACAGACATGTAATTTGATTTGTAAATTAACGCCAAATGTGTTACATTTTGTGGTATAACAGGTGTACGCATTTCGGTTCATATACCTGAGGCAGAGATTATTTTATGTGTAATTATAAGTCACTTTCTAGATTTAGAAGGGAAAATGTTATATACTGTTCAATTTGTATACAAGTAATTAATTACCATAAGCATTGAAATTGCTCACACAGCGTGACAGTTTATATATATTTCGTATTTAAGTTTTGCTGATGTAATTAACCTACCCTTTCCAATATGACGAATTGTTCTGGCCAGTCAATTGTTTTGAAGGTCAACCTATTTCGATCTGGCGGATCTACGTTCTTTGCTGGAACTAGCTTCTCCAGATAATCATTTTCTATGCGGCTGATTATGTCCGAAAATTAAGAGTATGCGCAATCCTTAGTTGCATTAAAATTGAGGCTTTGGTGAGCACGCTTGCGCTCATTGTTGTGCAATGGATTCTTACGTTTTGCCTCCAGCACTACATTTCTAAGACGTCAAAATTCAACCTATCACATGATTGCAATCTTCATGTTTCCACTCCATAAAGGCATAAAAATAAACAAAAGATTTCACTAGATGCATTTTTGTTGTGTAGGATTATGGTTCACGCTGACGCTTCACAATATTTCATTTGTTGTGCATACTTGATCCTATTCCGTGATGCCATAGTTTCATCCAGTCGACATATATGGGGTCGAGCATATATATGTCGACTGGATGAAACTATGGCATAAGTGCTGCAATCAAGCTAATGCTTCATCAGTGAATGGACACCCACCGCTTTCCCAGGACCGTTCTATGAGCGAAAGCTCTCATATCGGTCCTATTCATACGTCGCCAGGTTGACAATTTTTTACTCTAAAGGCCATCTCCGTGTCACATCGTGTAAAGGGCGACGGGACCCGGAGAGGCCCGCAATAGTCCTTTCACTGTACCTCCTCCACATGTCACACTTTATTAGGAAATATCAAAGCAAAAACATAAAATAAAGGTAAAAGAACAAAACGGTAAGATAATATTATGCTTTATCAGTGAGTTTGTGTAATTACTGCAAAGGAGGTGTATATTATATACGAGCTGAAACAAGAAGAAGAGAAACATCATTCTGTCTCTATAGCTGGCCAATTGCTCCTGGCCAGTCTTCTCTACGGTCCTGCCTACGACTTTCTACAGATCACTTTATATGTTACTTGTATATTATCTTAATTTGTTCCCGAATCTCATTTCCAGTTAGAAATAAATATCCAAACCCAAATGAAACACTCACCACGTATCCTTTATGTGGTTATGTAAATGGAACTCTTTTACCCAAATTTTTTACACTGTTTGCCATACCGATCGAATCGCTGATATCAATAGTAGGCTATGTTACATTATTTAAGTTTTACAGAAACAAGGGTTATAATTTTGATCTTACAACATTGTTTCACAATACAAGATCAATTTATTACATGATTCAGTCTATAAGAACATAAAGTTCTTACATTTCTCGCTTCTACAGAATATGCAAATGGATCATTTGTACATGAATAAAATTATAAAACTAAAATTGGTTTTGTATTGTGGTTTTCGATTGATATCAACTTTTCTCTCAATTCAAATATTATTTATATTAATGGTTAAGTAAATTATAAGTCCTGTCAAAAATACGTGACCCTGTGTATTTTCAGTTTATATGAAGCATTCACCTCTCAGATTATGCTCACGATATTAATGACCGAATCATGTAAGTAATGCGAATCCCCTACAAACGGGCCATGGCAAGCGTAACGAGATTTAACATTGTAGTTTATAATACGGGTAATGTAAATTCACTCTCTGGTTTATGGTAAGGAAAATATATTATATAGTTTATCAAATAGTGCGTAGTCCGTGAAAAACCTAATAAAAAATAAGAAGGAGTGCAACACTGAATTTAGCATACTATACGGAAGGGTCGCAATGGTAAGAAATATATGTATTTTTACTCCCTTTATATTAACTCGTGGCGTCTGCTTGTCTTCTTGTTTGACGAAAAAACTTTGGATCCATTTTAAACCCCTTTTCAGCGATCCAATCGAGCTGAAACTTTGTAAGCAGACTTGTGGCGACGATCAAGATCTATCAAATTTTCGTTAAAAAATATTAATAAATTTTTGTATTTTTCAAATTTTGAATGGTTTTTTCATACAACATATTAAGTTTGGTCGCGTCTGGTAGACGCGAAACCTGATTATAGTATAATTTTGTATTTCTGAGGTTAAGCGAAAAAAAATGTTTCAACTAGTAAATGAGAAAGGGAGTATTATAAAAACCTGGTTTTTATGGGTTACTTTTTAGTTTATTTCTAGCAGAAAATGAACGGTTACAGAAGATTGTTGTTATTTGACTCTGCAGTGTTTATGATTGATAGAGGTTTGTAAATTGTTAAAACATTAAATATCTAAATGTATCGTGTACCGTGTACCTACCGTTTGTAAAAAACTGTGATAAAGCAAGTACTAAGTAAAATATATTTGAGATGATGAGATTATTCTGGTTTGTCCTTATTTATATTTACATTTAGAATTATATTTATAGATTATCCTGGAATATTCTGCCGATTTTCTGTAACATTTTCGGCTGACGTTTATCAGGAATTATGTGTTGTGTTGAGTTATGGTTAATATTATTCACTTAAGATATCGTTTAAAAGCAGATTAAAATCTTGTTAGTATTATACTAACTACTCAAGACAAATATTGCATAGGTAAATGTCTCATAGTTATTTTTTTCCATACTTACCTACCTCATTATATAAAAAAATGTTTCGTATCTATGAGACATCTATAACATCTTGATCCAGCATTGTGTTCTTGAAAAAATTGAACATACTCAAAATATTACTAGCTAGCAAATAACTACTGGCTAGCAATATCTTGTCGAAAGCAGGATGTCTCTGTATTTACGTAGTATATGGCTAAACTGTTTCGGAGACAGGCATTGTTATGATTTGTCTTGTGATATGTGTGTGTTTCATCTATGTTGGATCTGCGACGAGATTGCTAGCCGGTACTTAGCAAAACACTGACCGCAATATCGACACTCCTGATAAAACATCACATTTATGACAAATGATGGATTTTGTAATTCTAAATGGTGGTTTAAACCTAAGAATATTTTTATATGAAATTGTATTCATTGATTTTCCTTCACGCATAATGCATTATAATGAATCATGTTATGGAGACATGCTTGATATACTTATTTGTCATCAAATGTTTGTGTTATCTTCACTTTCACCAGCATATTTTTATTTTAAATAAATAAGTGTTTCACATTCCATTTGAAATCGGTTAAATTATAAAATTTTCTTTTGTGTAACGAAGCAGCTTTTAATTTTGTTAGAAATCATAAATCGCAGAAAATTCAGGTGGGCAGGTTGGATTATTTGGATAATCGCTTTTTTGGTAATTGGCCAAGAATTCTCTCACAGTGAGCGCACTGTGACTGTTCGAAATTTAGATATCTCAGTTTTAGTACCTTTATGTTTTAAGAAAATGAGGTGTTATATCCTGCAAAAAAATTATGTGAAAAATATGAATATATTGGACGTAGTTATGCAGAAAGCACCCAACTCAAAAACATAGAATTGAGAAAATGGTTTAAAAAATTTTGAACCTAAAACACGTAAAACGTCGATATATAATTCATTATTGCATTTTTTTTTGTACAAAGATCATTGTAGAAATGTTTTTTTTTTGTGTTATTATGAATAAAATAAACTTTTATTTACGAATATGCTGCGTTTTACAGGTGGGATTTTTTCTACAAAATGTCTAAATGTACGAAAAACTTTGCTTATTTTTTATTATGTGGGTTCTGCGTTCTATGTAATTGATAAAGCATAAAGTAAAAAGTATCATCTGAGGTGTAGAAAACGTTCAACCCTCTTAGATGTTTTCTACAGAATTATTATCGTTTAGTAATAGTAGAATTAAAATGTGTATTGCGTCCATACCGCATGGATCTTTTTAACCAATATTTTTGCCAAGAATTTGTAAATCAAAAGCCGCAGAAACCATTCAAACCACTTTTTGAGTTTAAGAATTGTGGGTAAGAAAAATATTGAATTTACAAAAAACTACATCACTTAGAGCTTGGACGTTTTCAGCACAGAAAAATATCATATTGAACTGTCCAAAGCCGTACATTAGTCATTTTTAGCATTTTTTGAGTTCCATGCTTTCTATGCTTTTATGTACCATTAATTGGATTTCGTCACAATACTGCATAAAACTTAATGCATAATGTTAATAATCACATCACAGTAGCCAAAAAGAAATCTTTATGAAATTACATTTCGTTGTGACGCAAAACTGTGTGGGAAAACAAATTGTTTTTGTGATAAATTTATTGCAAGACAGGTTTTTCTTTGTCTGAAACAACTTCTAAGTCTATGTGGCATGAGAGTTAAATAAGTTTTCTCATATGCCAAAGGTAGAAAAGCATGTGTAAAATACAATGTGTTGGGAATTTTAAAATCGGATTTACTTTGGCGCTGAAATATTTCTCTATATTTAGAAGCACTTTCGACAAAAAAATCGTGAAAGGTATTTAAAGCTTCGATGGGTAAATAAAAAGTATTTTATTATTTATCACGTTTCTAATGTTAGTACGTATAACGCTCGATAGATTTTGTCTACGCATTTAATTTTTTTCAATATAAATTATTTAATTCTTCAGATGTACCTACCTACCTGGATGTATGTATATTTAAATTAATGTATCTTTTTCTTCTAGTTTATTGTTGGTGATTACGTTTTTATAATGTACTAGCTGTAACCCATCAAAAATTATGGTACTTTTACAAGTCGGTTCCTAAGGAATAAGTTTTTTTTATTTATATAAAAAATAATAATAATAAAATAAGTTTCCTGTAAAGAAGTTACGGACATTACAAGATGTTACGATGGACGGACTGACGGAGAGACAAAATTATTATAATTTGGATAAAAATTAATGTGCATAATTTATAATGTTTGCTTTTTCGCCACTTGTGCGTACTTCTATATTATAATCTATAAATAATAATAAATATTATATGGACATGATCACATTGCATTGATACCTTAGTTATATGCATGTTGCTAGATATTATGATGAGTTTTAAATAAGTTAATAATTGTTTTTTTGTGTTATATGTTCTTATTATTCTGTAAGTGTCTTATTAATAAATTAATAAAATGTTAATAAGTTTGTATGTCCTAGAAATACATTATCAATAATGACGCAAAATAAATTATTGCTACAACCATAACACTATTAGAAAAAACACAACAGAAATTTATTGACATTGTTTGTCGCGATAACTGCACATGTCCTTTTAATTAATTGTTTTGAATTGACATAATTGTCAATTCTAAGAAACCTCAAACCTAAGTCAAACCTAAGAATTGACAACACTTTTAGCTTTTTTATACCGGATTGGTAGATGTCGCGGATTAGCAGATGAATGGGTATAAATTATTAATTAAATGTAAGATATAGGTAGGTACACACACACATATATATATATATATATATATATTGCTGACTACGGAAACTGCAGCTAATAACTATTTATTTAATTCCCCACTGCAAAGGCTTCCTAGACTACAAACAGTTACGAGCAACTGAACGTCTTTGTCAATAACTGTATAATATTCAAACATATATTAAAAAGTGTACTGAAAGATTACTAGTACTTGTCGAATTGGACTTAAATAATTGATTTGTATGTATGTATATTTTATTATTATATTATAACTTTCAAATGTTGTGCTATATCTTCTCTCTCTACATCATTACTTTTTTTTGTTTTTAAATTCCTATATTATTATGTTTTTCTTATGCTTCTTGCTTTTTATTATATATTATATTTATCTTTATTTGTTTGTATCTGTATACTAATATTTTCTTCCCACTTTGTCATTTCTATGTTTACATGTATTATGTTTTTTTTCTCTTCTCTAAACTATATACCTATTATTTTAATGTACACTATACCTATCTATTGCAAAAGCCCTATAGGGCGTTAATTAATAATAAATTAATAAAAAATATATACGATACTATTTTTGTATAATCTGTTTGCTTTAAAAAAGTTATTGTTACAAATAATTTTGGAAAATCTTGTTGAATATTTTCTGCTGGACAAAGCAGTTAGTTCAATATATTTTAAAATAAATGGATAAATCGTTTTTGACGTTGCATTCAATGTAAACATATATAGTATTATTGACATGATACGACAGCTTTAATCAACGCGTGTCGGAGAGAAGGGGAAAATCGGTAGGATATGTGACAGTATTTGCTTTTTGACTAGTAACGTAAATATCTAATTAACTTGGACTGCTTAACGTACCTGTGTTGCAATACTGTTCCATTATAAGCTCGTTTATATTTTCATAAATTATTATTTTTATGTCGGTTATCACGAATATTGGTAACATTAATGTATGGTTACAACAGTAATGAAAATCAGAAAGTTTCCAACTCACAAAATTATGGAATGACAGTGACCTCAAATAAGGCTTAAAAGTTAAACTTTAACTATGTGGCGTAGACTGTCACAGCCTGTTATAGTGACAAGGGTAAATGTACGCCGTCGAAATGTACTGCCAAAGAAACATGTCATGTTATATATGTGGAGGTGGTATAGTCCTCCGGTTTGGAAGAATTTGAACTCAAGGTTCACCACTCCGTTTGTAGAGTCGGAGATCTCTGCTGATGATGATGATGATGTAAAAGTCGCGGTGGTTTGACAGAATTTATTTGAAGTATGAAATGTTGATACAAGTTAAAATTATGACAATAAAGGTGTACAGTAAATGAGTAATAAAATCGCGAGAGCTTCCGCTCGATAGGTAGCTTCCCGAGAAGTGAAGCTTCGCTCGGGAAGCGCTCCGCTATAAGAAAGATACGGGGCGAGTGAGATAATCTGCTCTGGAGATTACCGTTTATATATTTGGTCGTGGATAAAGGAATCGCAGTGTCTTGCGTGTTGTGGCTTCGATCTGCAGCGTCCGCTGTTTGGGATTGCGATAGCTGTTCGTAGCATTTCTCTCGATTGTACTCAGCGCTTCTGCCTCGACCTCTGTATCGAGGGTAACGGCCTGCCGTACTCGATGTCAGCATCTGTGGTAACTCATTACACGGGATTTTATTATACATTTTTTTATTTATTTAATTAGTTATGTATATTTTATTACAATGATACCTAGAAAATGTATACAATTATTTATTTTTTTATATGTATATACCTCACCAAAAACAATTATGATTCCTGTGTGTGATGAGGGATAACCACTTACAATCAATAGGTAATGTAATTTAATTAAATAACAATGATAAGGTAATATGTCTACTATTATCTAATAAACCTATCAAAATCTTAATTAATAATATAATATATAGAATAATCAGTCAAGTAAACAATAATATAGAATCAGTCAAAAGATACCAAACTCAATCACAATGTCAATTATAATTATAATGTCACCACAAAATAATTTTGCTGTGTTTGAAAAAAAAATATGAATGGTATAAATTATTAATTAAATATTATTTATAAAGGTATCGTGTTTAAATTACGTGTTATTTATTATTGTCAATCTTCAAGTTGGTATTGAAATATAATTAGCCACAATAATACGTCATGTAATATTGCGGCTATTATATTTCAATACCAACTTGAAGAAAGAAAGAAGAAGCATTTTTAATGGAGAGTTTTTTAAATATTATTATTTAAAAAATCAACTATAAAACCATTTTCTACCAATAAAATAATTTTTCTTTATTTTTACAAATAAGATAACCTGAAATTATTTTTTTTTTATTAAAAAAACAAAACCATGATACAATAAATTATTACATGTGACCATACTAAATTGCATTTCCCCTTTGTTGTAACTGCCCCATCAATGTTAAAAACTTGTGTATGGAAATAGTTATCTTAGAAGAGAAGCAAAAATGACATTAATACAACAGTACAGTAAATACTTGATTGAAATAGCGTGGATTGGACTGGAATTGTGTACCTACGTGACAAGTCACGGTTGCCCTAGATTGTCTGAATAAACAAAAACAAGAACAGTATGATGATGATATATTGCGTCTTGATTCAACGAGTACCGAAACGGTGCTAGATAGGAGTAGACGGATGTGTCTTGCTGAAACTCTGGATCTCCGAGCCTACTAATCTAAGGAGTCAAAAATGAAGGTGATGTCCTTTCATTCATCTTCATCCCCTTGTCCTAGTAGAGTCGGGGGGCCAAAGAATCGACAAGGTCTTTAAAAAAATGGATAATTTCTATAGCGGCAAGGGCGCTTTACACTAACATCGTTTAGTCCTACACTGGTATTTAATTTCCCCCTGTCTTGTGCTGCTTCTTTATGAGTCAACTAGTCTAGACCCATTCTGTTTACGAACATATTTTTCTGTTGCCTCTCCCAGCTTAATCTGTGGCGACCTACCGGCCGTCTTCCTTCCGGGGTTGCCAGGAGGATTCTTCTTGGTATTCATTCCTCTGGCATACTTAACACATGCCAGGCCACCTCATTTGGAATTTTTCTATATGTAGGAGTAGGGTTTCCATGCCGTGTATGTGCCTTATGTCTTTTCACTCTGCTCATCAATGTGACTCCCGCTACCCGTCCTAGAAAACTCATCTCGGCAGTCTGGATCCTTGCTCTCACTCTCTCCGTCAGGATCCAAATTTGATGACCATATATTAGGGTGGGCCTGTATACAGATTTGAAAACTAAGCTCGGATTTTCTTATCATCACACCGTACAGAGAACGTAGAACGCCGGCTGCAGCTCCGATTCTTCTATCTATTTCTCTTTCCTGCCTCCCGTCGCTAGAAAATTCCACCCCAAGGTGTTTGAATTTTTTGACTTGCGTCAGCTGGGTCACCTGTATGTTAATCGATGTTTATGATAACTGATCATAATTATTTTTTCAATTAATTCAGCAACATTGTAGATTGACATTTTAATAATTGTCAATCTACAACATTTTAATAATTGCGAGTAATCAAGAAAAATTATTTTTCAAATAATTTAGAAAAACAATAAACAAAAGACATTTCATTCTGATATTTTGACATTTATACAACACCCTGACGATGGAAAGGTTTTTCTGAAACATGTTGATGGAATTACTCACATAAAAAAAGTAGATAAAGACAATAATATAATCAATATTTTTTGAATCATAATTATTTTAATTTGAGTATTAATGATATTTTCACTACGTTCAAAAATTTACTACTGTTTTCTGAATATTTATGAAAAAAAGTTTTATGTAGGTAAGTTTGCAATGCGCTCTAAACTAGACAAAAAATATTCTTGCCTAGGTGTAAAGGATACTCTCCTGACGAATAGTCCTTCGCCGATAAACAATTTACAATCAAGACGCAGACTAAACGACCGATTCTTCCCATACAGCCTCTCGGATACAGTTAACTTGAACCCATATAGAACGCTCGACCTGAGTCGGAGTTGACATAAAAACAAATCGTGTTAGTTTTTAGACCAGTTTAGTTTAGTTTGGGGTTGAATGTAAAGATGTTTCGTTACCTAACTCAAGAGTAAAAAAAGACCAAGAATAAAAAAATTATACAATGGCGTTGGGTAAAGTTCAGGAGAAATCTAGCCTGTATCAAGTACCAAATACACACCCTTAAGAACTGTCCAATTGTTTTTTTTATCTAAATTGATATATAAATTATATAAACGAGTACAATTTTCTCATGATACTTTACAGAGTCCACTGACAAATCTGTTGCTCTTAAATATTTTTTATTATTACATTTGTTTCGTGTTCAATCATTTTATATACATGAAATAAAATTATATAAATCATATCACCTTAATAATAATAAGGAGTCTGTTGATGCTTTTCATCAGCTAAATCTTGTAGGTGGAGAAAAAAAATTTGGAAAGTAAAGAGTTTATGTATACCTACGAGTATATTAATATAATTGAATATTAGATAGAGTTTTAAAAATAGTTTAATAATAGTTATTATCAATATGTTAACATTAATTTTATTTTAACAACAATACGCTGCGTGTGAAATACATTATAAACAATACTACGCGTCAACTAATCAATTTAGCAGTCATATAACTTTGTCTCCTTCTCGCATGGTTATGCATCTCGCATAATATCGACATAATACATTCTTGAACTCCCATGAACAAAAAATCAACTTGAAATACCACAGTGTATATGATATTGCCCCTCACACTGTCTTATACAGTTGAAGTATTTATCTTATAAATTATAATTAAATCACCTTGTAAACTAGACGCGTTTTTTATTAAAGACGTATTTCTTTTTAATTTTTTTTCCAATCCAAGTCTCTTAAGTAATAATGTCTTCTTATAATAAAGCGTGATTTTTTACATTACCTATATTTTTAATCATAATTGTTTCAAAATTTAAAGCAGCTCGTTATTATTTTAAACGAGGCGTAGCAAATATTTTGAAACCAGACATGGTTCCATAGATTGTATATACTCTAAGTTTCCATATTATGGACAAGTGATTTGCGTTAGTTCAAGTCTATTTATTTTGGGGGTTTTGAGTAAAACTTTTTTTTAGTTTAACATTACTTTATTGCAGCAATCATAATGTAAATGAAAAAAAGTCTTAATTGTTCTCGACCATGGCTTTGGTTTAGAACCATCATCTTTCCACTTTTTGATATTCTGTCAATTATTTCCAATAATTTCTAGGTCTTTTTTTTCTCGCGAGTGTCATTCAGGAACATTTTTTGCTATATGGCCTACCTATTACCATTTGAGGGATATAGTTACAAAACCGCCACCATACAATTGACAAAAATAAAGGGTGGCGTGATTGCACATGACAATATGGAAAATAGTGTCAGTTTTATAATTGATAACTATTCATATAGCTACTATGTATATGTGGGATATAAAAGCAAAAACAGCAATATCCAAAAAAATTATAAATATGTTTTGAATTCTGTCACTGAGGATTAATAATTCAAATGTTGTATATTTTATGTATCTATCCCTTTCAATCTAGTTTCTTATGAATTTATAGACTATGTTTTCTATAAAATATTGCATTCAAAACATTATAAATTAATAATCCTCGATGACTGCATTCAATTGTTTTTGAATATTGCTGCATTTGCTTTTATACCCCACATATATTCTTCAGGACACACCCAGTTCAAAATGAGTAGCATGTTGGTCTAATTATGAAGACTCTTGCCTATTGATCCAGTGGTCTGAGCCCCATTCCAGGAGACCAGCGACTATATCCTATTTTCATATAAAAAGAATTTAGCGTAGTTTGAAAAGGGTAAGAATATTGATGTGACACGTATTTCCTGTTCACATCTCTATTTTTAAAAGTAATTATAATTTTGAATGTATAGACAACTTTTATTTTATGATCTGTCATGCATATTCATTAATATACATATTTATAACATTACACTCGAGATTTATTATAAAACCCAAACTGGTTTCAAAAACAGGGCAGATAAAATTGAAGGGAAAAAATGAAAAATGTTTAGAACTTGGTTGAAACCCATGTAAAGCATGCCCGCCATACAATCACGTTCACACTTCTTGTCCGTAAATATAATATATTCGATACAAATGCTACGCTCTGTGGCTCTTCACGTGCTTCGATTTCGTTGACCTTCGATGTTGAATGCGCTTCGCATTGCATGAATTATATTTAAGATATTTCTCATCAATTATAATACTTGATTATTGTTTTAAAATGTTTAACTTACATCTAATGCATTTTAACCCATGTTTTTACTATTATATTATAGTTTTATCGGTTATACCTTCACGTTCTTCGTGGAACTTTAATATTCTTCTCCTTCATCGTGCGCTCAATGCTGAGCATTAATGCATAAGTATGAAGCGAGTATGTCAGGAAAATTATCGATTCTTCGGGCCACACGTTTTAGAAAGACTTTAGGTGATCCTTATATCCTAGGGGGTAGCGACATGTGTTCGCCTTGGGTACACAGGAAACGCAGCATACACCTACAGTACCATATTTTGAAGGAATTCAACATTAATAAAAAAGGTCATTAAACATCGAGTTGACAGCAAAGTTGTACTGTAATCTGTACAAATTATTTAAAAAAAATAAAATATATTTTTTATATTGGGTGTGCCAGAGCTAGTAGCAGAGTATTTGACTCAAGAAACCATGACCTAATAGTATAGTTAAGGAGATAAACGGCATCAAAGTTTGTATTTTTTTTTCAATATTTATAACTAATTTTTTGCAAAACGTTGGACTATCATTACAGTAACTTATATCTTACATAAAAATTCATTACCTTTAATACAAGTCAGATAAATTGATAATAACCTTCCAATTCCAATTGGATAACATTCCAATAGGAATTATTTCAGGGTTTTTATTATTTTATTTTACTTTTATTGAAACGAATGAATTTTTTGTAATCGATATAAGTTACTGTAATGATACTTAAATGATTTTTTTTAAATAAGTCAGAAATATTGAAAAAAAAAAGCAAACTTTGATATTGCATAACTCCATAACCGTTGATATTAGGTCATGGTTGCTTGAACATTTTAGACTCATAACATAAACAGAAATCTAACGGCTAAGTTTCTGCTGCTAGCTCTGGTACACTCTATATATGTATCTCGAGAATTTTCCGCGTTACTTTATATTCAAAACATCTAAAACATATTATCCACCTACCATTAGCATAGTAGTTTGAGAATAATGTATTTTTCTTTTCAGAGTAAATATTTAACTCATTTTTGGAATTTGTTTTTCTGAACGTGATCGCTATTTTCTGTGATAAATATACTGATATGAATAAAGACGATTAATTTCAATTGACGTGTGTGTCATATTCAATGCAAAAGTCAGAAGAAACTTGGAAACGATCGCTCGATAGAATATACAATATGATATGATAGATATGATATGATATGAATACAATAGAATATGAAAACGGTTTCAAAGGCTTGAAAAGCTTTCAGGTACGATAGAAGCTTTAGCTTAACTTAAAACCCTAAAAATTATTTTACATCTCCATGATAGAATCAAACATTTTTACTGCCAAGTATATTTGACGATTGAAATGTATAGTAAATTATAGATTCCAGAATCCTATAAATTCCAGAATGACTACAAATGCTTATGGAAGCTCAAAAATCATGTTTTATTCCGTAATTGATCGGTCGAAAAGTAAATGTTATCATAATTTGACATAACAGAGATTTTAGCATGTCAAATGTGATGCTCATGACCTTGAAAGATTTATAATAAGTCATAAAATCAGCAACGGATTATTAAGTACTATATATCTAAATCCTGTATTTAAATAAAAGCATTTTTAAGATATCATTTTATGTTGGTAGTTATAAATAATTCTCAAAAGATTATTATTTATTTTATATTAGAGGTGAAAATACGTCACAGGAGTTATTACGTCATACAAGTTTGTCGTTGTTTCTGTTACTAGCTTTAATTTCATAGTTACAGATTGCTCGTCACATTACCAGTACAGATTGTAAAATAAGAGATATCTATTTATTTTTATTCATTCGAAGAAAACAAGAATAATGTATGAAAAAAATATATGAAAAATCACAAAAATCTACCATTTGATACGAAAAACCAAAAAATTATGACTTTTAATAAAGCATACCCTCCATTTGTCGTGATTTCTGATGACTCTATACATTTAAAAGGTGCCAGCGAGTTATTTTGCTCGCATAATCCATAAGGCATGACAAAAAAGGCTTAATTCTGTCGACTGCTAAACCTACACAAAGTTATTAAATTTTACGCAGTACGTTTAAAAAAGGCAATTAATTTAAAAAAACACATAAAAAATATAAAACAACGCACTCTATACAATTAAAAGCGCCCCCGCTTGCAAGCCTCCTTCTCTGTATGACCTGCTCCACGTTTTTGAAAAAATTTAAAACGTCCGGTGAATATGCAGGGTGTAACAGAGTTAGTCCATAATACTCACCTAAATTACAAGTCGGAAATGTTGCAGTATCAATGTAATATAAAAAGTTATGCAGATGGGCGACAGAAAAATTTGATTTTTTTAAATATTTCTGTAAAAATCAGTTAAGTCAGAAAACTTTTATTTAATGTAGTAACTTTTTGACATGTATTGACAAGTTAACGTCAGTTTTTGACAATATTTTTTTGTACGACCTGAGAACACAATTACTGGATTTTGTCCAAATTACTCAATATTTATTTAATACTCCATCTAAAAAAATATTGAAGTATCATTACTATTAGCTATAAAATTTATATAGATTATGTCGTGGGAAATAATACAGATATCTCTAGCGTAGTCCATTCCAAAATATGAATGAAAGTCGTTTAAAACATATAAATTTCATAAATTTGATACTGAATAAATGTTATTACATGTTATTAAGATTGCGCCAGGCTCCACGATGTCTTTTTTATGAAAAATCGCAACCTAAAAAGAGTGAGAGACAGCTATTCGATGTATAGAGTCCAAGATTGTAACAAAAATACAACAGAGGTCCGATTGGCGGTCCGAAATATAGGCATGAAAGAGCAATATTAAGTAGCCACGGGTGTTGCGTGACACGCGTGGTACCCGCCTGCTACAACGTTACACAGTAAATTTTAATTATTTTATTCGATTCATAAATATATAACAGAAAATTTCCTAAATATTTACTCTTCTTTACATCATCAGAGAGTAAAGGTAAAAGGAGAGACATTAAAGGTTGAAACATACTACTAAAACGCGATGCAACGCCAGGCACGTCAGTACTTAACAATCTCTTATAATTAATATGATCTGATACAAATAGACAACATGCCATGTGATGAAACGCAACCCTACGCGGTAACACCTAGTCGATCCAGATCAGCGTGTTGCCTTTGAGAGGGGGCACACACGCCACCCGACGCGTCACACGCAATGTGTTTTCTCTTAACACCCGACACCACGCGTCAGTCTTTTAAGAATATTCTTGGTTTATATATATGTTTGTTTTTATTTAAATTGTCGGATAAGCAATTGATAAAATTTATGAAACGGTACCCAGTGTTAAATGATGTGAGTTCAGGCCAATACCGTGATCACAGTATTATAAATAATGCTTGGGAAGAAATTTTTTTTATTCAACCACCTATTTCTGTATAAAATATATCCCTGAAATCTACAATAAATTTTCTTTAAAATCTTCATTCAGCTCGTCTTTAAAAAGTAAATGCACGGCCACGTCAATACACTCCCGTTCTTCTATGATGCTAGCAAAGCGTGTTGTAGTATCACGTGGCGTGTCATATATGTGCACGATTCGCATCAAGTGTGTCGACTCATCACGTCGCCTCGCGTTTTAGTGTGTTTTCACCCTAAAGAGTTACTATGCACACAGGTGGCAATAAATCAAATTTGGAATGCATCACATTTATATCGGCTAAGGACGCAAGGTATGTAGGATATACGGATAGAGAGCAAACAGTAATAAAATTATATAAATATATTTATAAGTGATGTTAACTTTGAGATTCTCACGGGTTGAATATACAAGAGGTAAATTTTCTCGGTTATCCCGCGTCAGTTGGTCCTGAGAAGGACCGTTGTACTCCCGATGTTTCAAACAGATCAAACTGTTCATCTTCAGGGGGGGTGACTTGTCACTGAAGTGTCGCTCTTACACGTTCGTGAAAACACGTTGTTTAAGGCCGACAGCTCAGAGCGAAGTAAATTTAATTCGATCTGTTTTTGGGAGGTTTGGCAATTTGTTCGGCGCTAATGGGTATTTAATGTTTGTTTTAATGGTGGGTGTAATTGACAATTTGTTTGTCGCTAATGAGTTTTTAATTTTTGTATTAATGGTGGGTGTTTTCTGGAGAGTTGATGTGTTTTCTAATATGTTGAGCCAGGTGTGAGCCCTTCTCAGGACAACTGACGCGGGGTAACCGAGAAAATCTATCTCTTGTATATTTATATTAAGTTTGAACATTTTTATGTTTTCTTTACTAAGTGTGTTTCCAGCTAAGCAAATATTTGTTTGGTGTAAAGTGTTCGTATTTTCTAAAAATATATTTCTTCTTTAAAATCCTTTTTACTCACTGAGTAAACTTGTGGTCACCGAGAGAAGAAAACGTTTTCTCGAGTTTCACAGACTCGTGTGGACCTTTGTGTTAGCAAGGACGTTTGCTACATAATTATTCATTGTCTTTAAATATTTTATTATCACGAAACAAAACTCCAGCGTTTTTACAAGAATAGGAGTTTCGTTTGCAAGCTACCATCAATACCAGGGTACACATCTTATCAAGCCTTGAGATAAAATTAAGTATAAGTTCTCCTTTAGAAGTGAAGCCTGGAATTGGCAAAAGAGGAATGAAAGTAGACTAATGCGGTGGAAATGCGATCACTAAGACGCTCGTGTGGAAAATCTTTGGTCGGTAGAGTGAGGAATGAACAAATTATAAGTGAATGCAATGTTGGCTGTAGTGTGGTAGATAGAATAAAGAAAGGAGTGCTGAGATGGTTTGGTCATGTGGAACGTATGAACGAGGAAAGGATGGTTAAGAAAATATATGAGGCGAGTATTGAAGGCAACAGGAATAGAGGGCGTCCGCGAAAGACCTGGCACGATCAGGTACTACAAGTATTTGAGGATGGCCCTGTTAAAAGCCGCAATAACCGCAGAACGTGTACGAGAAGATGTATGATGCAAAAGTGGTGTGCCAGGATATAAGAGTGTGGCGTTAAATCCTCTCTGCCTACCCCTGCGGAGAAACGGCGTGATGGTTAGTTAGTTAGTAAGTTAGTTTCTCCTTTACAAATTTATGTATGTTAGCAAAATTAGTTTTATCGTATTTTAACATCAACTACTTTCAAAGAGGCGCTCTCAGAGTAGTAAAAATTTTAATCTTTACTGTCGTAATGGAATGGTCAATAACAACGTTGTATAATATTATCTTGCTACTTACCGAACAAATAAACTTTCATTTTAATTAATATCATTCTGTGTGTATTTATATAAACATAAAAAGCAGAAAGTGGTTAAGCTCATTTTAAATTAATTTCCATGCGGATTCCATCGTAAAAGTGGGTGTTTATTTCTTAGTTTATACCTTAGAATAAAAAAGAGGGCGCTTGACAGGGAGAGCAGCAGGGTGCTGGGCTTGGGGGTCAAATGCGGTTTAGAGCCAATTCAATTTAATTATTAATTTGTATATTGTAAAAAATAGTACCTACGCCACTGAAATGAATATACCCAAATATGATGCCTTATTAAATCTTTTTAGTATTTAGTGGTACAACCGACAGAAAAAGAAAACCAAAATAATTAATCAATTAGAAAGACGTACAGAAAAATAAAATCCACGAAAAAATATTTGGCTGCTGCCGGGATTTGAACCACGAATCTTCTCCTTTCCAGGGCGGGAGCGTTATCTAATTACGCAATAGAATGTTTTAAGGCTACAGGTCCTTTTATCAGGATACAAGATTCACATTAAAATTGAAATTGGAAGTGAAGATATTAACAAAAACAAAAAATAAATATATTGGAGTTTCATAATTAATAAAGACGTAATATTAAAACAAGTTTAAAAGGTAACTAACTATCTGCAGAAAAAAACGATACTTATAATATTTAATTTACTATGAATACTTAATTTCTAATATAAATAATCAAAAAACAAATGTATTTTTTAGTTACCTATTAGTTAATTAGGAGTGTGTGAAATAATAATAAGGCTTCCTAGACTAGCAAACAGATACGAACAACTGGACGTCTTTGCCAATAACTGTATATTATTCAAACACATATTAAAAGGTGTACTGAAAGATTACTAGTACTTGTCGAATTGGACTTGATTTGTATGTATGTATATTTTATTATTATATTATAACTTTCAAAGCTTGTGCTATATCTTCGCTCTCTACATTATTACTTTTTTTTGTTTTTAAATTTCTATATTATTATGTTTTTCTTATGCTTCTTGCTTTTTACTTTATATTATATTTATCTTTGTACGTTTGTATCTGTATTCTAAGTATTTTCTTCTCACTTTGTCATTACTATGTTTACATTTTATCAAGTTTTTTTTTCTTCTCTAAACTATATACCTACCTATTCTGTTAATGTACACTATACCTATCTATTTTAAAAGCCCTATTGGGCGTTAATTAATAATAAATAATTAAATAATATAATATTTTAAATTACTAATAAAAAATCGGTTCACGTTGATGCATTTCTGAACAAAATCACGAAACAAATAGAGCCGTGTTGATCACCAAATAGATCTGAGGCTCACACCGAAACCGCGGACGCGAGTTAAATCGGACAACGCTCTGGTTGGGATTGCAAACGGATTATTAGAAATTTGCTCAACTTGTTCACCGCTAGACTGGCTCTAAACGAGATTAGATAGGGGTCGTGGAGCTTCGTCCTTCCCAACCCTTATTTTACACATCATATTTGTTCAATGTTGAAATGTATTCTCCGATCTGGGATAAATTTATTTGCAGCCGTTGAAATGATTTGCATGCAAAACGAGTGAAAATTACTTTTATAAAAGTGAGTATGATTAAAAAAATATTCAAATAATTGAAAACCCTATGGCAAGAAGTTGTTCACTAACATTTTTGACAAAAATGAGTTAATAAGCCGTCAAAACTAAATATTGTACGCTCTTTCCATTGGAAATAAGTTCAGAACTTAAAAATTATTAGAACATGTTCAAATTATAGGGATGAACATGTTAACTACACTTTTTCATAAAAATCAAATCAGATACTAATGGAAAGAACATGTTATCTTCAATAATAACATGTTCATGCCATTATTCTGAAATTAACACTTCTTAATATGTGTATTTTTGTTTTTTTTGATTGGAATACTTATGGTTAACATAAATTTTACTCTGGCAGTACTATCATACATTTGTTTTTATTTGAACACTATTATAATATGTAGGTACTTATATATTATTTTTCAATAATTTTAAATGGTATATACCATGTTTTGTATTATTATTAATTAACATGCAAGGTATTTTGTAATTTTGGATAATGGATGATAAAAACGGATAGCATTTGAAGGATTGTTTGATCTTCGTGTTTTTCCAATTTTAAAAATGTGTTATTCTATTAAAAATGAGTTCCAGATGCGAAAAAATGGTTGTGAAGTACATTTTTTTAGGAAAAATTGTATATTTTTATTTCTTTGTGCATAAATGCGTTGTAAATACTTTTTTGATATTTTAGTGACATAAATCAATAAAAATTAATCTTAGTAATAAAACATATTTTTCAAAGGCGTATTGAAAAATCTCAAAATGACTTGAATGTTACTTAACAACTTCTTGCCATGGGGTCTTCAATTACCACCACTCATAATTAATGTTGCTTAGGGTCCGTGACACAAAGTATGCAGAGTTGATAAAAGTTCATTGGTGATTAATTTAACGCAGGCGCAACCAAGAGGTCAACAACGTTGATCGTCGGGCGTTGGTTAAGAGACCAGACAACATAGAAAGGTCAACGGCTTCGACCTCAGGGATAAAGAGAGCCCTAGGGAAGCAAAATAACCCATAATCTTGAAGACACAGGAAAGCTTCTGAACCTTTCAAACAGTAGAAAATTAGTAGGATTACTATCACTTAACATGATGCATACCAAGTTTGACGTTTCAGGGTCAGAATCCTCCCGGTCAATCTTGTTCAATTAGAGATCCGTGGTGGGGCTTACATTCAGCAGCATCACGTGCTGGCAATAAAGTTCACATAGAATGTGTTCTATATGAAAATAAATCGTCCAAACCACACAATTAAATATACCTTATGGTTTAAACAAGATTTTAAATAAGTGTTTGATGAAAATATTCAGTCACCATCACTAGGTATTTGTATCACATAACAGAAATACTACAGTGTGAATTAGTTATTTTATCCTTGCGAATAGTGAATATACGAGAATGGAAACGGATAAAAAAAAATTATGTCGTAGCAGATTATTAAAAATGGATACCTCGTTGCGTAATGTGTACCGTATTGCCTTAGGAAGCTCCCTGAAACACTTTCAGCTTAAATATAAATTTCTGAAATTCAATTTACTATTATTTTTCTATAAACACACATTGAATTAATATTATTATCGATGAGTAAGGGTATATTATATATATTTAAACCTAGTTCGCATAAACCCAGTTGCCAACAATTCGAAAGTCTTTGATAATGTTAAACGGACGAAACTATGTATGGTTCATGGAGAAATGATCCCCACTACACTTGATTAGACTCCTTCAAAGCCTTAACAATGGTAACAGTACCGTAGCTAAAGTCAGTATTATTATGGTAAGGGAGTAAACTAGGGGTGTGTTTTGCCATTGCTATTCAACATTTACTTAGAATTAATAATGAGAAGGGAATTGGGAGAATTTCAAGGAGGATTAGCAGTCAGCAGAAAAAAGATCACTAATGTACGTCTCGCTGATAACATTATGTTCTTGCTCACACAGATTATACTGGAAACCATTAATTTAATAAAAAAATGAGTTTGAAAGAAAACTGCTTGGCTTAAATATAAATGGCAAAAATTCTGATTTTGGATCGTATAAATCCCCAACAAATCTAAAATATCAGGGTTCGAGATTGGTCAACAGGTAAATTATTTAGGTAGCTGATCATGAATACTGGTGATAATTGACAGGAAATTCTATAACGTACTTATGGAAGTTGAATGAGTAGTTTAGAGCGTAAGTTGCAATTAATAATTTAAGATAAAATAGAACGACAGGGACAGGAATAATCTAAACCTGAGATTACTAATGCGAATGATCAGATGTTCTCAATATTATTTTATGGAATGTAAGCACGGACACCATACACTAAAGGCCTGTTGCTTGATCAGAAGTAAGAGTAATAGTTAAGAAAAAAGGACAGATTTTGCATTCTCCACCAATCAAAACACCCGTTTTCGTAAAAATCTAAGCTTTTTGCTTAACTCTTATTCTAACTTCTGATCAAACAACAGGCCCTAAGTAACGATAAATATCTACAGAATAATACTCAAAATAAATTGGATGAACAGAGTTAAAAATGAAGATGTTATTATCGGGATGAATTTAAAAAAATATATAATTAAAACAAGAACCCCAGTGAACCCGAATGGATTCTCATTTATTATAGAATTTAATTTTGTGATTGAGTTTAGTCTTTTTGACTGCTTATTCAAAGATTTTAGATATATAAGGTAAATAGTTTATTACCTAATTTTCACTGTTAAATTAGATTATACTATCTGCTTGATTGTAATTATCCCTCACCACACACAAGAATCATAATTTTTTTTGCTGAGGTATAACATATTTAAAAAAATTGAATTGTTAATATTTGCTAGCCATCATTGTAATAAAATATTAAATGTATTATCATTTATATAAATAAAAAATAAATTTAAAAAAAAAAGAAAAATTCAAAACATGTGATCCAAATAAAAAGGAGATTTTGCACTTCACAATAAGAAAAGGTAAATCTTCTTTCAGAGAAAGATTACAAGGAGTCATGGCCCTAGATAAAGGAAAACATCATGGCTAATAAACTTAAGACAGTAGTTTAACCATTTAATAAAGTGGTGATGGCCAACATGATATCCAACGTCCGTTGAATGAATAGAGCTCAATAAGAAAAAAGAAGAAGAAGAAGAGACCAGAATCAAACAAATAAAATTATATAGGTCCAAGAACTAGGTCTTTGCGGTCTTTGTAATGGAGACGTAGGCATTTTGCGATAGCGATAAGCTTCAGGTAAAGGCTTTTTAAATGTTCTGCTGAAGAAGGTACACCATAGATAGCACGGCGCACTCGTGCCTCAATGAACAACAGCAAACTCCGCCTACGATAGTAAAACAAAAATTTCTGTCGGTCTGAGCATAAAATTTTTGGCCATATTATGCGTCAATTTGAAAGCCAGGAAATAGGATTATCCTAGGCAGAACTTTTAACCAAAAATATCTAGAAGCTACAATAAGGTGAATGTACGGCTTTGTGAGGGCGACCCAGGACCGAGAATCATGGAGGTTGAGTATTTTATCTAACTCAGGCCAACTAGACAATTCATACTGTCGACACGGAAGGACGAGTAGGAAATAAAATGTATGGGTTGAAAAAAACGTTCCAAAGACACACACATTTTATTTTTTTAAATTAGAAATATCAATTTGAAAAGTCAATTTGAAAATTTAGTAAAAAAAAATCAAAAAAATTAGTATCAACCAAGCAAGCTTTAAATTCAAACTGGCTTGAAATGCTTATAAATAAAGAATAATTATAATTGCGCGTATTTTTATTATGCACAACCTGATACGTTGTATTATGTAATAAAAAATGTGAATTTTCCCCAAAACCCGAGTAAAAATTCTTTTTCAGGGATAATATACTGCTTAGATAATAGCGTAATGTTACAAGTAATAAAATACGATAAATTATCGATAATAATGCGGCATCAATTTTAAAGATAAGATTTTTCAATATTATTTGTTTTCAGTTTGTTCAAATTTTGGAGCGTTCCAGATTGATCTGAGTGTGAATTACATACGCATGTAATGCCTGGTCATATTTTGTGTATACATATATTCATTTTTATTTTAATGCATGGCAGATTCAAAGTTCATACTAATATTGGCTATGGCTCTGTGAGCAATTGGAGCAGAAAAAAGTTATTGAATCTGTCAATAACGACAGGTTATTGCAAAATTTTTCAAGACTTTTGATATATTCAAAAGCACTTATAGCATAAATATAAGTGGGAATTTAATATTTATTAAAATGGAAAGATTTATAGTTAAAAGTGACACACGTATGGATATAAAAACACTTGTTTCGCCTCGTGAGGGCATTATTAAATCTATTTTTTTACATTCAACCACTTTCATTTATATGAAAAGTATTGAGAAAAGTTGCTTTATAATTTTAAGAATTAATTACATTTTTTTATATTTCTGCATGATTCTAAGAAACAATTCAGTTTGAATACTAATGAAAGTTAATACTCTCATATAAGGAATAGGATAAGTTTTCAATTTGATTTGAATGTTATATTCTTGGTAACAATTTTGTTTGTGCACTTATGATAATTTCCAAATGCCGGGATCCCAAACAGCATTATTCTTAATAATAATTGTGTTTGAGCACTTCTGTTAATTTTTCAAATGCGGTCAATCCAAAATGGTGTCTCAGATGCTTTTCTGCGTTGATGATGATCCAAATCTTTGGTATGTCTATAACAAAGAGAAAAAAATTACGGCAGAATAAAATCCTAAAAATTTGAAAATATCTATTAGAAGGGAACCACATTTATCGACTTGTTCATTTATTATGGTTTTATCTCTTTCTTATACGGGTTACCTTTCATTAGTGTTCGAACAGAATCGCTTGTTAGGAGCGTGCAGAAATACAAAAAACCTTCATTAATCCTTAAAATTATATAGCATTTCATTTCAATACTTTACTTTAAATACAAGTTGTTCAACGTAAAATATTAAGATTAATAAATACTCTCATAAGGTGAAACGCGTCTCAAAAATTAAAAATGTAGATCTTAAAAACAAGTGTTTTTATCTCCATATGCGCGGTCATGGAGTTCTATAAACTTAACTCCGAAACAATAAATTTTATAAAAGTGACATATTGTACATACACCCCGATTAGGCTGAAATACTAAAATATGTCTTTTTTTGGTATTATTAAGCAATAATAATGACTTATATACAAATATTTATAAATTAAAAGCAAATAAATCAGCAACAATATATTATCAATTATTATTTCTCAACACTTAAGTTACTGTGGCGTAGTCTATTTTCAATTTTTTCGGGATGTCAACCCTTGCTTGTCAAATTCATGAATAGGGATTATTTAAGAAAATCTGAAATATTTATATCGTCATCACAATCTGACCATACTTTTAAAAACAGAAGAAGAAGAAGAAGCGTATGTACAACAACACAGAAATGTATTAAGTTTTTTATTTAAAAAAAACTGAAGTATTAAAGGACGAAAATAAGAAAAGATTTATTAAAATAATTAATACGGACTTTACAATATTATAATATAATCTAATTATCTGTGAGTCTGCGAAAATAATTTTAATCTTCTACCCACCAGTGACATTGAAATGACAGGAATGACAAGGAAAATTAGTTATTTCCATATTACGCCAATTGAGAGAATTTTTTTTATCATTTCAATGAAAAGGTTGTAATAAGTATATACATTCCAAGATATTTAATATTTAGTCATTTCAGATTACATAAAATATTAATTGAAAATCAAGTAAGTTAAAATAAGTGTTTTCCAATTAAAATGCTGTGATTTTTATATACGAGTACAAAAATTTATCGAAAATTTCTTGCAAATGTTCAAAGAGAATAAAGATGCTGTTAACAAAACTAAAATTTAAAAATTAATGTTAATAAATTAATTATATGTAAAGTAAATTATAGATTATTTTCATTCAGCTTATATTATGATAAGTAAATCTCGCGCTATTTAATAAATACATTTTGTAATTAAGAAATAAGTATAACATCCGCGTTAATAAAAATTCAATAGCAATTTTTTTGTGTAAGTGTTTAGTATTTTATTAAAAATCTTATATTTTTAATTTAGTTAAACTCTAACGTTTTTTTATGTTTAATATCATTATATTTACATCTACAACAGCATAGTGGAAACCTAGTGCGGTCCTTTTACATAACCAAACATATTTTTTCTTGTTCATTATATACAAAGATTACACAAAAATTACATCAGAGAACAAAGTACCATCATTTCTATGCTAATAAATAATATCGCTTTTCATATTTCTGTCTTATTATCATCACAAGCCCTTAATATTTCATCGTCAGCCTCTCATTTCATACTTTACCAACTTTCCGTTTCCTTAAATTTTTACACACACTAATGCCTATCTTTCCTAACCTCTTATATATTCATGTAAATGTCCTTTGCTTATGTCACCCTCGATATATTATGCAAAAATTATATTACATGATACATGTAATCGATTTACATGGAATACACTAATTTATTCGTTTGTTACGTGATATATATATATATATTTGTCATATAGTGTCTAAAGAACAAAAGATTTAAAATCAAATTATAACTACTATTCACCAATAAAAGCTAATCAAAAGTGGTCCAGGCTTGCGAAAAAATCCACCTTAAATTCCGGTAATCATTTCAAAATTCATCATTTTATTTTATCCTAGATAATATTTTTTAAACTCTTCGAATTTTTCATGAGTCAACGAGCATTTGAGATGTCTTAGCAAAAATAGTTCTTTGAAATTTGCATTCCATCTAATATAAACTAATCGCTCATTCGATATTAATAACCAAATTTGTCTATATTTGATCATTAATTTCAGTACATTCATTGTCCTGAAGAAGGGAGCGTCGCTCCTGAAACAGTTGAATTTTTAAATCAAAATTTACGCGTGACTTAAACAAAGTTGTCATTTATTTAATTTAAAATATTATAATTATTTTATTTTGCCCCTGAATCTAACAGCATCTAAAGAAATTATTTTTATTCTTGTGCCTCTGATTGTAGCTAATTTTATGTCTCATTAACAGATAACAAAATTACTTACGTTGATTAAAACGAATTACATACAGGTATATGGTTCTGTTTTGCTTCATTTTGTATATCTAAATCCTCGAAAACGGTCTTAAGTATCGTCTTGTACTTCAAGCCAACAGTCACTAACTCGCCAGCTGAGCCTGGCAACCTAAAACATTATATAGATCTCTAGATACGTGAGCTGAAAGTGGTTCTCAACCTAAGAGTCCGTCCGAGTGGGGAGAATCACTCGAGTAATCTAAGTGCTCTTGTCCAAAATATGTATAAGTTATATGAATTTTAAATCGCAAAAGATAAAATAATTATGGAAAATTTTGTATTTATATATAGTATATAGTGAAGAATGCCCTTACCCAGTTTACATTAATTAACTTAATCAAAGTGTCTGTATTTACAAAGCATGTGAGAGAAGAAATTATTTTAAGAGAGAAAATTTTTGGTCATCTACAGAGAAATAATTATATAAAAAATATATTATTGTATAAATTAAAGATTTTTTTTTGTTTGTCATTGACATTAGTGCCTATGTTCAAATATTATCATTATACTTATACGAATACAATGATGAATTTGTGTGATTTACAAAAAATTATATTTTAAGGATGCGCAAATCATTATCATCAAATGACAAAATTTATAATTGTTTTATTTATAGGGATATAAAATTTAATTTTTTATGTGGTGGAATTTTACTTTTTTAAGTTTGCGTACGCGGTTACTATCAAAGTAAGTAACGGAATGAATGTGGCATAAATATTTTAACAAATTTCAAAGAGAGCTTTACACATTTGCACATAATCCAATATTCAATATATAATATCCAATATTCTTACTGTATGTACCACGTTTTTGGAAAAATCACAACAAATATACATTCAGTAAACTGTATATATATTGGTCGATAACCATGGTTCATAAGTAGATTAATAAATAATGTATTATTTAATTTTATTTTAAATTAAATAAACACACAATCATTTTCAAACGACTTTATTTTTCACAATAAAGTAGTCATAAACAAAAATATTTTGTGTTAATTTAATTTATAAATAAGAAGAATAAGTATGTTTATAAAAAAAATTAAATGAAGACTTCGGATATTTAAAAATGATAATTGAAAATGTATTTTAATAAAAATGATCCTTAAGTCGCCCGATTGTAAATATGTGTAAAGTGAAAAATGTTTGCGTTTTTTTTTATAAACTCATCATCCTGTCGAAACCTTTGTGAGCTTTTTATAAATATATTATTTTTTATATTGTTGAGATTTTTGAGCATATTCAAAACAAATTGAATGACTATTTTTTTTTCAACAAGCAATCAATAACTATTTACTTAGCTTAAAACTGTGGTCAAACAACTATGTCCATATAGTTATTGATATAAATTTTCAAAATATTAAAATATTCACACCCTCTCATATAGATTTTGTCTAATAAGTGAATAAATCAATTTTTTTGAATATCTTGTTTTGTTTATAAAAATGAGATGAATATTTATTTTAAAAAAATCCTTGGGTATATATGTAATTATCTATGTGTGAGAAATAAAACGATTGCCTTTTAATTATGTGTAAGATATATAACAAAATGTTAACTATCAAAGTAAATAGCACGTCCATTTATATATTTTTCATAGTTCCTCATCACCATCTATGATTGAACTTTGTGATATCTACGCGCATTCGATATATGATCCTGATCCAAACACCATGCATGACCCTTTGAAGATATTCTTGGATCACGATCTTGCATAATCTTGACCTAATAGTTGAAGCCTCAGGTGATTCAGTGATTTTTCAAGCTGATATTTACTATAGCTGATATCCAAATCAATAATTGTAAAATATATTTAAAAAAGTACATATTACAAATTTAAATATTATTTTTTCTACCATCAAAAAGATGTTCCAATTAAGAATAAATAAGCGCAAAATGAAAGCATTTACTATTTTTCATTTGATATAAATATCGAAATTCGTCCCGTATTCAAAATTAAATTACGTATTATTTCTAGCAGAATCTCAAATGTTTAAATAAATATATCTTAGGTTGTTTTGTAATACGGGACAGATACACGAGGGGGGAGAAGATTATAAGGATGGTGTATATGTTGGAATTTTTCTATCGTTATGATTTAAACAAATAGTGTTTTAATTTTCAATTTTTTTTTTTTTTAAATCCTTAGATTTAAAAATGAAACGTTTATAAAAGCGGCTTAAGAAAACATTCACATTTAAATTAATAGATAGACCTATAATCCCAAAGGCATATTACTTAAAAATACTTTAAAATAATAATTTATAGCTTCGAAGCAACCTCGCTAATGGCGCCATACATCTATATATTGAATTGCATTTATGTGGCGTAAATGTGTAAGTAACTCGGCGTGTAACTGACGCACGAAGCAATGTCGCATGTAGCGAAGACAGTAAAATCTAAAAACAATTTTTATTGCGATCGATCATAAAATAAAATGATTCCACGAGCCACACGTTCGATACCCCGCGCCGAGTCTGCGCGCGTGGACCCGCGCGGAGACACATCTGCGGCGCTCCGCCAGTCTGGCGTAGCGCGTAGCTCGGCGCGGGAGACCTCTCGTCGGTGACGGCCTACGGTTGCTATGGCGACGGCGCTCGCTGCGCCCAGCCTCGCTAACGGCGCTACGGAGCACTGCCGGTTAACCCGTCGGGCGCCGCTAACGGCTTAACGGCGGAGCGTCGCGCACTTTGCGCCCTCTGTGCAAAGATTTCAATCGGTCGTACCTATCTCGATAGCGGTAAGAGATAAACGCATCACTTCTTGTTTTTTGAAATGTCAGGCTTTTTGGATTCATGAATGAACGTAGAAAACATATTTTGAATTTTTTACGAATGAAAAAATCGTGTTTACTACCTTTTTTCTTTCCCTTTACACAACATAAAATTATTTTCAAACTGAGGGCCGCTTATATTAATTTAATTTCGTTTAGTAAAATAATTTCTAAGTTTATATTATGATAAATATTAATGGGATGTTTTTTATAAAATGTATGCAGGTAGGTATTTTTTTTGATTTTAACAATATTATGAACAAACTTTTAATTCTTAAATTAAAATTGAAAAAAAAAACTGCGTCGTGGTGGTACCTACGTTTCTAATTATTGCGCTAAAATATCTTATTTAGTATTCATGTCAAGCAATACTATACTTTGCTTTATAACGGGAGAGTTATTTTTTATGTAAATAATTAAAAACAAAATGTAGCCAGAGTCATAAAAACAGAAAATCAATTAATTTTATTATTAAAATATCCTCAGTCAAAATGAACGTATTAGTTATTATTTTTTATTTATTTCATATTTGCTGTAAAAGGGTTAACGGCGCTTCAGGACAACGTTCAAAGTTGGCCAGAATACTATAAAGAATTAAATTATTCGGGAAAAACTCTTGAAACTGGGAAGTTATAGCCCAGTTAAACGGAATTGTACTAATTAGTGTGAATGTTTATGCGTCGGACTATTCCAGAATGGAACGATCTCGAAAGAATGTCTACGATTAGAGCATAATAGTGCTAAATTTAAAAAAAGTTTATCTTTTCACTGCGCTTTGTTCATAATAAATTATATACATTCTTTTAACAACTCTTTAAAATCAGTCAAACTTAAAATATTATTTTTAGTCGCGTGTTTAGGTTAGATTTATTCAAAATTGGTAAAAATAAAATAATGTATAAATCTAATTTTTTAAAAGTGAGTGTTAAAGTGACTGGTGTGTTAGTTTAAAAAATCATTTTTTTTGAGAAACACTTGATTTTAATGAACTAACATATTTTAATCTTGTGGAGAACAACTCTAACTTCATTTGTGATTAGAAAGACATTAGGTAGTTCATTCAAAAGTTATCAAAACATTTAAAAATTCCTGTAAATCATTAATGTGAATAACAAAAATAATATTAATAACAATTTGGTAATATTATTGTGAATTTCAAGATGGATTTGTGTTCGTTGCAGGATTTAAGCCATGAGCACTCCGATAGGTATGTTAATTTACAATATGTTATTATTTTATGTATGTGATTATATTTTCAAGTGATTTATTTTACTTTTTGATTGATTAAATATATTTGATAATGTTTTAAAAGTATCCGTATAAGGAGATGAAGTCACCGTGGATATAATTTTTCAGGGTTAAATAATCTCGTTCAAGGGTGTCGTTGGGCAGATTATCTTTGATATTAGAGCTCGCTCAACCCGTTAATTAATTTTAAATAAATCAAAAATGATTTTCTTTATACATGAAAAAGTTACATAACTTATTTATAAGCATATAAATTTGAAAAATTAAATGATGCAAGCGGCTTTACGAAGGTCTACATTAATTATGATGGACTTGATTCTGTGGACGCAAGTGTTCCTAAAGGTTAATTGTAAGGGACGCGTGACCAGTGGAGCGGAATATACATTCTGAATCTCCCTGTTGCGAGTCGCTTTTGGATAATGAAGAAGCAAAATACTTTAATCTTATATATATATATATGTTAAATCGAAGGCTTTCACGGGTACAATATGTGTTAGTTCTAACTACTTTGGGGGTAACCCGCGTCAAATTCTGGTCGTCAGGACAAGTCGTCTGCCGACGTTTCGAACAGATCTCACTGTTCATTTTCAGGGCGCCTTGTCGATGAGCAGCTTCACCAAAAAGCGTACAACCGTTTGGGTCCGGAGCTCACCGTCAAGTGAAAGTTTGAAAAATTCTGCGTCAGGTGTTTGTGGAGGAGTGTTTTTCTCCAGCGACGCCGTTAATGAGCTTTGCTCGGCTTCTAGTAATCCGTATATTTACTTTATTATCGTCATTCTACAATGTTGAAAAGGTTGGATTTTCTAATTGCTTCGGTGTTTTCATCGTGATTTCTGGTTTATTATTATTAATATTATTTGTATTAGAAATTTGATTATTGTTATTAAGAATGTTACTCCATGCGGTCGGAAGTTCTGTTGTTCATTTTATCACTATTTTTTTTATTTATTTCAATTGCCTCTCTTTGGATTCAATAATGAAACATAATTCCTCAATAACAATTCCTCAATAACGAAACATCACATCAATAAGCAAGTATCAACTATTCAAGATATATATATATATATATACTATATATATATATGTTGAATATTGATATTGATTGATTGATTTATATCATTTTTAGTTTCCCGCGTCAACGCAATTCACGTATAATTGGATACATTTAACGTCAACGTGTTAACGCATTACCAAAAAAATACTATTATTACATTACTTTCCATATACCTAAATAAACAAAGATAATAATTGTTTGTCAGATAAATAAATAGATAAAATGAACAAACTTTATGTTTCTTTTTGACGTGCTCAGTTTTATAAAAATATTTATTGTTTGAATGCATTTTGGCAAGCGAGTGGCTAAAGGTTCACTTTATTGGATTTTTTAAATGAAGAAATAGAAAAGAAGAGGTTGGCTAAAATAGCTTCTTAAGCCTCACGTATATACGACATATGTATTATAAATCAACGAACACTGAGCTAAATTTGAGGATCATTACATACTCGTTATCCCAAATCGTACGAGATCAAAGAAAAAATATACTTACTACGGCCTTTTGTATTTAAGATCAATGGGGCGAAAAAAGTACACACGTGATGTTTAAAGAACCATGAATAACGTTAAATGTAAGAAATCCCTAAAATTCACAAAAAAATACGGAAAAAGTATAGTTGAAGTGAATTATTTCATATGGCATTTAGTGAATGATGGTAACACCCATTAAATTGAAGAATTTGGAGAAGTACTCCAAATTCCATTAGACTTTGGACAGTAGCCTTTAAACTGGTTAGTCTATTCTGAAGTTTGTCCACATACCCTCTGGTCCTCTTTCCTTCCTGAAGTAACTACCTTATCTGCGGGCGATGTGTCTGAAAATTTGGTTCTTTGTTTCCTAAATCCCGGGATGGAAATCTCGAGTTCTTAGTTGTACTGTAATGGAGGCGTTAATTTCAACATTCCAAAGGCGTCAAGACTTTTATATCACTCGTTTTCAATGTCTTAATTTCCACTCTTTATATGAAAAAAACAATACATATAAATTTTCGTATTTTTGTTGATATTTTCAGGATTTTCTTTTTTTAATTTACATCCAGCTCTGACATCGCTTTCTCGCCAATTTCATTATCCTCTCAAGATCAGCTTTAAAGGCACCGTAAATCGTTATACAGAATCCGAGATAAATTAAGTCCTTCTTGACGTCAAGCTAGGTAGGGCTCCTTTTCGGGTGGTGCTCCAGCTCCATCCACAATACTCATCATCATCTTCATCCCCTTGTCCCAGTAGGGTAGGGGGCCCAAAGACTCGACAAGGTGCTTCCATGATGCCCTGTCTTGCGCTGCTTTTGCTCGAGTCAACCAGTTCAGACCATTCTATTTTGAAATACTTTTGTTGTCTTTTTTTTTATTGTCTCTCCCAGCTTAATCTGGGTCGACCCACCGGCCGTCTTCCCTCCGGGGTTGCCAATAGGATTCTTCTTGGTATTCGTTCCTCTGGTATTCTGAGCACATGTCCAAGCCAGTACTATTCCATTAAATTATCCATTTCTTATTTTAATTAAATTAATTTTCAGAACAATTTATTGACATCATTCCAGTCGTGATAATACTTTGATTAATTGATTGATTGGTTGATAAATTGATTATATTAAACCCGTCACATCAAATTATCCAGGTCTTACTTCAATTTAAATAATGTTTGGAATACTTTATAAGCTTCATTTTAGAAATTTTGACAAAATACTGGTACACATATTATTAAAATAATGTGATAAATTGAAAGAAAGATGAATTATTTAATACAAATCAAGAATTTTTGAGTTATTGAACAAAATAAAAATTTCTTCTTCAAATGTATCAAATTTATTTTGTGGTGACATAATTATAATTTATATAAATTAACTTTGTAAAATTGAAAAAATTCAACATGTTTCGAAGGCAATGGCTTCTTCGTCAGGATAACAATAATGTTATAAATAATCTTGTCCTTTTTGCAAATAGTTATCTTTTAAATTTATTTTCATGTTAAGTAGGTACTTTATATTATCATTTTCTATATATAACTTTTTAATATTTTGATCTTTACTTCGATTTTTAAATATTATTTTTGTTATCCTGACGAGAAAGCCATTGGCTTCGAAACATGTTGAATTTTTTCAATAAATAAGTGGTTTTTAAAAAGTTAATTTATATAAATTAAAATAGAAATTGTAGAATAAACGCTCGCTCTTTCTTGTTCATATGGCAGTGAATTTGAAAAAAACCTTTCTTTATATACAATTTAATTTTCTAAAATTATACAGAGTACGTATGAGATGATACAAAGGAAGCCTTGGATTAGGAAGGTTTCCAAGGTATGCTCCGTTTGAGTTCCATTTGTAGAGCTCCACATTATCGAAGGGATGGTACCTTTGTGTATAATTTATGTATGCAATTTGCACAAGCGTAAAGTGTACAAATATTATTTGCTATTATTAATAGAAGCAGCCGAGAATTTACATTTCTGTGCACCAGTATTTCAATCTAGTATGTATGTCTTTTACTTCACTTGTTGGATATCATTAATTTTGGAACTTTGGAAGACATTATTTTTAGAGCTTGAACTAAAGGCTTACAGGACTCTGCACAAATAAATGATTTATCATTTATTATTGGCATTTATTACGGTTGGAAATTATAAACATATCTAACTATGATTTTTGTGACGAATGTGCGGACGCTTGGATGAGGGAGAGGCAAGCGTGCGAGCGAGACGAGTGAATGGCGCCCGTGCTGTTGCGCCGCACCGGGCAGAACGAGATTCACCGGGGTCCGAATCAGTTGTACATATTGTATTATAAGTAGTGTCTCCAATAAATGTTGTTACCTACGTAACGCGTATTAATAGAAGAACCCGATTATTCCCAAGTGCGTAGGCCGAGTTATATTGCCTACGCACGCAAGAACATCACAATTTTATTGTAAAATTTTTGAAAAAAAAAACAGAATAGACTTGTCATGTCTACTTCAGTAGATCTTTTCCTCCGTGACTGATGCAACTGAGATAGAAAAGGAGATCACGTACTCATTAAGAAATGAAATATCATAAATGCAGTACAATGCCAATAAAACAATAGTTAAACATCTCTTTGTAAAAAAATCACCCACTTTCTGTTTTTAATTTGAGACCTCCAAAGTCATTCTCGTCGCAGACTACGCAGAGATACTGATCAGACAACAGATGAATCATACACACAACACAACACATCATGACTTCGGCACGGTATTGCAAGTCGATACTTAACCACAACACCAACATTCACAACAACACATCAGCCCTGATGATGGACCCTGCAATGGGATCCGAAACGTCGGCCCGAAAGGTCGCAACAACACGGCATAATACCCCAGTAAACAGAAACTTGAAGATTCTGAGTGGCCGTGAAAACCTAAGAACATTCTTACCCACTTTCTATTTACACTTTCTTGTCTCGAAGTGGTGTAACCGCTTAATGTAATAACAGTTTTTTTTTTAATTATCTCCAATATATTTCTATTCATTTTCATGTACATGCAAAAGTATTGTTTAATTTTGATTTTTAATATTTTGTTGTATACTAGTTACGTGATATTCATTTTAATGTCTATAATATATTCTAATATGCAATTAATTGTCTCCTTATCATTTTGACAAATATGACCTTTGTGTACAGATAAAAAAATTCCTCTTTAAAAATGTCAAGAATATGCAAAAAAAAATCAAAATAACGGTAATTCTTTATTTGTATTAAAGAGTTAAGATTGTTATTACGGTAGTATAATACATCGGCAATCTGCGAACATGCATCCAAAGGGAATCTTTGTCACTTCATCAGATTTGACAAGGCAAAAATCTTATCAATAGAATCGTACCTTATACCCAGATTAGTGAGGGAGTCTATTGAAATATACAAACATCCCAATTTCAATAGAGATGACAATTACAAACTATCAAGTATTTGGCGCCCTGTTCTAACGACACTGATTCAACCCTTGAGAGAAGTCGCAGTAAATTCCGCTGACGTAACTAGTACATATTGCACACTGGCGACCTCTATTGTAGAAGAAGAGAACACTCCACAACAAAATGCATACAATTTACGCCCTAGAATGCAGCACGTAATCAGTCCGACCTCCACCTCCGCGGGTAAAGGTCGTCCTCCTGATGACGTTGCATAAGTATCCAACGAACCGTCGAGATTCGCTTCTCGGTAATACATACGGTGCGTATAAAATCCGAAATCACAGTTAAATATGTTTATTTGTAATATGACCTTGGGCCACTGATTCTTATTTGCAGTGTTTTTCGATGTCACTTATCCATAAAATAATACGCAGATATTTTAATCGATTGATAAACGCTTGAGAGACAGTGAATAGAAAGCTCAAACTTTGTAATTTAACCTTTCCTGAGAGCAGGATCTGGAAAGGGCGTGGAACGGGTTGTTTTCCATGAAATACCAAATTCTGAATACCTAGGAGCCTATCTAATAATATTAGATGAGGGATATCCTCTGAACCTTTAAACAATATTAATTGATCCCTCTCTTTGTAATCTTCAAATTCTCTTCTCACCCTGTTTCATTATATTTTATTCAGAAAACTTTACGCCCTTGGTGTGGAGAAAACGCGTTGAAAAGAATAAAATGAAACCACCACTTTTGTTAAGGCTAAATAATAAATTGAAGAAATCTTAATAAAAAATTTTCAAGTCAGAAAGTTTAATTTTGAAAAAAGTAATTTTAATTGTATAATTTATTATAAGTTCAAGTTCATTTATAAGGATGTCTAAAAAATCAAATTGAAATATTTTGTAAGTAAAATTCTGAGTTATTTAATTTAATTTAATAGTCGATAATGATGTTTTTGCTCAATAAACTTCAACAAAAAACTTCAACAAACAACCCAAGATCTTTGAATCTCCTAACATTGATATAAAGGTTAGAAAGGATTTGGATAAAACTCTTGTCTGGAGTGTACTATTGTATGTCAGCGAAAAGTGGACCATCGATCAGAGCATGTCCGGGAGTCTAGCGGCCTTCGAGATGATGTGCTACAGACGCACGGCCAGGATCCATTGGTCAAAGTATATCCGAAAAAATGACGTTTTGAGCAGGGTGGGCAAAAAGAGGCAGCTCCTGAACAGAATCGTCCAACAACGAGCGAAGCAAGCGAGCACCCAGGCCTGTTTTTTACCATCCTCAAGGAAAATATTGAAGGCAATAATCGTTGAGGCTGCCCAAGTTCAAGCTACATAGACCAGGTCATCCGAAATGTGCGCTGTAGCACCTACCAAGAAATGAAGAGGCTGGCAGGTGACAGAGAGGAGTGGAGAGATTGAATGCTTGATGCAGATCAATCCCGGGATTGAACCCAAAAAAACTCAATAAAATCCTTCAATGGATGGAAGCAAAACATTATTATAATAATAAATACGTTATTTTACTTGAACCTATTAATCATTCTGTATATTTTTTATAACTTCAGTTAGTTTCCTTATAGATAAAAAACTGATATCTGTTCGGAAATGATATTACGCAATAATTTTATTTATTTGTTTACTTACCAAAATATATTTTTTGTGTTTTTTTGCTTTCATGTGATTGGGATTTTATTTTTATATTAATTGGTATAATTGTACATTACGTAAAGAGACATGTTATTTCTATAACCCTACAATGTAATTTTGATTTTGATTCGCGAATTATAACCACACAACAAATTTTTTGTGTGTCATTTAAATTCGCTGTAAATATGATAGTACGTAAATTGGTATTTAAATTTCATTCATTTATAATAATTTAATATAATTTACTTTGTATTTAACCGAAAAATTATTCAATTTTAAAATGTTCACTCTTAAATTTTGTAAAAAACATGAGAGCTAAACTAAAATTTTGTTTAGCTATTTTAATTATAATTTAACTCCCGTAGAGGTAACATAGTTTACCTTTTCCACCCAATTTAATGATCATCATGAATAATCTCTAAAAGTTAAACGTAAATCTATTAATAATTTAAAATGGTCATTTATTTCTACCCAAACCGTTTGGAAAAGTTTTCCATCATTATACAAATAAATAATATAAATATTGATTATTATAATACGTATAGTGAAATTATTATAAATATATATTTTGGGGTTATTTGTTTCACATTCGAACAATTGTTCTCGGATGACGTGTTAGATTCATACTAATTTTAAACTAAGCTTGTTTTGTACTAACATGGTAGTCTTCTTTGACGAAGTCCGAGCCTTCAATCACTGGATCACTAGGTATGATTATGATCAATTAAATAACAAGTGTTTTTGTAATTTTTTTTATCTTTTAAGCTCTTCATGGCTTTTAGAAAAAATAAAGCAAATTAAACATGTCAAGTACAATATACAATTACAAGGAATAATATAGGATAGGTATATAAAGAGAAACAATATAAAGCAAAACAACAAAGAAAAAAAGTAAGTTTTGTGAAAAATATGTAAAAATTTTAAATAAAATAATAAAATTATTTGGGAATAAATTATTTAATATTTCTTTGCTTGATACTGTAGTGCTGCATAGTTATTGCAGTATCCATTAAGATTATTAGAATGAAAATGAAAATAAAAATTAATTCAATTTTGTAGATGTAAGTAACATACTTATCTTACTCGCAGTTTCTCTTTATTAATGAATATTTTATTCCGTTTCTAATTTATTCTAAATGTAACATGGAAAATCCAGCTGGAGGCAGCCGTTTCCCCAGTTTATTAGAGGAATTGTCTAGGATCTTGCCATGGCAAGCTTCCATCTTACGGACGCTTAAACCCGTCTGGCATACTAAGTCCTTTTAATAAGGACCTTCATATTTTCCATACATTCGTATTTTCAGATATATTCCCATAGACATTTATATGTATCTTACATTCATGTACACGAAAATATTCCTACGAAATTTATTGCAAGTTTCGATATTACTTATTTTTCTTAGGCTTCTCCCATTAAGTCGGGGTCTGATTTTATTATATATTATTTAAATGATTGTCTTTTAGTTATTAATATACATAGGCCGACCATATTGCTCATGGATGTTGTATTTTTCTTGTCACGGTCGAGATGTTAATCGTCTTTTTACTCCCTTTATATTAACTCGTGGCGTCTGCTTGTCTTCTTGTCTAACGAAAAAACTTTGGATCCATTTTAAACCCCTTTCCCGTTATCCAATCGAGCTGAAACTTTGCAAGCAGACTCATGGCGACGATAAAGGATATCTTTCAAATTTTCGTAAAAAAAAAAATGAATTTTTGGATTTTTCAAAATTTGAATGGTTTTTTCATACAACTTATTAAGTTGTATGAAAATATTACAACGCGTCTGGTAGACGCGAAACCTGATTATAGTATAATTTTGGATTTTTGGAAATTTTTTATTACTCCCTTTCGTAGCGTCGCCCGACCGAAGCCCAACGTGTAGGTTAAGCGAAAAAAAAATGTTTCAACTAGTAAATGAGAAAGGGAGTATAATAAAAACTTGGTTTTTATGTGTTACTTTTTTTACGTGATTGTCATCCTTTATATTACGTTTCGATATCATTTTTGAAAAATTTTAGCAACTATGCACATACAATTCGCGAAGCACTCAGATTCTTTGTACACGTTTGTCTACATGCATGGTACCATGGTGCTGCCCTCTTGATTTTCTATATTTTAATAAAGCAAATAAAGATGACCATAAAACGCTTTGTGCGCACCTGGCTACTTTTTGAAGAATGCTCATAGTCTATTTATGTATGTGGTCTAACATTGTGACCCCCCACAGTACATCTGAGCATCTTGTCTTTATTTCATTTTCTTTTCGGGTATATCTATTTGTGGCTCTTGCGAGTTTTTCGTCCGATATTCTGTTCAATACATAGTAGGCCTGTATGCTATGTACTTAATCGATTTCAGGAATCACATAAAATATCTGAAAGTTAACAATTAGCTAGTGTGTATAGATGATGATGCAACATATTCTTCAATTGCTTCTGATGATGAGCAGCCCATGTCAATTCTGTACATTATCTGCATCCTGCACCTAGGTACTTTTTGAAGAATGCTCATAGTCTATTTATGTATGTGGTCTAAAATTGTGACCCCCCACAGTACATCTGAGCATCTTGTCTTTATTTCATTTTCTTTTCGGGTATATCTATTTGTGGCTCTTGTGAGTTTTTCGTCCGATATTCTGTTCAATACATAGTAGGCCTGTATGCTATGTACTTAATCGATTTCAGGAATCACATAAAATATCTGAAAGTTAACAATTAGCTAGTGTGTATAGATGATGATGCAACATATTCTTCAATTGCTTCTGATGATGAGCAGCCCATGTCAATTCTGTACATTATCTGCATCCTACACCTAGGTACTTTTTGAAGAATGCTCATAGTCTATTTATGTATGTGGTCTAAAATTGTGACCCCCCACAGTACATCTGAGCATCTTGTCTTTATTTCATTTTCTTTTCGGGTATATCTATTTGTGGCTCTTGTGAGTTTTTCGTCCGATATTCTGTTCAATACATAGTAGGCCTGTATGCTATGTACTTAATCGATTTCAGGAATCACATAAAATATCTGAAAGTTAACAATTAGCTAGTGTGTATAGATGATGATGCAACATATTCTTCAATTGCTTCTGATGATGAGCAGCCCATGTCAATTCTGTACATTATCTGCATCTGTCTTTCTCTCTGGTGCATCTTGTAGTTACTCAGCCATATTTCTCGAAGATAGGATAACAACGTAGACAGTCTTATAGTGACTCTAAACATTAAGTGCGGCAGAGTCGGAGGAAGATCCTCCCAGTAAGGATTGATCACGTCGTGTTTGATAGAGGACACCTTTCGCTCTTCCATTTCACATTAAGACTTCTATCTTTAATAATATTATCTTATACTACAACTACCCCATTTTGTTTGATTTTCAGATCGCAGTACGTGAACTATCATCCATGCCTAGTGTATTATCATTTCAGTATTTGTTTCTTGCACGCGATATATGTTCATATATTTTTGTTTATATATCACGCAATATATTTTTCACTGATACATTACTTGGCCCAATGTTGCATCTGACTAAGAATCCTTATTTTCATGTTAATAATCTTATAATTTAAATACAACGATTTATTTATCTCGTCAAGCTTTTCTTCGTTTTGAAGAATGCCCTTTCATGAATAGGTTATTGTAAATAAATATTTCATTTATTTATAAGTACATGATATTTTTTTCTGTCACGAACAGACGTACAGGGGAAAGTTGCATGTCAGTCATGATGGAGGAGATCCATGAAATAAATGTGTGAGTTAATTTTTTTTCGCAAATTATATAAATAAACATTAAAAATATATTTAGATGTGTGCCAATAAAAAAAATAGCCACCTCTTCAAGCTCACCTCACCTCCACAAAATATCAACCAATTTCAACATAAATTTTACCCTACCAAGGTGGTGGTGGTGAGTTAACCCTTAAGCATCGATATTTGACGCAATTGAGGTCCTAGCATTTATGTTGTACTTTCATTGCCTAACGAAAATGCTTTAACCGTTACGATATTTTTTTATTTACGTTTTTAAGATGGAGTAAGAAAGCTACTGATTATTTTCTTCCACCAATATTTTTCTGTATGCTCCTTCATACTTACTTACCATCACGCCGTTTACCCGTGGGGGTAGGCAGAGAGGATAGAGCGCCATTTTCTTCTGTCTTGACATACAATTCTCATTTCATCCACATTCATACATCTTCTCATGCAAGCTCGACGGTTGTTCAGTCTTCTAACGGGACAATCTTCCAGTATCTGGTTAATCTGGTCATGCTACGTCTTTCGCGGTCGCCCACTTTTTCTAGCGCCGTTTATACTTGCATTATATATCTTACCATTATTTTCTCATTCATTCGCTCAACATGCCCAAACCACCTGAGTGACCCTGTATTAATTCTATGAATTATGCTAAGATCGGCTTTACATTAATATTTTCTACATTTTCACACATACGTCTAAGGGATTTCATCTCCACTGCATTCAGTCTATTTTCGTTCCTCTTCTGCCAGCTTCAGGCTTCACTTCCATACATCAGTGTCGGTACCACAACTCCATTGTGCACCACTAGTTTTGCCTCTGTAGACATATTTATATTAGAAATTATTGCATTCAAAGCACCGTTCACCCTATTCCCCGCAGTCGCTCTCCTGTCCTTCTCCTCATAAGTGTACTATCTAAATTCTCTGCTTTGAATACATCAATGAAGTTTGAAATAGGTTTTTTTTTTAAAACAATGTTTCCTTTCTTTGGCCTGTTTCCTCCATTATTGACCAGAAATTATTTAACTTCCTTCTCATTTTTCTTATTCTGTTATTAGTATCTGAGGGGCGTTCCCCTATTCACCCACCCGGGGGCCACGCTCTCTGGGGATTCAGCCCCCCCTGAGAGTGCAAGCCTATTGATAAATATAGGCTTAAGTCTGCCTTTTCATTAATCGCCAATTGCCGTTGAAATTCATAAGTTTCTTCCTAAACAATAATTTTATTTGTGCTTGTTTTCTACCAGATGATATACTATGTATGTATTGCTTATCATCGATACAGTTAATTAATTTTGCGAACTTATTAATAATATAACGAACACCGTTCTAGACCTAATAAAGAAAATATATTATGTGGTAAAACAAAATATCAACCTATTTTCAATAATTCAATACCATTATAGAGAATATACATTTTCTTTTACAAAAACATCTATCGAATTTTCAGAAAAATTGCGTTAAAATTCATGTTAAATCCTATGAAGGATATGAAGAAAGGTCGAAAAAGGAAATGAAGGATAATTTATGGAAGATTTGGGAAAGATATGGAGGTAGTGAAAAGATAAAAGGCATCGCGATTGAAATATAAGGAAGAAAAACGTTATGAGCTCTTGACGTACAGCGTTATAGCCTCAACAAGAAGCTGCAAAGTAACATAAACTGAAAAATAAATACATATACATTAAGAAATGTATGTATGGAATGGCCGTATCGTAACGGAAACACGCTAATTAAAATGACAAGAGATTTCTGGGGAAGAAACTGATGAAACGTTGGATGGTAAGCGACGATGATTAGAACTAACTATATAAATTAATATAAAACTACTATAAATTAATATATGGTATGAAGAGTTACAACTCTTTCAATCTTGAAAGAGTTGCGGATTAAAGTTGGATTTTCAAATTCGATTAATAATATGAAATCGATTCTTCTATATATTTTGTAAACACTTCTTTATTAACGATATTTTTCAGATAATAGATATGAAAAGTCATTTGAAACATTGTATGTTATTTTCTTGACTTGTTTAATGATATTTTATATAAACATAGCTTGAATATTCCGCATGCATAAACTCTCTTAATAACCCTTAAATACACGTACTCATTGTGCTACAAAATTGTTCATTTTTCGCCCAATTGCAAACAAAATGTTATAAATTGGCCAGAGAATTTTTACCTTTTTCTAATCATTCATACATTGCTACTTTTATAAACGTTTCATTTTAATACACTCTAATATTCTAACAGACCTTTATTGCAAACCGTTTTTCTTGCCTCAGGTGAAAAATTTAAATGTGAAATAACTGCGTTCCCCCATTTTATTTAGTCTCTGCAGTCTCTTTCAATGCCTTTCCCAATCTCACCATCCCTAAAGGTACACGTCCTTAATATCATTCACATACCTATATACTATATCATAATATTTACCTACGTGTACTTCTATCTAATTGCATCTGAATCGTGTGTATTTGAATTCGCTAACATTTGTCAAAAATTAAAAAAAGTTTCTCAAATACTTTGAGAATTTTTTTTTAATTTTCGCTCTCCCTATACGTCGGACGTTCTAATCACTAGGCAATATAAATCATTTACAATATAACTCACTAAATATCATTTTACGTGCTGTAGTAAGCTCATTCTCGATTATGATTCCATATCCTTCACCCTTTTCATACAATTTTGTCACTTTTGTCAATCATCAAAAGTCAATAGCAACCCTGTTAGTTGACTTTTGTCTATCGTAAGAACTAAATATTAAAACTATACCTTTTTTGTTAATAAAACAATGTCAAAAAAGCATCGTCAACAAAGGAAATAATCATCAATGAAAGTAAATATATCAAACTGCTGTCAAAATCAGACAGGAAAAGCGATTGATATTATTTTTTTACCGAGACATGGTTATTTTATTCAATAAACAGTAAGAAATGTTTTCTCAGTTGGTAAACCCTTAAGGGCTTTTTTAGTTTTTTCCGATTTCCAGTTTATTTTTGGGGTACCTTACGGACGATTTGTTTGTACAATCAAGAGAAAATACTGAATTTCTGGTTCACAAAGGAGAGAAAACTGTGAATTCAGAGAGATGTAAAAATTTCTATCGATTTGCGTCAGCTAAAGAAAGCATATAAATATAAGAAAATATTTTAAGATGAATTGACCGCACTGATCTTCTCTCGCTTTTTCGGTAGGTGTCTATTTTTTCACAGCTTCACAATAGAGTAATAATTGCGAAATAAATTTCGAAAAAAAAACGACCTTCGTGATGAACAACGCCTGAATTTGTGTTAATTGTAATGACTTCCTTGCGCTTCAAATATGTAAAATAGAGCTTTATTCAGCCATTTGCATTTTTATTGTTTCAAGCCATTGAGTTTGAGATTCATTGAGCTTAAAATTATAATTTTAAAGAAGGATCCTGCAGAAGTTTTCTGGAGCCTTGCCAATTTTAAACTCCCTCAAAGAGTTATTATTTTAACAGAATTTATTATACGGACTGACAAAAAAGTTTAAAATAAAAAAGGTATAAGAAAGTTCTTTTCTTTGATCACACTGAACAAAATTTGTGATTCCTGTCTGAATAGCGTTTTCGTTAATGGACCGCTAAGTTTCAAAAATTGATATTTTCAGCATCAATTCACAGTTATTAAACAACATTATATTTATCGATTTAACATGGTTTTTAACGGAAATGTTTTTATATTTAAATATATTATGCTTCTTTGTCCATTATGACTAACGCGTTGGATTGCGGCTTCAATATTTTATTTTTATTTTATAAACGTTAATTTTTACTTACCATCACGCAGATATAGGATAGAGCGCCACACTCTTCTAACCTGACTGTTGAGGCTCCTAACAGGACCATCTTCCGGTGTATGGTTAATCTGGTCATGTCACGTCATGTCGCTCAGCATCAACATCTATACCTATAATACTCAATGTCTGTCTGTCTGTCTGTCTGTATGTCTGTTCTCTATACAAATCCACACCATTAGTCCGATTCGATTCAAATTTTGCATACTTATGCTTTGGGACCCGGCGGGTGACATAGGCAACATTTCCCCCCTATTCTCATACCCTTTCCCCTCCTCCTGACATATTTTTGATGCAAATCCGTACCGTTTGACCCACCGGACTCAAAATTTGGAAACTTATTCTTTATGACTCAGCGAGTAACAAAGGCGATATTTCCCGCCTATTCTCATACCACTTCCTCACCTCCTGACATATTTTAGATGCAAATCTGTACCGTTTGACCGATCGGACTCAAAATTTGGAAACTTATTCTTTAGTACTCGGCAAGTAACGTAGGCGATATTTCCCCCTATTCTTGTACCCCTTCCCCTTCCCCTGACATATTTTTGATTCAAATCTATACCGTTCGAATCAAACCTTTGTTTCCCCCACAAATTTATATTCAACTTAATCCTTAAAAATAGTATCACTCGTGGGAGGAATTCACACTTGTTCATGATATAAAATATGCAAACTTCTAAATATTTTCATAATAACAACACGGATAACGTGTTTAAATTTTTAAGTTTTAATATTCAAGTAAATTTTGATCGTAATAAAAAAAATATATGTTACTTGAAAATTAAACAGACTTTAAATTTAAAAAAATCGTTCATTATACCGTTAAATTCATTTATACGTATATATATGTATATTTGCAGTTGGGTGGTTGTTAATTTCAATAATGGTATGTTTAGTGCAATACAGTGGTAGGTAAAATTTTAAACACTGTGATAAAACTTAATTTGTTCAACGTGACTATGTGATTTGCCTTAATATAAAAGATACTATTGATAATATTTTTTTGCATTGTATTTTATTAGTGGAAATGTGTTTTGTACACTACTTCGTCTATTCCGTTCTGATTTCATATTCGAACATAATAAAAATTTCAGGTGTTATATCAATTGAACGAAAACCAAATTTGTAGGTTAATCTAATTCCCCTGGTTTGTGTAGTCGAGTGGGGCTAGAACCCAAGCTTTGTTAAATTCGGGTCAGTTTGGTTAATCCTACCTACTTCCATACAAAGGCTGGGATCCTACTGGTTAATTTATAAGATGGTTCTACTTTTATACAATTGTTTCATAATAATATTACTCGCATAATAGAGCGATTTTTTTAAATTAAAAATTTCCACTGTCTAAATGTTTAGAAAAGGATAACATAGAACTGTATTTATAATATGCGATATTAAGACAACTTTTACTATTCTTACATTCATATTAATTTATATAAGTATATTAAACCATACAAATTTTAATCTAATTTAAACTAGTTTCAAAAACAGGGCAGTAAAAAACTAATCTGTTTTTTATCTTTTTCTTTTTTTTTTCTTAATTTTAGAAAACAAACAATATTTATATAAACCACACTGGTTGTTTCTAAACGTCTACCAAATTCGATAGTGCACTGTATCTGCATCAGTATGGAAGCATAATAGTTTTCTCATATTAAAAATTATATCCAACCACAAAGTTAACGCTTTTTATGTACACCACAAAAATAATTTTGTATTTGTAAAAATGTGTTGTTCGGTTTCATCAATAATCTCGAGATTCAATTATAAAGATATTATTATTCTATTGTTTAGTACCAATTTTTTAAATATATTCATTTTTTTCAAAAGTTATGAGGTTTGGGGAGAAGAACTTCATTATTAACAATAAAGTTACTGATTCAAAATATGTTGAAAATTATTACTAACGACGGCATAATTATTTTTAAATTAACAGACAAAGGAATAAAACAGCTTTATGCAATTGAAAACATAGTGGGTGATGTGTTTAAAAAATATATCCAATAAAAATGTCAGTTTTTTGTCAGTGTCAAGTGAGTTGATAAGAAGCAAAACGCCACTATTCAATATACGAAATTTAAATAAACGTTTTGTAATTGACTTTAAAAGCAGAGCGGAAAACTTATAATTTATATTTTTTATTGAAATTCTTCTAAAATATACAAAAATACTTTAAACATCAGTTTGTAATTGCGATTTTGCTATTCCATGCCAAATAAAAATATTCAAACATCTATTCTCGTCATATCCAAAGTGATGCTTACACTTTTAGTAATCTCAATTGATAACTGCTCTTGAAAACATTTAAACATATCAAAAACCATACATTTTTAAATATGGCTATAAAATCAGTTTCTATTTTTTTTCTCGATTCCGTCAATCACATTAGTGGTAGTATTATTTATGTAACTCTATGTAACCTTAATAGTTTTTATTTTGATTGTTTGAGTGATAGAATTTTTCACAGTTTTAATAATTAAGTAACACTATTGAATTACCATGTAAGTATGATCATAAAATCTCGGGTACATCTCTGAATACCTTGGCATCATTTGCATCAAATTTCCCAGTTAATCACAAGGAGTTTCAGTTACATAGGGTGAAATATTACACACGTTAATTAGTTACTTTGTGTAACAACCAGTTATTCCAAACCCTGCTTTAATTATATTAATATTTGAAACAGTGAGCGGGTTTTACTGAATTTTAATGTATAAGTTGGTAAGTTATGCAATATTAAAATTAGTGCTTTTTTCTTCTTCAAAAACAGCAAAATAATGTTGTGGTGACATTATTAATATAATTGGTAAAAATTAACTTAGTTTTCACCACTTTTGTATTGAAACATATCAACGTGTTTTAGAGCGCATGGCCCCTTTGTCAGGATACAATTGTAAACTTACAAATTAAATTCAAAAATCGAAGTATAGACAACCAAAATATAGAAAAAATTATATATGGAAAATTAATTATAATAATGTACCAACTTATAATGAAAATAAATTTCAAAGATAACTATTTGTAAAAAGGACCTGGTTATTTATAATATTAAATTTACTATTTACACTTTTTCTTATTTCCAAAATTTCTTAGTAAACCCTTATTAATATCAAATGAATGATCCATAGCCAAAAGATGGTTAGGAAATTCGGAATAATTATTGCTATTTAAACACCATAAGTGTTCCTTAAGTGCTATTTATTTTTAAAAGTATGTTATCGAGCAGCATACAATGAAAAATTAATATTTTTAGAATCCCACTAAAATAGGCCTCGAGCCCCAAATGTGGTAAAATCTTAAAAAAGTCTTCAGATAATCAAAAAAATGTATTATGACCTCATTTAGAATCAACCCAGAATCCCTCATCTGAGAAGTCAAAAGTCTAGAAATATATGGGAATGTAAGTACTACGTACGTGCAAAAAATTATGAGCAATCTGTTTGAGGTTTAGTAGAAAGAATCAATAAAGGGCTGCAAATAGTGAGTGAGTAGAAGATGGGAAAGAATATATATGAGGTGAGTGTTAAAGGAAAAAGGAACAGAGAAATTTCGTTTGGAGTGGTCACGCTTCAACAACCAACAACCATGAGAATATTTTTGAAACAGAAAGAAGCAAAATTATTATTTCAGAACAGAAGAATGCGGGTTAAAATCCTCTCTGCTACTTATTGAGTGATCCAAAGTTAGCTTTTAAAAACTTTTTAATATAATGTAAATTTGAACGACCGGTAAACATCTTTCCATTAAATAGGACAATCGAATTAATATGTGTAAGCCATGCATACGATACACATTCTTTCGATGTGTTGTTATTTCTGTTTATATACGTAAACACCAATATAAATAA